>OY986435.1:115194763-115646035 GCA_963920525.1 Dichetophora obliterata
ATAATATAATATAATATAATATAATATAATATAATATAATATAATATAATATAATATAATATAATATAATATAATATAATATAATATAATATAATATAATATAATATAATATAATATAATATAATATAATATAATATAATATAATATAATATAATATAATATAATATAATATAATATAATATAATATAATATAATATAATATAATATAATATAATATAATATAATATAATATAATATAATATAATATAATATAATATAATATAATATAATATAATATAATATAATATAATATAATATAATATAATATAATATAATATAATATAATATAATATAATATAATATAATATAATATAATATAATATAATATAATATAATATAATATAATATAATATAATATAATATAATATAATATAATATAATATAATATAATATAATATAATATAATATAATATAATATAATATAATATAATATAATATAATATAATATAATATAATATAATATAATATAATATAATATAATATAATATAATATAATATAATATAATATAATATAATATAATATAATATAATATAATATAATATAATATAATATAATATAATATAATATAATATAATATAATATAATATAATATAATATAATATAATATAATATAATATAATATAATATAATATAATATAATATAATATAATATAATATAATATAATATAATATAATATAATATAATATAATATAATATAATATAATATAATATAATATAATATAATATAATATAATATAATATAATATAATATAATATAATATAATATAATATAATATAATATAATATAATATAATATAATATAATATAATATAATATAATATAATATAATATAATATAATATAATATAATATAATATAATATAATATAATATAATATAATATAATATAATATAATATAATATAATATAATATAATATAATATAATATAATATAATATAATATAATATAATATAATATAATATAATATAATATAATATAATATAATATAATATAATATAATATAATATAATATAATATAATATAATATAATATAATATAATATAATATAATATAATATAATATAATATAATATAATATAATATAATATAATATAATATAATATAATATAATATAATATAATATAATATAATATAATATAATATAATATAATATAATATAATATAATATAATATAATATAATATAATATAATATAATATAATATAATATAATATAATATAATATAATATAATATAATATAATATAATATAATATAATATAATATAATATAATATAATATAATATAATATAATATAATATAATATAATATAATATAATATAATATAATATAATATAATATAATATAATATAATATAATATAATATAATATAATATAATATAATATAATATAATATAATATAATATAATATAATATAATATAATATAATATAATATAATATAATATAATATAATATAATATAATATAATATAATATAATATAATATAATATAATATAATATAATATAATATAATATAATATAATATAATATAATATAATATAATATAATATAATATAATATAATATAATATAATATAATATAATATAATATAATATAATATAATATAATATAATATAATATAATATAATATAATATAATATAATATAATATAATATAATATAATATAATATAATATAATATAATATAATATAATATAATATAATATAATATAATATAATATAATATAATATAATATAATATAATATAATATAATATAATATAATATAATATAATATAATATAATATAATATAATATAATATAATATAATATAATATAATATAATATAATATAATATAATATAATATAATATAATATAATATAATATAATATAATATAATATAATATAATATAATATAATATAATATAATATAATATAATATAATATAATATAATATAATATAATATAATATAATATAATATAATATAATATAATATAATATAATATAATATAATATAATATAATATAATATAATATAATATAATATAATATAATATAATATAATATAATATAATATAATATAATATAATATAATATAATATAATATAATATAATATAATATAATATAATATAATATAATATAATATAATATAATATAATATAATATAATATAATATAATATAATATAATATAATATAATATAATATAATATAATATAATATAATATAATATAATATAATATAATATAATATAATATAATATAATATAATATAATATAATATAATATAATATAATATAATATAATATAATATAATATAATATAATATAATATAATATAATATAATATAATATAATATAATATAATATAATATAATATAATATAATATAATATAATATAATATAATATAATATAATATAATATAATATAATATAATATAATATAATATAATATAATATAATATAATATAATATAATATAATATAATATAATATAATATAATATAATATAATATAATATAATATAATATAATATAATATAATATAATATAATATAATATAATATAATATAATATAATATAATATAATATAATATAATATAATATAATATAATATAATATAATATAATATAATATAATATAATATAATATAATATAATATAATATAATATAATATAATATACCTAATATATATACCTAAAGGTTGCCATGCCCGAAATACACTTACTGTCAAGTTTTGAGCTCAATCGACTGTAATACGAAAGAAAATATTGACTTATACTCAGTCGATCAAGCAGCTTACCATAATACATCCTTGAACACGTGTATTCAATATATTAGTTTTGCAAATTGAATGCAGTAAAAAAGAATTGTAGTAATTTTTATTGACACTAAAATAGTCAAGTGACTCCATGCTTTTTAATTGCTCCTCAAGACTGCATTTTTAGCCTAAAAATAAATATTTTCTAAATATTAAAAGCAAAGCACAATCCTTTTTTTATACGGAAACATAAATAAAACTACTTTTTTCAGAAAAAATACACAGCAAAACACTGACACTAACAATTTTATAAGGGTAAAGCACAACCCTTTTGCTTCACTCAAAAATTCTTGTGCCGGTTGTCAAAATATTTACTAGTCCCCGGGGCTACATGACGTTTTGACAATAAAATTCACCTCACTGATATCAAAAATTCTACTTCCGACTGTCAAAAATTCATCATCCGAGTGAAAAGTTTTCGAAAACTTTTTAAAGTTTCTTTCGAACCTTAGTTAAATTAATATAATAATTAAAATAAGCTTGTTTCTTATTTTTAAAATGGTTTACTAACTGCACCAATATCTAAATATAAAGTGCAAAAAAATTTTAAATAAACTTAACATACTTAAAAATTTGTGGTTAAATAATTTGTGGTTAAATTTTTAAGTATATTTACACGAGTACTTTACGATTTTTTATTAAATATTCTCGTGTTGTCATAGAATAAAACTATGTAAAAACTAGTAAGGATTAATTTTGACTGGTTCAACTTTAAATACTAAAACAGTCGTGGCTTATTGGAGGTTTCATTCAATTCTTCAAAATTTTGCACTTAGAGTACATTTTACATATTAAACATTAGGTGCAAAATTTCTTGTCAATTAATGACTTAATTGCAAACTAACTGCATTATTCCGTATAACGTAGAATCACACCAATGATAAGAAAGACACAAGAAGCAATACTTTCTTACATATAGAATTGTTTTGCTTCAAGTGTCTTTCTTATCGTTGGTGTGCTTCTTCGTGATACAGAATTATCACATAAGAGTGTGTCACAACAATTTTAGCTTATTTGCAAACTACCAATTCATTTAATAAATTTTTATAAAGTTTTAAGAGATGGAACCTTTTTCTAAAAGCATGTTATATGATAACAAATAGGGGTATTCACGATTCAGTGTACTTGCCAGTGCAGTTGAGGACTTCTGCACTTTACAAAATCAAAATACACGTGCGTCAAAAATCTGCACAAGTGCTTTTCTACTGCAGCCTAAAACTTGAAGATTTGAGCAGTTGTGCATTTGTGTGCATTGAAAAATTTGACAGCTTGGAAAAAGTGTTAGTGGTTTGTTCACGAAAACCTAACTGCACAAGTATTAGGCAAGTGCACTGAAACGTGAATACCCCTAATATAAATACAACTGATAAATACAAACAGCAAGTTTTCGGAAAAGTGCTTTAAATTGGTATATTTTTCTTTGAAAACATTCAAAAGAGACAAAGCATTAATTTTTCTTAATATATATGTCAAAAATTACAATTTTAATTGAAAAATCTTTTAATTTTTAACTAAGCGTCAACAAAATATTGGACTCTAAGATTATAGCTAAAAATAAAATTAGAGTTTCTGTCAATCGCTAAGAAAAAGTTTAGAATCGCAGCAATCGCTAAAAATTTAGCTATGACAGCTTTAATTTTATTCTTCGTTAAAAGCTCGTTCAGTCTCTAAATTTTTAGCATGAAAATAAGCGATGTAGTTTTTCAGAATAGCAATATCGCTAAAAACTATAAATTTAGCTTTAGCGGTGGAGATTTAGCTTTAGCGTTTTTCAGAATCCGCCCTCAGAAATAAGGTAGCTAGTTACAAAGCCATTCATAATTTGAAAGATGCAAAAGAAGTCTATCTTCACGAATAAAAAAACTATCACATATATTACATTATTTTCGCAGATCAGTTCATAAAATCAAATGTTATAAAAAAAATTGACTTCCAACATAAAAAATTAGTTTAGGATTATAGAGCGAAACTTGTACCTCTTATTCAATCAATAATACTTTGCGGCACACAACAACTACGAATAATTCTGCTGGTCCTTATGTACTTGAGGAGCCTGACTATAATGACGGAAATGTTCGTTCATTATTATGATTTGCAGGGAAGACTGCACTTAAAATAAAAAAAATTTCAATAACTCTTTTAACTTCAGTTGTTGAAATCAGGAAAAACAATTCTAAATTTTAGTTAGGTACTTAGCAGATTTTAAAAAGTACGGAAATAAGAAATAAAATACAAATTTCAAATTTTATATATTTTTATTAGTTCAACATAAAAAAAAATAAAACAAACATAACAAAGTTTTAAGTTTCTGAATTAAAATGAACAAATGACGAAATATTTATAAGACACATAAATTAATTTTATAAGAATTAATATATTGTATTCATGCAAGGAACTTGTAATTAGTAACGTAATTAGGTGATAATCAGCCTGTAACGAACTCTCTTGGCTGGGGCACAAATAATTTATCATATAGATGTTCATCTTGGCACCAAAAACGGGCAGCAATGCCTTGAAAAAAGAGCTTTATTTTCAAAGCTCGATTGCAACACATACACAAGCGTTTTCTAAAATGCAAGAAGTAGCGAAGTTATATTTAAAAATATTTTTTATGATAACTAGCTCACTAATGGTTGTTGTTCAACAAATCAAAACCGGTTTTGTACTTATCTGAAGTTCTTTTGATGTTGTGGCACTTCTTTGCAAGCATTTTATTACATGTTCTAGGAGAGAATGAAAATCTATTTGGGTTGTTGTACAACAAATCAAAAGTGGTTGTTTGAAGTTCTTTTGATCTTGTGGACAGATCACTGTCTTTCATAAATTTTGTTTTAGTAGAGAAACAAAACTATTTTGTATCTCAATCAATTGTTGCGCAAAATTTACTAAGCGTAGTTCTGAAACTTGCAACGGAGCACTAAGGGGTATTTGATCAAAAAAACTGGCAAAAAGTCCAATTCTTAAAAATCAATCTTTTGTTAAATTGGTAATTTTTTGGTTAAAGAACTTCATGTACACTATAGCGTCTTAAGAAGAAAAGTTGTTCGAGTCGGCTCCTCAAAAAAATCCTTAATTTATGTTATGATATTCCTTAAATATATCGACCTGCATCAAAAAATTTTTAATTTTTGCATTCGGTTTTAAGATAATGCTGTTTTTCGTGCATTTTGTTGATTTTTTTTTAAACCATTTTCACTTAAGTTAAAAGAACGTCATTATTTATAATGCAATCCTCACTTCCAAGATGTCTTTGGAACCTACTGAAAAAATATTGCAAGAAACTAAAGGGAAAAAAATAACAATACTGAAGTTATTTCGTCGCTGCACCTACAAATTCGTTAATTTACAAAGTTAAGTTGGATTCGAAAGACGCTATCCAAAGACCCATCGGTCCTGGGATACATTAAGAGGTCTGACGGATCCTGGGCAGAATCCGGTCAAGAAACGATTTTGCTACTCATGGAAACTCATTTCCCAGGTTGTAAGGAACCGGAGCAAAACGGAGCTAACAGCAACCTGGAAATGACAATACCAGAACCCTTACAGGAACTCCCAACATTATTACAAGGTCAAATGTAGAATGGTCGATTGAGTCCTTCAAGCCCTACAAATCTGCTGGGCCTGATGAAATCTTGCCGGTCATGATGCAACATGCTGTAGTGTACTTACACAGTCACTATTACCGTACCAAACGATACAAAAACAGTGCAACATTAAATTAAAATCCAACAACATTTTTGATGCAACTTAAAACCCAAAAATTATGACGGGCACTAAGAATCAAAAATATCGTAACAAATGTCATTCACACTTCTAAAGTGCTGAGTTGTTTTTATCCCCTCTTGCTGCTTGTATCGTTTGGATACTTAATTCTCTGCTCAAGCACAACAACAACAACGCTGTTGTTGGTGCAATGCAATTACAATATGTGCAGTGCACTGGAGTAAATACAGCGAATATATTATGTTACTCCAATGCAACTGACCTGCCGAATTTTCAAGGCTAGCAACGCCAACATTGTTGTTGTTGGCTATTGGAATGTGGCTGGGAACCGATCGACTAACGGGATCGATTGGTAGCCTATCGTGAAAATAAGGGCGGAGTCTAAAATACTGGCATGAATAACTTTAAGAAAAATACTGTTTTTTTTAGTATATAAGAAAATAAGAAGAACCAAATAAAGAAGAATTTAATTTAAAGTCTAAGACAAGAGAAGTCTTTAAATTTTACGTTTCAAATTAATTTCACTTGAAGAGCCGGCTAGGCCCAGAACATACTAAAGCTGACGAGCTATATACGTAACTCCGTGGCACGTCCCCAAAATATAACTCAGATAGATACCAACACAATGCCCTTCCCAGAATCATGCTCTGGCTTATAGCAATCTTCACCGGTTGTCTCAAGACAGGACATGTTCCAAAAATCTGGAGAGAAGTGGGAGTTGTCTTCATTCCTAAAGCTGGGAAACCGATACACTCAGCGCCAAAGGATTACAGGCCTATTGGTCTCTCATCGATCATGATGAAAACGCTAGAGAGAATAATATAAGAGAATCCTTGAACGATACCAATATTTGCAGTGTGCAACATGCCTATCTTAAATGTAAATCAGTGGAAATGGCACTGCATGAGGTGGTTTCAGTCATAGAAAGAACTCTTCATCACATAGAATATGCTTTAGCTACTTTTTTGGACATCGATTTTATAAAGAATGCTCTAGTACAGGGATCGCCAAGAAATTTTTTTGGAGAGTGCAACAACAATTACAACAAATCATTGGCTACGTTGTTCAATAAAGAATTATTAACATGAAAACAACACATAAAAGCAACAACACGCATGGCGGTAGCGACGAAATACTACGCAAAATTACCAACAAGAAACCTTCAGTATAGCAACAATTTTGCTCGGTCACATGCACTGCTTTTACCAGCAAGTAAAAAAACACCAACAACAAGCACGCGCTGTATTTACCAACAACGACAAGAAAAAAAACAAAAACATACATGCGCTGTATTGTTGCGGTGCAGCTGCGCCTGTGAACGATTCCGCGAATTACAACAATCATGAAAATCTTGAAGTTGTTGTAAAAGAGTGGAAAGAGTGGAAAGAGTTAGGCGCTGACGACCGCTGCTCTAGTAGACAAAGAAGTCAACAGTAAAATATCTTAGTGGATTTATAAAATGCTCACAGCAGACGTATAAGCTCACAAATGGGAATGAGTGTGGTGAGGAAAGAGGTCTCAAGAGGCACACCGCAGGGAGAGTCATATCCCTCCTGCTGTGGCTGATTGTGGTTGACAAAATTCTCACTACACTTAAAATTGGTGGAACAAAAGTGGTAGCCTATGCCGATTACGTCGCCATCCTAATATGCGGGAAATACCTGCAAACAGTAAGCGAACTAATGGCTGGGGCATTGAGTGAGCTATCGCGGTGGGCAGAATCGAATGAACTGGGTGTAAACCCAACAAAGACCGAACTCGTTATGTTCACAAGAAGAAGGAAAATAGAAAGTTGCACATTACCGAAACTGAACGCATTACCTCTGAAGCTATCCACGGAAGCTAAAAACCTTTCAATTATCCTTGATAACAAGCTGAGCTGGAAACGCAACACAGAAGAAAGAAGGAAAAAAGCACTATGCGCAGCAATCGTGAGACCTATTCTTACCTACTGCTCTCTTGTATGGGGGACGATAGCGCACAAAAAGAGCTACCTTAGCTCCCTAACAGGAGTCCAAAGGTTAGCATGCTTAGGAATAACTGGAACCATGAGATCAACGCCACAGGCGGGTTTAGAAATGATGCTAAATCTTCTCCCCATAGAAGAGGTTCTTAAGTGTTCGGCGACCAAAAGCGCGATTCGCCTCAACGAATCACAAGCGTGGAGAAACAACACTTTCGGACATGCATCTATTCTGAATCTCTTTGGAATCGAAGAATCAAAAAGAGCAGCCAACTATATCATACCCAGTGTGAGATTCGGCACAGAATACACCACATCCATCACCAACAGACAAGAATGGGAAGAAACGGCCATAAAATTCAATGGCAATCTCCAATTATGTACTGACGGTTCCAAAATGGAAAACGGAACTGGATCAGGTGTATATTGCGAAATGCTACAAATCAAAAAGTTCTACAAACTCCCCGACTACTGTAGCGTTTTTCAAGCAGAAATATACGCTATTGAAAAAGCTGCACAGACTATTCATAGGAAAAAACTTACACCCACAAGGGTAGTTATTTTGTGGATAGCCAAGGCTCGAACGGCACAAAACTGTAAACTGGCACTGAACAGTATCTGCAATACCCAACGTCACCCTCTGCTGGGTTCCCGGACATAGCAATATCGAGGGGAATGACGCAGCGGATGAACTGGGTAGGCGTGGAGTAACCGCAAGAACAAACAGAGCTAACACAGATGTGCACATTCCAATAGGCGTCGTCAAAAGGCGTATAGACCTTAAAGCCAGAGATAATGCTAACACAAACTGGGCCTCCAGAGGTGACTGCAACATATCTCGAAGGCTCTGGCCGGAGCTAAATGAGAAGAAAACCGAAAGCCTTCTGCTTTTGGCTAAAAGAGAAATCCAGATTCTTGTGGGAGCTCTAACAGGTCATTGGCCCATTGGGGTAATCGCCAATAAAATTAACATAACAGCTCCAGACTTTTGTCGGAGCTGCAAGGATCCGGAAGAAACAGAAACAATAACTGACCTTCTATGCGAATGTCCAAGTCTACAGAATCGTCGACTCCGATATATGGGGAACAGATTTTTCAAAGACCTGGAAGATTTAACGAACATCTGGAGGTTCATAAAAAGCACAGGCTGGTTTGAGAAAGAATCGAAATAATAATGGTTATGGTACTACGATGAAAATAAAAGAGGGATTCGCAATGGACCTATAGCCCCCCGCGGAAGCTCCGAGAACGGTGCACAACCCTATTTACCTAACCTAACCAAATATACAAATTACTCAGTACGCGTTTCTACTAGCAAATAACAAGTCGACAGACCAAGTTAGATTAATAGTGATTGAAATTTTTTTTTAGGAGTTTGAAACCTACTCATCGTAAAACCTACTTTATGTTATCTTTTTATCTAATAGTAATTTCATATATCCAGATGGCTTGTGATTTCGTTGTTGAAGAGAAATAAAACATTAATAAAACATTTGAGTAGAAAACGGGACATCATAACAAATGAGAAGGTTTGATTTCCTTGTGTAGAGCAATTATTGGTGTTGTATTTAGACACCTGAACGCAAAGTAACTCCATAAGAATAAGCAATTAGAAAATGTCAAATGAATCAACAAAAACCAATGTGAATTAAATTTTCTTTAGACCAAAAATTATAGCATAATGAAAATATACCGAATTGTGGTGACTTAGAGGTCCATATAGATAATTTTTTAATTGCAATTGTTTATTTAATGTTGTTAATTTAAAATATATTTATTGAAATCTTTTGTTGAACTATCAAAATATAAAAATCAAATATTTTATTTAGAATTTAATCAGATCTATAAAATGCAAGTTGAATTGCTTTAAAATAAAAAAAGTGTTTTATTTATTTCTATAATATACATTATTATTTCAGGTCAGGTGTTCAATTCAGGGAAAATTGAGTCTTTTTTTTTAAAGAAATCTAGTAGATAATTTTTTAACCCTCGGATGAACTATGTCGTCTGGCTAGACGAAATGGGTTTTCTTTTTTGAATAACTTTGTTTCTAGTTGCTTGATTGGCAAACGCTATCGCGATTTTTCGAGCATATTTTCACTCTTTATGACAAGTATAAAATCAAAAAGTTCTGTACATGTTTCATCTGGTCAGACAAAATGGTTTATCTTTTTTAATAACTTCTTTCCTAGTTGTTCGATTAGCAAACGCTTTCTTGGGCTTTCGAGTATGTTTTCCTTTTATATGAAAAGTTTAAATTGAAAAGTTCTGTAAATGTTGGTAGTGATAACTTCTGTTTCAAAGTCAAATTATTCATATGTGGACTATGTCGTCTGCCCAGACGAAATTAATTTCTGATGGATAATATCATGATATTTGACGCAGATTGGTCCGTAGATCTTACGAAGAATCTTTCTCTCGAATGCGCCTAAAGTCTTTTCATCTAAACTGCTCAGCGTCGAGGTTTGTGATGCATAAAGTAGGACGGGCATGATGAGCGATTTAAAGAGCGTGATTTTCGTTCATCAAGAGAGGGCTCTGCTTCTCAATTGCCTACTGAGCCCAAAGTAAAACCAGTTGGCAAGAGTTATTCTTCGTTTGATCTCGTTAGATAACAAGATAAATATTGCTCAAACATACATAGCATACATATGTATAAATACTCTGAAACATAAAACTACCGTCAGCCTACCTGCCATTATGCTATACCTTCGTAATTGGGCATACCTCTGCTTTCGTCTGGCTAGACGACATAGTCCATTTACTGACCATTGGATCATTACCCCTTCGAGGGTTAAAGGAATTTTCAAAATACATACTTTCAAATCAGGGAATGTTAAAATTCTTTAACTGGAAAATATGTAAACATGTAACAAGATTTAGCACAAGTCTTTTTTGCTGGTGCTTCAAATACTGTTTCTGTACTTCAAGCTTATACATATTAGGAGAAGCAATATCTGGACTGTTGTCAATCCCAATTTTTTGTGAATTTAAATAAAAATCCTGGATTTTTTCAGATTTTAGATATTTGACCCTCATTTAAAAAATTTTATAGTTTTTAACAATTACTTCTCATTGTCTTTTCAAAAATTCATCCAACGCGAAAATCGAATTAGCCTTGTTGAATCTATGGTTTTTCAAAAATTAACCAATTTCGCTTTTTCTTCCATTTTGACCAAACTTTAATTTGAACGTAAAAACTTAAAAAAAAATCTTAAATTTTTTTTACTCAAATTAGAGTTTTTATTTCATAAGTATATTAAATTCCGAAAGTTAAAAAAATAACAATATTTGGTTCTTTTCCAAAAATAAGGAAAATATAGCTAAAAATGGGTCTAAACGTGACTAAATTTCAACCGCAAATATCTCGAGATTTTGATCTGATTGGGAAAACTGAGTATACCACTAAATTCTACGACCAAAAATGTGATTTTTCTCAGCTTGGTCTCAATTGTCTGGCAATTACTGTCAAAGATATTCTACTGCACATAATTTTTCAATTCAATCTCAGATAGCGACGTATTTTTTTGTTATTGCAAAGAAAGAATAAGAGAAAATTATAAAAAAAATAAATGAGTTAATAGTTGATAATTTAATACGCTTATTTTAAATTTTGTTTTGTAGAAACGCAAAAGCGATAAATTTCTATTTGAACATTTTTTGTTTAATTTTAAAGTATGTTTTTATTCTCAGTGTAAATTATATAAAAAAATATTCCTAAATTGTTTGTTTTAAACGAATCTTCGGAATAATTGCAGTTTACATGCAGTCGGTCTAGAATGATTTCGGAGATAAAATTCGTGAAAACTTGAAAAGGGTTAATAATTTTGTCTGTTAAATTCAAAATTTAATGAAAAAAAATAACCGTATTCAGTTTTCTCTTTATAATAGGCGGCCTTCGGTAAGTAATGATTTCATATTTCATATAATTTTTTTATTTTTGTGCGATATTTCATTTTTTATTTTGGACTTTGTTCCACACACTTAATAATTTGCACTAAATTTTGAAACTTTCGCGAATTTTATCTCCTGAGTCTTTCGAGACCGACATTTTTTGCACTTTTGGACTAAGGAAACTTAAATATGTTTAAGGGAGTATTCCTGGTTGGAAGGCTGTTTTGAGACCCTTTTTGAAAAACTTCTCATTTGAAAACGCAAAGAGTTATTTAAATTCTGTTCTTTTATTGTATCTGTACTCATATTCAATTAAATAAAAATTTGTTTCCTTTGTACTTGGGCTGTTCAAAAAGTTGTCGGCCTTCAAAGTTGGGCGTCGAAAAAAAGGGCATTCTGCTTGCGGCCCGGATAACTCGACTTCGGATCATCTGAAATGGAAAAAGTAAACGGCGTTAGATTCAGTACAGATGTAATTCTGGTCCCTACCTCAATCATAATTTTGCGATTATTTTTTACAAAATGCCGGTCATTGAAAAATGAAAAAACCTATTTGGGGTCTTTTTTGTAGTTTAGTTTAAAACTAGTAAAAAATTGTTTAAAATTGTGATTGAGGTAGGGACCAGAATGGTGACAATTTTGCGTCGATTGCACTTTGTTTTATCAAAATCGGTTCAGAATTACAGGCGCAATTTGGGCCGCAAGCTCGAAAAACGTGGTTTCGAGATAAACGCGTTTAAGCTTGTAGTTATTTTTTTGCATGAAGTTTTCATTTTTGAAATGAGAAATTTGAGCATGCAGTTTTAGAAATTCGGCCAGAGCTCTGGCTTTGGACCTTTTCAAACGTTCTTCGTTCGGAGACATGGCGAAATCATATGTGACTTTGCCAATCGGGATGCCCATTAGGTTCATTATTTGAAGTATTGGCAAAAATACTTCGTTAAATATGACAGTTGCAGTATAATTGGCAATCTCAATAGTGCGTGCGTCGGTGTGCATATGCTTCGGTGCGAATGACCACAGCACTGCGTTGAAAGATTCGTTGCTGTTTTGAGTTTCGGAGCCAAGGCTGACAGTGCTTCGTAAATAGGTTTGATTGCTTCCTGGACTCTCTGATTTAGTGGTGCATACATATGTTTGCAGCTGTCGATTGTCCCTTCTGCTACCGCTTTTTACCAGGCGCACCAGCTTGACGCACCGGTTGGACAGTTTTAGTGCTGTGGAGCTTCATCAGTCGAGATTTTGTTCAAAAACGTTGCCCAAACAGCCTTCTTCATGTCAGCAACCGACTCTGGATGATGACGAATAGCGAGGCCTTAATATGTTATTAGTTCAGAGATGACTTTAACTGGGAGTTTGCCTGCACCCTTGCCGCCAATGCCTCTGTTCTCTTTTTTGGCGAACATTTGGAAGATTTGAAACTGATATGGCGATCATTTCCTTTATCGCATCCACCTCCATCTTATCAGAGCTTCCTTGATGGTTGGCACGGCATTCCTCTTCGTGGTCTTCAATCCAAATTTCATATGCCAGTGGGTCTTCTTCTTTCTTAGCTTCCCAATACAACAGAGTCGACTATTTTTTTTAACTGTATTTGCCGATCAACGTTGTAGCGCCGTATAGTAAAGAAAAGTCACGTTTTTTCCAAGTGCCATCACCTGATACGGCAAACATTGTTGGGTCGCACTATGGATCGGCTGTGACCATGGCATCTTTCTCTTCTTTCGCGGCTTTTGAAAGAGTGTATCCATAGATCGCCTGTATGAAAGTTCTCCAGGGCAGTGTAGTATAACGAGTTACCCACATCTCTGCCGATGTCCATGAGGCCACAAAACGTGTTAATGCCTTTTGGCCCAATGCCTAAAAGCCTCATGGCCAAAATCAGGCGCCGGTTCATCAAATATGATCTGCCAACCAAAGACGACGAAAAAAATCTATGTATTGGTCGGGCAAGCGCAGTGAACACCAATTTTAAAGCCAATTCCATACGGCGATGCTTTTTTAAACTCGATTTTTCCTTCACATTTGGCACATATCACCAGATTGGCAATCGCCAATCTGTATAACTGTATAAAACTCTAAAACTGTATAAAACTCTAAAATGCAATTCTCCGTTTTGTTGTCAATGCTTATGTCTTCGTTTTCATTATTTTTAAATTTTTTTGCAGATGTACTTGTGAATTCGGTGTCCTCATCTCTTTCGTGTTGGTTACCACGAAACTGGCGTTTCAAGCGACGAGTTTTTCGATTGTTACCAGTGGTTCTTATATTTTTATTTCTATTATTTTCTATCCATTGTCTTTAACACAAACAAAAATTTTTATCAAAACTGTATGCGCGCGCGAGAAATGAATCAAAAGATCTAGCGTCCTTTTGGTTTCACGTTACTTTATTGATTGATTAATTTTTAATACTTAAAATTACCCTACACCTTTAGCTTGCTGAGTTACCTTCAAAAAAGTCATTGACTTATATCACTTAAAGTAGTAACTCTGCAATTTATTATTATTTGCCAATAATTAATAAATGATTTTAATATTTACTGAGCTGCATTGAATAAAGTAGCTCAGCAGTTTCATAAGACTTAATATTTATATTTGCTGAGCTGCATTGAATAAAGTAATTCAGCAGTTTGATAATACTTAAAATATGGACATATTGGTAGTTTTAATTGGCAGCTGAACTTAAGGGCTTGGTGAGCTTGTATACGTAACTTCCCCAGGGCCAGAGTTGGAATTCTCCTGAATTCTTTTATTTGTAATTTTGACTGTAATGGATTTTTTCTTTCTAATTACTAATATTACAATTATGGCCACTGCAGCAAGTACAAGTATTAAGTCTAATCCATTTGACATATTTTTATGAAATTTTAATTCCTTAATTGCTCGTATGTTTTCAAAGTTACTTACAGTAACTTTATCAAATGAAGGCATAATTTCATACGACTGATTTAGCTTACTTACAGGATAAAAAATTTTGTCATTTACAGATTCTTTTTGGTTAAAAAATATTTCTCCCTCTATCTGTATTTTACAATTAGAAAAACTTATCATGTAATTTCCATTTAATACTGAATTTCTTTTATCAACATTTATATTTACAGCATTTTTTACAAGTATTGTTTCATCATCTATTTGTTCTATTTTAGTTTTATTGTTAAATATTAAATCACACTTAGTTTTATAAATACAATTTTTACTGTTTTTTAAATTTCTCAATATAGTATTTTTTTCATTTTTATATGTAGTATTATTAATTTTTACAACATATTCATTTATTTCATTTATGATCGGCGAGGTGGTTGGTCAGTTTTAATAGAATTATCATTCGGCGTTGCCTTAACTGAGGAGTATGGTGACGTACGATCTTTCATCTGATTGCGATGGCATCTCAACATTCCTTGATCGGTTTGAATTTTAAACATAACTTGACCAAGTCTTATTTTGACAATGCCTGGGATCCACTTAGGACCTCCTGAGAAGTTCTTTACGAAAACGGTGTCATCTATTTGAAAAGAACGCTTAGGCTCGCCAGGACTTCCTTGCGTGGGCGGTGTTGGTAAAAGTCGAGTAAAGACCGTTTTTGGCTGGCGCCTATGAAGCAGCTCGGCTGGAGATTTATTAATTATCGGGCTAGGTGTGCTTCTGAAAGTACTCAAAAAAATCAAGAGAGATTCAGTGGTATTGTTACCTTCCTCCACCGCTTTTTTGAACGATTGTTTAAAAGTGCGAACAAATCGTTCTGCTTCGCCATTAGATGCCGGGTGAAACGGTTGTAGTTTTTAGATGGTTGGTTTATGCGTTGTGCAGATTCGCGATAAAAAATATATTTTTTCTTATTTATTTTTATTTAGGTCCTGCCTAATTTGGATGCCAGCGAAGTTCGCCACTGGTTTTAAATTTGTTTTTATAGCCGTTCACTTTATAGTGCAGAGGCTTTATTTTAAAAGTTGGCAGCTTATAAAAGCTCAAGGACTTTTAAAAATGATAACTAGTTGGCAGCTTTGGAGCTCAAAAACTAATTGATTTATTTTCAAATAAGTTCATCCTTTTATAATAAGCATAACGGTATTTTGTCTTAAAACTAGTTAACAATTGTTTGTGTAGTTTAGAATGTAAATAGAATCATATGTTCTTTAATTAGTGTAAAAGTAATAGTAGAATATTGTAATGCATATTTGTAATTTAGTATTAATAGTTTAATATGTGTGAGTGAGTAGACTTATATTAATAGAAAAAGTAAACATAATCATATGTTAACATATTTGTGTAGGAGTAAAAAGTATAATATAATATCATATGTTTTGTATTCAGCCATATGGGTACATGTGTGCGAATGAGATAGATAGTAGTGCTTAGAATGAACATATGTTCTTATTGTTTGAATATTGTTGTGCATGTTCTCGACAATTCTTACAGTAGAGGTTTTTATATTATTACTTATTTTAAGAAAAGTATTTATAGCTTGTTTTATAATGAAATACATTGATATAATTTAAATAATATGTATAGGTATACTACACCCTTACCCTTAAGAAAAAAAATTTTTATTTTGAAATTTATGAAAAATTAAAATTTTTTGTGTTTTAACTCATACAATATTTAAATATAATTCATATATTTACAAGATTTAAATTTTTAAATAAAAAGATATAATTTTTACAAATATTTCTTTAACATATTGTTATGATATTCTTTAAGTGTTCCATTTAAATTTACTATTGAATTTACTCCTTTTTTATTTACAATTATGTATGGACCAATATAAGGAGATTGATTTTTTCTTCTATTCATCCTTTTTATCAAAACTTTATCTCCAATATTTAAATTTAACGGATTTATATATTTATCCTTTTTTATTCTATTCATTTTTGCAATATTTATTAATTCATTTGCTTTTTGTAAAGAATAATGTAATCTATTTTTCAATTCTTGTGCGTAATTGTCTGTATTATATACTATTGATTCGAAACGATTATCATTTGGAAGATTTGCAAGTTTTCCAAAAATTAGCTCAAACGGTGTATAATTTGTATCAACATGAGGTGTTGTGTTATACGAAAAAGTGAAGTATGGGATCCATTGGTCCCATTCTTCATTTTTACAAAAGTTTAACAAATATTCATTTAATACTCGATGGTTTCTTTTAATCGAGCCTAGAGTCTCATGGTGATATGAAGTGCTAAAAATTTGTTTAATATCTAATAAATTGCATATTTCTGACATTAATTCATTGAGGAATTCTGTACCTCTATCCAATTTTAAAATTTTAAAGTGACCGTATATTAAAATTACGTTTTCACCAAGTGTTTTAGCAACAGTTTTCGCGTCTTTTGTCTCCATTGGACATGCTATTACATACTTTGTTAAGTCGCACTGCATCGTTAATATATATCTGTAATTGTTGGACAAGCGTAGGGGACCTACTGTGTCGATAGAAACTACTTCAAAGCTGGTACTTGGTGTGTCTGTCATTGTTAAATTTTCTTTTGTATGTTTAGTTTGTTTATTAATTTTGCAATTGTTACAATTGAGAATGAAATTTTTTATCATTTTGCTCATATTTTTCCATATGTATTTTTGTTTTAGTTTCATTATTGTTTTTCTTATACCGAGATGACCTCCGTGTGTCGAATTGTGGTATTCTTCGATTATTTTGTTTTGTTTTATTTTGTCGACTATTCTTTGTGGTTCATTATAAATTAAAATTTTTAAGATTTCGTTTGTTCTTTTTATGTTATTAAAAATATCTTTGAACTTATCCATTTCAATGGTTTTAAATATATCATCATTCTTCTTTAGAGCTAATTCTTCTATTCCTACATTATACATTTTTGATGAAAGCTTCTCCAAAGTCAGCGGTGTGAACAGTGGATTATCACTACATCGTATAATTACTTCCTCATCATGTATTTCAATTTTGGTATCCTTAAACTTTCTTTCTGTAATGAACCTTAATTTTTTTATTCTTTTTATATCTGTTATGGATGTACAATCCCAAACAAAAAGTTTTGCGGGCTTTTCGCTGGCAGGACATTCTCTTTTGTTTAAATCAGTGTTTTTTGTATGTTTATCTGTGTTCATACTTCTTGTAATTGCTAGTATATTTTGTTTGCTATCTTCCATTCCGGTTGGAATCATAGCTTTTAGGGAATCACTATTTAAAATTATTCTTGACAATGCGTCTGCATTGGTATTCATTTTACCCTTTTTATAAATAATATTGAAATCATAATCGCTAAGATCTAATCTTATGCGTGTCATTTTAGAAGAAGGATTTTTATGAGAGAAAAGAGACACTAGCGGGCGGTGGTCTGTTAGAACCGAAAATTTTCTACCGTAGAGGTAGGGTCTGAAAAAATTGATTGCCCAATGTATAGCTAAGAGCTCTTTCTCAATAATTGGCTTGTTCAGGTCATGTTTTGCAAGAGATTTGCTTGCGTACGAAATTGGTAAGTCTGAGCCTACTTCGCCTTGCGATAGGACTGCACCAAGAGCGTAATTAGAAGCATCTGTGGTGAGTATGAAGGGTTTATTGAAATCCGGCTATTGCAGTATCGGTGGGTTTAAAAGTTTTGTTTTTAGCTCTTCAAAAGAGTTTTGGCAATTTTCATTCCAGTCAAATTTTGTGTTCTGCTTTAATAATGAGTTTAAATTTTTAGCAATATCTGCAAATCTTGGAATAAATCGACGGTAGTAGTTGCAGAAAGCAACAAATCTTCGTACTTCGTCCGCGTTTTTTGGTATTGGATATTCTTTTATAATTTTATTTTTAGACGGGTCAGTTTTTATACCATTGGCCGTTATAAGATGCCCAAGGTAAATAACTTCTGGCTTTAAAAAACAACATTTATGTGAATTTAATTTTATATTATATTTTCTTAATCTGTCAAAAACTTTTATTAAATTGTCGTTATGATGTCTTAAACTACAACCGAAAACAATTATATCGTCTACATAAATAAAAGCTTCTGTATCTAAACCACTTAATGCGATAGTCAGCATTCTTTGGAAGCTGTTGGATGATATCTTCAATCCAAATGGTAAACGCTTAAATTGGAAATGTCCATTTCCAGTTGAAAAAGAAGTTAACGGTCTTGAGTCTTTGTCTAAGTTAATTTGGTGGAAAGAGCTGGTCATGTCCAAGGTCGAAAAGTATTTAGCTCTTCCCAGTCGGTCGAGAACGTCTTCTATTTTCGTAAGTGGGAATTTATCGTTTACAATTTTTTCATTTAATTTGCGAAAGTCTACTACAAGTCGCCATTTTTTGCTGTCGTCTGTTGACTTTTTGGGAACTACTAGTAATGGTGAGTTGTAGGGGCTTACTGAATGTTCGATTATGTTGTCTGATAAAAGTTGGTCAACCTGTTCATTTATCTCTGTTAACTGTGTTTGTGGAAGTCTGTAATTTTTATTGTATACAGGGGTCGAATCTGTTGTTTGTATTGTCTGCGTGTAAAAATTATTTGTACTTAAGTGTTCTCCAGGGAGATGAAAAATGTCACTGTATTTTTGTATAATGTTGATTATTGATGTCTTGGCATCTGGGTCGTTACAACCAATGTCTAAAGTTTTTAGTAACGTATCTAGTCTATTTTTGTCAGTCTTATTATTGATTTTACAGGCAAATATATTATAGTTTTTTAGTGGTTGAGTTTCAAAATCAGTATTTTTTAATACAACATTGTTAATATTCGTATTTAGAATTTTAACGTGAGCATTGCCATTTGCTGGTATCAAGCTATTACCTAAAAATACTCCGTTTTCTATCTCTTTATTTAAAATAATACTATCTTCATCGACTTTAATATTTATTGGAACTATAGATTCTGAACGAGCAGGAATCACGATATTTGTTCTACTACAACTATTTAAAATTATTGGTAAAATTATTTCTTTATCATTTATGATTAATGTTAAAGTATATGTTTCAAAGTCAATTTTTGCCATATACTTTTCTAAAAAATCGCGTCCTATAATGCCATCCGTGGCAATTGGAAAATTGTTTTCTACGATATAAAATTTATGTTGGATATCTTCATCGTCCACTATTAAATTTAAATTTTTTGTACCAATGCATTCAATTTCTTCATTTGTAATACCCGTTATTGTCGAAATATTCTGTGTGTTTATGTGATCTATATTTATAATTTTACATATGGAGATATCCGCTCCAGTGTCAATGAGAAATTTCAAATCGTCGTTTGTATTTTCGCATTCTAATGTGATGTAAAAAGAAAGATTTTTATTAATTTTGCAAATTAATTTTGGCCCCTGCGGTTAACAATCTCTGCTACCCGGCCATAGCGGTTTCCCTGCGAGTTGTTGCTTCTGAAATTATTATTATTAAAATTTCTATTGTTATTATTGGAATTTCTATTAAAATTTCGGGTGGAATTACTATTGCTATTTACGAAGTTATGATTTCCATTTAAATTTCTATTATTATTACTGTTTGCAAAATTGTTGTTTCTGTTAAAGTTTCTATTTATATTATTTGTATAGTTTGTATTGTATCTTGTATTCATAAAATTGTTATTTTTTCTATTATTGTTTTGTGGAATGTAGCTATTTCTGAATCTATTGTAATTTTCTCTGTAAGTATTTCTGTTTCTAACTTGGAAAATATTAGATTTATTTGTCTTTAAACTTTGTTCTGCAGTGATACATCGTTCTACCGCTTCATTGTATGTTTTAGGTGCATTTGCTAACAAAATAGTTTGGTATTCCAAATTAACACCTTTCATGAAAACATTCAATGTCATGCTTTCGTTAACCTTGTAAATTGCATCTTTTGCGTCTTGCGTCGGATTAGTTAAAGATTTAATTTCGAAGGTTATTAACTGTTCAGAAAGCTCTGAAATTTTTTCTCTGAATTCAAAAATACTTTTATTGTTTTGTTTAATTGTACCGATTTCACTTAAAACTTGTTGTAACGTTTTCGGATTGGGGTAAGCATTTTCCAATGAATTTTTTAAATCAGTAAATGTCGAAGGTCTATTAGTTCTACCTATTATACTACGCACTTGAGCAGTAAGTTTGAAATTATATACATATTTAATGAAAAGAGCTTTATCTTCATCTTTTAAAATATCGTGAAGCAATTCTGCTTGCGATATAAAATCTTCCAAATTGATAAACTGTCCTTTGAAAATTTGTAGGTTTTTTTCCCACAACATTGATATCAAAACTAGCCATATTGTTTTCTTCTTTTATTTCTGGTTTTTGTTTGATTGGTAAATTTTTCAAAATTGTATTCAAATCTTGATAGAGGTTATTAAATGTTTCTTTTAAAAACTCATGATTTTCATCTATCGATTGTTCAATATTTACTTTGTTTTTAAGACAGTCTAAAGTTTTTAATTTTTCTTCAATATATTGTTCAGTATATTCTCTATTTTTACTTTTGTTTATATTTAGTTTTAATTTTTCTAAAAATTTTATGTTTTCTTGGAGATTTTCCATTTAATCTTGAATACCCGTATTGTTTAGTACTTTATACCTAAAATTTTTAATATCTCTTAACACCCTGTGCTACATTCAGCTTTTCGTTACAAGTTGAACGTGCAGGTGGCGCAACAAGTGTTCGTCAAGTTTTAACGAAAGAAGAAATGTCAAAAAAAGAAAACAATATACATAGCTAAAGTAAAATGTCGGTCGGTTGTTTACGTTCGGTTTCTAAGTGGTTTGTGAAAAAAATTGATAGTTTAATTATGTATATTTAGTGCGAAAGTGTTAAAATATTGCAATAATTTTGTTCTGTATTTCTTTTTTTGTTTTTTTTTTGTGTAAGTTATTATTTAGAATTAGCAATCTATAGTGTTGCGAAAATTTGCACCATATGTAAATGTAGTGGTGTTTGGTTTAAGAAATATGTGAACGAGTAACAACAATAAAAAAGAATGAATAGGCAAAATAAGTTCATGAAAATATTTATATTGAAATTAAAATTCATTTTATAGTTTTGTTTAAAATAATAATTACATCTTAAGATCGTGGTTAAAAAATTCAGTAAATAATTAAATTGTATAAAAAAATTTTGCCAAAATGAATATTTAGTTGTGTGACCTATTCTTTTTGTCGGTTTTTTATTTCGCGTTCCAGCTTATCTATAAGCAGCCAAATTTCGCTGGCTATTTTCCAATGTGGTGGAGGGTCACTGTTTATTATCCTCTGTAAGCTTGCCAGTCGTCGTCGGTCTCGCACTAGACGTCCTCCGCGTTTTCGATTGGGCTTATCAGTTAGAGGGATGGCTGTCCTGTTGGCCTCCTTGATGCGATTTTGGCGTCTAGCATACTCTTCGAGTGTAATCCTTTTCGGTCCTTGGTTAGCTGGAATCTTTGTTGGTATGTAGCTGTGTACTTTTTTTGGTGCGCCTTCAGGAACTTACTCCGGTTCGCTTTCTTCTATGTTCGGCAATTTCGTTTGCGCATGGTTTGGCAGGATCGCCATGTAGTGTTTAGATGGTTGGTTTATGCGTTGTGCAGATTCGCGATAAAAAATATATTTTTTCTTATTTATTTTTATTTAGGTCCTGCCTAATTTGGATGCCGGCGAAGTTCGCCACTGGCTCTAAATTTGTTTTTATAGCCGTTCACTTTATAGTGCAGAGGCTTTATTTTAAAAGTTGGCAGCTTATAAAAGCTCAAGGACTTTTAAAAATAATAACTAGTTGGCAGCTTTGGAGCTCAAAAACTAATTGATTTATTTTCAAATAAGTTCATCCTTTTATAATAAGCATAACGGTATTTTGTCTTAAAACTAGTTAACAATTGTTTGTGTAGTTTAGAATGTAAATAGAATCATATGTTCTTTAATTAGTGTAAAAGTAATAGTAGAATATTGTAATGCATATTTGTAATTTAGTATTAATAGTTTAATATGTGTGAGTGAGTAGACTTATATTAATAGAAAAAGTAAACATAATCATATGTTAACATATTTGTGTAGGAGTAAAAAGTATAATATAATATCATATGTTTTGTATTCAGCCATATGGGTAGATGTGTGCGAATGAGATAGATAGTAGTGCTTAGAATGAACATATGTTCTTATTGTTTGAATATTATTGTGCATGTTCTCGACAATTCTTACAGTAGAGGTTTTTATATTATTACTTATTTTAAGAAAAGTATTTATAGCTTGTTTTATAATGAAATACATTGATATAATTTAAATAATATGTATAGGAATACTACACGGTGCTGATGTTAGGTGTTTTATGCCTTGCGTGGCACAAAACGTCTGGAACTCGGCTGCTATAAACTGCCGTCCATAGTCAGTGACTATAGTTTCAGGAAGACCTTCACTGACAAAAACTATCTTCAGTGCGTTAATAGTTGCTACTGCTGTTGTAGACTGCATTTTTGTCACGAATGGATATTTCGAATAGGCATCAACGCAAATAAGCCACATTGCGTTGTAAAACGGTCCAGCAAAGTCTAAATGTACTCGCTGCCATGGAGTTTTAGCTGCTGGCCAATTAGAGAATTCACGAGCTGGTGTAGCTGTATTATGTTGCTGACATAACGAACATTTTGCTGAAAGTTGTTGGATATCAGCGTCCATTTTTGGCCACCAACAATATCTGCGTGCCATTTGCTTCATTCGAGTCATACCCCAGTGTCCTACATGAAGCATGTTTAGAACTTTTGTTTGAGCGGCAGTGGGTATGATGACACGAATAAAATCGGTGTGCAATAATATTACTCCATCTTCACTGCTTAGTGCATAACGGCGTGAGAAGTATGCCTGTAAATCTTGTTTTTTCGGTGGAGGCTTCGCTGGCCATCTATTTTCAATAAAAACCCGAACCCTTTGAAGTGCATTATCTTTTCCGGTTAACTTTTTTATTTGCTTAACTTCCATCGGAAATTCAGACAATCGGTGTTGCACATCGATCTGCAAACAGCTGTTAGTGTCAAACGATGCATCTTGCCCTTCAGGCAAACGCGATAACGCGTCGGCGTTGCTCTGTTGGTCTATACTTGATTGTATAGCAGTATGCCATAAGAGTGATTGCATAGCGCTGCAACCGATGTATTGTTATCGAAGGCAGTTGCTTGTCGGGGCTGAAAATTGATACCAGCGGCTTATGGTCAGTTATAAACGTAAATTTGCGACCATATAAATATTGATGGAATTTCTTTACTCCAAAAATTATCGACAAAGCCTCTTTTTCGATTTGACTATATCGGCGCTGGTGCCCATCAAGCGTTTTCGAGGCAAATGCAATAGGTTTTTCAGATCCGTCTGTATACGTGTGTGAAATTATGGCTCCTATGCCATTAGAAGATGCGTCTGTGGCTAGCACAATTGGAAGGCTATCGCCAAAATGTGCTAAAAGCGGCGTACTGCATAATTTGTCTCTTAGAGCTATTAATGCTTTTTCTTGCTTAGTTCCCCAGTGAAATTTAACGTTTGCTTTAC
This sequence comes from Dichetophora obliterata, assembly GCA_963920525.1. NCBI lineage: Eukaryota > Metazoa > Arthropoda > Insecta > Diptera > Sciomyzidae > Dichetophora > Dichetophora obliterata. Next base: position 115,219,603 of record OY986435.1, read on the forward strand.
GTAGCACATTTAAGGGGGCTGCTTCTTGCGAAAAATTCTCAATAAATTTGTTATAGTAATTTATTTTGCCTAGGAAAGCTTGAAGTTCCTTTAAATTGCTTGGGCATGGCACATTTCGTATTGCTGTTACCTTTGAAGGTGCGGGACTAGTTCCATATTTGTTCAAAATGTATCCTAGGTACTCAATTTCTTTTTCAATAAAACTGCATTTGCCTGCACGGCATGTCAACCCATTTTCCTGAATGCGGTTTAACACAGATTCAATATTGCGAATTAAATCAGATTCAGACGTACTTGCTATTACGACGTCATCAAGATAGTTGCATGTCATTGGAATGTCGGCAATAATTTGTTCAAGCATGCGCTGAAAAATGGCTGGCGCGCTGGCTACTCCGAACGGCATGCGTTGATATTCAAATAAGCCCAATGGCGTGTTGACAACCATCAGCGGTTTTGATGTTTCGTCTAGCTCCACTTGAAAGTAAGGGTCTGAAAAATCGATTTTAGCGATAACTTTGCCACCGCGAAGCTTAAGAAAAATTTCCTCTACACGAGGAAGCGGGTATTGGTCTATTTCTAAACATTTGTTGACTGCCTTAAAGTCACCACAAATCCGCACAGTATTGTTTGCCTTTTGCACCACGACTATGGGGGCTGCCCACTGGCTGAATTTGATCGACTTCCAAATTCCTTGTGATTCCAGGCGATTTGCTTCTTTCTTAAACAAATCCATTAAAGCGAATGGCATTTGGCGTGCTTTGCTATATTTTGGAGTGGAATGCAGCTTTAAATGCAAACTTGCTTTGTACGATTTACAATGACCTAGTGTGTCAGCAAAAACAACTGGATATTTTGCCGTGAAATATTTTATATCGACGTTTGTTGTGGTTGTTGCAATTGTATTGACAATATGAGCTTGACATTTGCATAGTTTCAATTCGTCCGATAAATCTGTTCCCAAGATATCACCATTAAATTTTACATCTGTCACGATTAGCTGGGCTTTTATGCTTATGTTTTCTTTTTGAATAACAGCTGCTTAAACTCCCAAAATATTTACTTGGTTGCCACCATAGCTCACAAGGCTGCCGTTTGTGTAGGGTCCAAGAGCGGGTGTTCCTAAGGCTTCGTATGTCTGTTGACCAATCACTGAGCAAGTTGTACCAGAATCCAACTGAAACCGAACAACATTGTCGTTAACACGAATTTCGGCAAAATACTTGCGACTAATCTTCTGCGGCGAAATGGTATTAATTGCATTCTTAATGTCCAGTGAAAGAATTGAATTTGTTTCTGATGGCTTAGCTGCAATACCTGCTCCCAGGGCTGTGCTTTCCTTACATACCGGGGCAATATGTCCAACACGTTTGCATTTACGACATTGCGCGTTACGAAATTTACACTTGTCACGTGGATGATGCGTTCCACATCCAGAACATGACTGGAGCTTGCCGTCAGAGTTTGAATTTGTTGCATCGTAGGCTGCGTTGCGGTTGTTTTGTTTATAGTACTTACGTTTTAATTGAAAAACTTCAGTTGTTGAATTTTTCTCTGCTGACATTTTTTTCTTAAGTGCCTGCGTAGTTTCAAAATTTTCTGCAATTAAGACAATGTCTGATAGTGTTGGATCTAACTTCTGTAGTGCGCGGTGCGTACGGCTTCGTGTGGTGTGTTCAAAACGATGATGTCACGAATCAGTTCTTCTGCAAATTCTGTCCTACAATCTTGGTTGCTGCACATATATTTGCAATTTCGAGCTATGCCACGTAATTCGGCAATCCACTCTGCATTTGATTGATTTTGTTTCATTTTAAGTGAAAACAGTTCATATCTTGATGCAAGTACATGAACACTTGATTTGAAGTGCGCTGTGAGCTTGGCATTTAGCTCATCAAATTGTTAACGAGTTATTTCTTCACTGCCGTGAAGTTTTGTAAGTAACTCAAAACAATCTTGCCCTATCCATGATAGGAAAAATGCTCGTTTTTGATCGTTGTTGCTAACTTCATATGCTGCGAAGTGCTGTTGCATTTGTGCTATATATAGGTCCCAATTGTTTTTTTCTTTGTTAAACGGTACGAATGCCGGCACATGGCGTTGACTTTGTGAGGTTATGGCTGCGTTGCTACTAGAAGTTTGCTCGTGCTTAACGTTAAATTTTGCAAATGCTTCAATTTTTTTATTGGATTGCTCCTGCATCCATGATCGATTTGCGCCCAAAATGTCCACGATGAAATCCTGCTGCTTTTTTAAAATTGCTTCTTACGTTGGTGCATCCATTGTTTTTTAAGTTTGCCCTTTTTCCTCGTCGCCAATTGTTATGTCTTCATAACTCACCCAAATAATACGCCAAGTAACAATGAGAACGCACCAGGAGTCCGGTTAAATCAATATCTTACATTTATTTTAATGAACTAAAGTTTAAGTAACGCGTATACAATATGACTCGAAAAACCATGGTATCTATCTATCTATATTATATATATAAAATGGAATGTGTGTTTGTTTATTTGTTTGTTTGTACCTTATAGGAGACCAAACCTCTGAACCGATCTTTCTGAAATTTTCACAGCATTTAACTGGGACTCTGGCATGATTAATAGAGTACTTTTTCGACCACGCCCACTTTAACGCCCACTTTTTTAAAATTATGTAATGGCTCCCATATAGTTTTTAACAGATTTACTGCAAATTGTATACACATTATACTCCAGGCGAGGTAGAAATAAACATTTCTTACGCCACGCCCCCTTTCACGCCAAATTTAAGTTTTAAACTTTTTGTTCTCTGTACAAATTTGTTCCTTCCAATGGATTATTTTTTATTTGGTAGTATATTGCTCTTAATACTGTTAACGTCGCCATATTACTATGAACCACACCCACTTCACCGCCCCCTTTTTTAATTCAGATACTTACTTATACCACTAACAATGTTTGCTATACAAAATATTTTTTTTGTAATATGTATTTACCTAAAGTTTTATATACTTTTTATCTACAGGTAAGGTAGCCATAAATTTTTTTATTACCAAATCCCCCTTTTGCGCCCCATTTTACTTTAATTATAATTAATCTGCTTTCAATCTATATATATAAAATGGAATGTGTGTTTGTTTATTTGTTTGTTTGTGCTTTATAAGAGGCCAAACCCTTGGAACGATCTTCCTGAAAGTTTCACAGCATGTTACTGTGACTCTGGAAGAAATAATAGGCTATATGAAATTTTGATTTGACAAAGGGGCGTGGCACCGTTCATATAACCCAAAAATTTAAATCGCCATATTTTGGGCATTTTTTGACCTACGTCAATGATATTTGGCACATATGGTATTGGCATAATAAGGAATACGTACCAGGAGAAAAGTGGGTGGGACCACGTCCCTTTTTAGGAAAATTAAAAATCGTAATATAGTCTTAACTACTGAACCGATCTTCATTAAATTTTCACAATAGGATATTCTTACGAAATAATAAATTCTTGACTCAACATCAAGGGCTTCCGAGACTGCTGTTCAGAGCGAAACACGCTTAGAAATTCAGCGATCTCGAACCTCAACATCAAGGGCTTCGGAGACATCTGTTCAGCATGAAACACGGTTACGAAGCGACCGTTCTCGAACCTTGACATCAAGGGCTTCCGAGACTTCTACTCGACGTCAACGTCTTTATCAAGAGCTGCCGAGACACCAGAGCAACGTGAGGCACACCGTCAACAAGATCGTAGTCGAAGATCACAGCATCGTCGAAGCCCTGCATCATATAGCTGATTGCATTCCACTACACATCAGAAATTGATTGCAGTGAAGATAAGTTAGTCGCCATTGGACCAATGAATAAAGTTTGCCAATACTGCAATGCTAAGAAATATAAAAATGAAGCACCTGGAATGTGCTGCGCAAATGGTAAAATTGCTTTACCCGAACTGCTATCACCACCAGAACCACTACTATCGTTAGTTTCAGGTAAGAACAAATAAATAATTTGCCCCTAAGGCTTCAAAAAAGGAAGAAGAGGAAAAAATAAAATGATAATTATTCAAAATATTGTCTGATCCGAAGAAATTCTGGGGTTTCCATAAATACCAAAAAAAAATCTGATGGATTCCCTTCATCATTTAAAACCTCTGACGGATTTACTAACGATCCTGTCGTAATTTGTGGTCTATTTGGCAATCTCTTTAAAGAGTCCTTTTGTTCAGACTCCTTCAATCCTGATGAAGAGTACTTTGAATATATGAACTCTACACCCAGGGTTTCGTTGGATTCTATATCCTTTACTTCAGAGGATATTTTAAAGTATATTGGATTGATCGATGAGGATTTTAATGCTGGACCTGACGGAATTCCTGCCGCAGTGTTAACACGATGTGGTTCCGTTCTAAGTCAACCACTGTCCATGTTATTCAATAAATCAATTAGCAAAAGTATTTTTCCAATTTTTTGGAAAAAATCTTTTATAAGTCCTATTTATAAAAAAGGTTGTAATGTTAATGTTAATGTTGTGTGGTGGAGATGCGTACTGTGACCTAAATGAGATCTATTGTACCTCCTTCTCAAAGCTCCGCTGGATTTGCGGATTACAGAATTTCATCCAGCCCTATTTCTCTAATGAATTTGAGAATATTCTTAGGTTCAAGGGATGAAACCTGCTCTAGACTCAGCTTATAATTCCCCAGTGCTAGTTAACGTCTGCGAGCCACGGCGTCGCAGCTTGTAAGTAGGTGTATTGGAGTCTCCTCTGCTTCTTCACAGAAACGGCAGTTACTATCGGTCTCTATGCCCAATTTCATCAGGTGGTATTTGAGTTTACAGTGTCCTGTAAGGAACCCCGTTAGAATCCTAAGATTCGGTTTGCCTAAGCTTTTGCACAATTTTGCTCTCCGAGTGTTTGAACGTTTGTGCCTCTCCTCCCTTCTTAGTTCTTCTTTTATAGAGTGTGTGCCCAATCCGCAGAATGGTTCTGGTCCTATAAATTTTGTGGCTGCACCCTGTCACGCTAGACCATCGGCTTCTTCGTTACCCTGTATTCCTTTGTGTCCTGGGACCCAAAGTATAGTAACAGTGTTATTCTTGCCTAGTTCGTTGAGTTTTGTTAGGCATTCCCATGTTATTCTCGATGATATCTCATAGGAAACTAATGCTTTGATTGCTGCTTGGCTGTCTGACATCACAACTATATCCTGACCTTTGTATTTACGGTCCAGATTGAATTGTGCACACAGCTGTATTGCTAGGATTTCCGCTTGGAAGATACTGGGTGTTGTCCCCATAGGTTCAAAGTGCTTGGTTCTTGGCCCGTACACCCCTGCGCCTATACCTTCCAATGTCTTGGACCCATCTGTATACCATGCTATACTGTGTGGTTTCTTGCCTTGCGATATCATCTCGCTGTCCCACTCTTTCTTGGTACTAAGCTTAATTCCGAAGTGTTTTTCGAAGTTATACCTTTTTACTATATCGTCTCTTGGTAGATCGATGTAGGGAGTGTGCTTTGCAATATCCTCCTTCTCTCTACTGCTGATAGTTTTACCTAAACCTGTCCCCTCTTTTGCAATGCACAACAGGGTTCGCTTGGCTACTCCCTCTATGACAAGGTGTAAGGGTGTTAGGTCCAGAATTACTTCTAGTGCTGCTGTAGGGCATGGCAAAAAAGGTTGTAAGAGCGATATAAACAACTACAGGCCTATCGCGGAACTCTCGTCGATTCCAAAACTTTTTGAGCGGCTCGTGTATGATCGTGTGAAAATTCACTGTGGGAAGGTCATGACAACTCGTCAGCATGGATTAGTTACTGGCAGATCCACTGTGTCTAATCTCCTCGATTTTACAACGTTTTGCTTAAATTCATTTTATTCAGGTAACCAGGTCGATTGTATTTACACTGATTTTAGTAAAGCATTTGATAAACTGCCACACAACTTAATTCTATTTAAACTAAAGTTAATGGGCTTTCCACAATTTTTTGTAAGCTGGATTCAATCGTATCTGACAGAGCGATCTTATCAAATACGATTTCGAGGCGTATTGTCAGCTGAATTTATTGCTGAATCAGGTGTTCCTCAAGGTAGCCACCTTGGTTCACTTCTGTTTATTTTAGCCATTAATGATGTAACCCACATCATCAAACACTCTCATCTACTTATCTATGCAGATGACATGAAAATATACAGAACAATAAATGCTAAAGACAATTCAGATCTGCTCCAGTCTGATTTGAAATCCTTTGAAATTTGGTGTTTTAAAAATAATATGTTTCTAAATCCACATAAATGCCAAACTATGACCTTTTCGCGAAAAAGGAATAATTTAATTTTTGACTATAAGATAAAAGATACTGCATTAAGTCGTGTAGATGCTGTCAAAGATCTTGGTATATGCATGGATTCTAAGCTATCGTTTAACGTTCATATTGATTACATTTGTAAAAAAGCATCTTCTATGCTCGCGTTCATGAAACGCTGGGCCAAAGAATTTAATAGTATGATCACAACTTCAACGCTGTACTATACAATTGTACGACCTCACTTAGAGTATGCAAGTCAAGTTTGGTCCCCAAGTTACAGTGTACATGTTGAACGTATAGAGAGAATCCAAAAACGTTTTGTTCGGTTTGCTCTAAGGGGCTTAAGTGCAACGGACACTTTAAACCTTCCTCCTTATGAGGATCGTTTAAAACTATTAAAAATGCAATCTTTGAATGAGAGAAGGAAGTCTGCAGATATCGTCTATTTACACCAACTCATAACTGGTGTATTCTATTCACAAGAACTCCTAACTCCTAACACTAACCGTAGAAGCAGTAGAAATGCTAACAATTTAATTTACTTACCTTTTAGTAGAACAAATTATATGGCTACTGCTCCTTTACATCGCATGAGTACCTTTGTTAACAACTGTAGCTTTATTGATGTTAACTTATCGAAAGGTCAACTCAAAAGTAGATTGAAAACTAATGTATGATTAGATCTATGTAAACGCATGGTTAGTTGCTATGTCTTGTGTTGTCCCTGAGCCCAACCCATATTATGGTGGGCAAATTTTTCTCACTTTAGATTGTTTTGGACCACTCTTATCGATATCATTAGGGCTATTCACAGTTTGAGCGTACTTTTGACAAATCGTATTTATAGAATTTGTTATTGTTCAAACTGGGAGCACCTCGCCATGTGACTGTCGTATAAAAAAAATTGTGCAACCCTGTGATGTATATGATTATATGCGGCTGTAGACAGAGCATAAAAATACGAGGTACAAAAAACACGTCCAAGGGCTGCTTTTATTTACGCGTGCCTGCGTATTTGCGTTTGTATGCAAAACAACAACAAAGCAAAATACGCTTTCGTAAATTGGCATACATATAGCAAGTCGTACAAATGGCAGACCAGCGTATTCCAGCGCTGTGAATGGCCTTATTGAGATGTTTTAATGTTATTTGGGCTGGTTCTTAAGATGATCTAATACGGAGAAAGTGCGAAAAAGCTGTAGTAGCTGAACTCTATTGTTATTGCATGTTATAGAATAATAATATTCCACTACATAGGAACAACAGCGGATTCCTAATATTTCTTAAGCAACATATGAAAATACAATTCGTGTTTTCAAATGACATCGTTTGGTGCGAATAAAGTGGTTCGAGACAACTTCATGCCAACATTTAGAGTTCAAGGCCAAATTTATCACCGAATGGGATCAATATTGCCAATTCCAGATGAAGATCCTAAGATTTTACAAATTTATTTCATGGGACAAGCGGATGATAACGACCAAGTGCAACAGCGCGAGGGGGGTAGCGAGGCACACCGGGTTCAGCTAGTCTTGTATAAAGAAGAAACGATAGTTAGCGAAGAGACAATATATCGATAGGTGACTACAGGAATCGATAGCTGATATACATCAGCTTCTCTGTCGCTGTCAATAGCATCTTTCAAAATTTTTAATTCATCATTGAAATGTGTATTTATTAATACCTGGTTATTTACTGTTGTTATAATTTCATGGTTATTTTTATCAGTAATATCTATATGAGCTAAAATTTCCTCCCTATTGGTATCATCTAATAACCCGAACAACCACTTATCTATTGTACCTTCAAAATTAAACAATCTTCTTTTCTTTCTACCGGCTTCTCTTGGTGTAATAGTTTTAATTTTTGACTTAAGTATTTTAACTTTACTAAGCAATATATTCATATTATTAATATCGGTAGCTTTTATATTTTCCTCAATTTGATTTACAATATTTTCAATTTCTTTCGAATGAATAATATGTAATACAGTAATTGTTTGATTAACTATTTCTATTTCTTGCATTCTTATTGGTATATACCCGGCCTGTTCGTTAATGGGTATTACCTGGAAAATCCTTGAACTGCTGCTATTGTTGCCAGTATGGTCATTGTGAATATTGGTACCTGCAAATTTTAACGGTCTTTTAATATCCGAATAGTGTACTTTATGTAATGGTAATATTTTATAATATGGCTCATCTTTGTGTCTTAATCGTTTGTAATTCCTAACTGGTCCACTAGGTCTATCCTCAGCATATAATTATCTATCACAATTAATTTTTGTAATATTATTTTCTTTGCTTAGATTTACTCTTTTCACTAAAATGCTTACTTCGACAACTTCTTTTGCTTCTAGTGGTGTGCATTTTATTGTTGAGTGATATCGATTGTTATAATTTTTTATAGCAATCTATATCTTCATTTCTACCGTGAGTTCATTTTCCTCAAGTGCATTTATTTTTTCAATAAGTGTTGAGTGTAATCGCTCTATATCTGCGTTTCCTGTATGTGAGTTTGGTGGTGTGAAATGTGAGTCAACCTGTTTTGCGTTGAGGTATGCTAAAATGTGTTGTGACTTAAATTCATTGTCCATAATTACTTTACTTGGTTTTCCGAATTTTGCAAAGTGTTCTATAATTATTTCTTTTTTTGCTATCCAATTTCTGTTGATAATATTATATGCTGCTGAAAATTTAGTGAGTTTGTTGATTGTCGTCATAAAGCAACATTTTTTATAGTGGAATATATCTATATGTATTGTATCATTTTTTGCTGTTGGTGTTTCTGTTAGTTTAAATTTCGGTTTAATTGGATTTCTGTTGTATTTTATTTCTTTACATTTTTCACAATTATTTTTGACAAGCTTAACTTTGTGTTCTCTTAACTTTCGAAAGTAAATTTTATTTTTTAATGTTCTGTAGCATTCGCTTATCCCACTGTGCATGGATTCTTTCGTGTGGTATAATGATAATTGTTTATGCAATCCTTCCTCAGTACGAATATAAATTGCCCTTTGAGTTACCTTTACGAATTTTATATGATTTGCATCGGCAAATAATGCATATATGATTAGATGCACTTTGTGATAATCACTATCGGATACTTCAGCATAAATTCGTACATAACCCGATTTAATATTTTCTTTCAAAATATCTTTGATCGTGGTTTCACTTTCTGTTGAATTTATTTCAATTATTTTTCGTTTATGAAGTAGTGTTATTTCGTCACCGGGGTTGTATGTTAAAATAATTTGGGTTTTATACTTGTTAATTATTTCGTCTCTAGTACCTATGCCTACTTGCTCTTCATATGCAGATTGAGCAGTATCGGATATTTCAAAATTAGATTCGCTGTCGTTATTTTTATTTATGAGTGGTGCATTCTGTTGCCTACTCAAAAAATCTGCCACTTTGTTTTGGCTTCCTTTTAGATATTCTATTTCATAGTTATATTCTTGCAATTTCAGCAACCATCGTTGGTGACGTGGTGCGAAATCTGTGTCTTTATACTTGCTATTAAGATATTTGATAGGGGCATGGTCTGTCACAATTTGAAATTTATTTCCATATAAATGAGGTCTAAAATAATTAACTGCAATATTATGGCTAAAAATTCTTTATCAGTAGTGCTATAGTTTTTTTCATGTGAATTTAATGTTCTTGATACATAGCATATAGGTTGGCCCTGTTGTGACAAAGCTGCGCCAATTGCATAATCACTTGCATCTAACGTTACAACAAAGGGTTTATCAAATTCTGGATATTTTAAAATAGGGGGTGAGCTTATTAGGGTTTTCAAATTTTCAAATGCAGTTATATACTGTGGATCGTTTGTATTAATTTTACATCCTTTTTTAAGGTATTTTATTATTGGGTAAGCGATCTTTGAATAATTTTTTATAAACTTTCTATAAAAGCCTGTTGCGCCTAGGAAACTTTTTATTTGTTTCTCTGATCTGGGAAACAAGATTTCTTGATGGCTTTTACTTTTTCGGAGTTCGGATTTATACCGTCCTTTGATAAAATGTGACCTAAAAATGGTGTGTCTCTTTTCATAAAACAACATTTATCTGTTTGTATTTTTAAATTGTGAAGTTGCAGTTTGGCAGATATTTTTTCTAATGAATGTTCATGTTCTTCTAGTGTTGTTGAAAATATAAGTATGTGGTGCTCTGTTACATCACCACATAGAGTAAATATCTACATTCTATTTTACCTTTTGTTACATTTATACTTACCTTTTCGTTACATTGATACTTACCTTTAGTTACATTAATACTTACCTCTCCTGAAGTTGATTTTTATCTTAACTTGCATGTCACTTACCTTGATTTATCATTAATATTGTATTATATCATTTTAGCAATTATTGAAAATAGTTACACTTGTCTATAAAACACTTGTTATAAAAAAACATTTTGAATTGTATTCATTTATTATATTTTCAGAAATTTTCATTTTGAAAATTTCAGTTGTGAAAATTGTTCAAAGAAAACAGTTGCAAAAATAATTCTAAATAAAAAAACTACAAAATAAAAAACTGTTTGAATAAAATAAATAAAAAGAAAAATTACAAGCTTTCGCACCAAAACTGGCGATCCTGAAACGAACCACATCAAGACCTTTCAACAAGAATTTATTACGACACAAACGCTTCGTTTGGGTCAGCAACAAAGTGACACCAATTCTGCTACAGAGTCCCAAGCAAACTCTAATGGCAACAACTCACTAACAGAAATTGGCACTACATCAGCAGATGGCTTAGTTAATAAGAATCGGCCAAATCAAACACGTTCCACAACCGATTACGTTACCAACAAGAGCTACGCCAACGCCCACTACACCTACTGTTGACACAGTTACAGCAGCACCAGCAACTGCTTCTGCACAACAATAACAGCAGCTATAACAACAACAACGAAAATAGCAACAACAACAACGTCAGAAGCAACGACAACAACGTCGGCAGCAACAACAATTTTTTTAAACTTTATATTTTGTAAAAATCTACCTATATATATTTTTTTTGATATTTATAAAATTTTTTTCAGGTTGCGTATCATTTTAGATTACACTACACTACACTACTACACTACACTAGGGACATAGGTACACTAAAAAAAAAGGGAAGAGTTAGGATTTTCAAGCTTGAAAAAATAGTAGAAGCAAATCTAGAGGGAAGAATGCTACGAACACCCCCTTACTCCACGCCCACCCCTTACTCCACACACCGGAGAGAGAGATAACACACCATTCATAGACTTTGAGACTGACCCTCTCACACCGCCAACACAAATACACACGGTTGCGGTAAAATTACCTACATTCTGGACGAGTTGCCCAGACGCTTGGTTCGCACATGCGGAAATACAATTCCAAGCGAAAGGAATCACAGTTGATAAGACTAAATACGAATACCTGGTAACATCGTAAGAAGTCATAGTCACTGTACTAGACTTTATCCAAAAACCGCCAACACAAAACACATACGAAAGGCTTAAAAAGACATTGCTCGATAGATTTTCACTGAGCGAAAACAAGCGATTTGATAAAATCCTTTCGGATTCTGAGATGGGTGACCAAAGGCCATCTCAGTTCTATCGGTAACTTCTTCTACTAGCTGGATCAACAGTTAGTGGCGATTTCATTTACAAATTATGGTTACGTAAGTTGCCAAAAAGTTTAAATATCGCCTTGACCGGGTCCGGACACAGAGAACTAGAAGTACTCTTAAAACTAGCAGACGATTTATGGGAAGTCATGACTGGTAGTGAAATTTCTAACATGTCTAAAAAGCCAGCTTCCGGCTCAGAAGAAATAATGGCGATTACCCAACGTTTCGCGGAGACCATGTCCAAAATTTTAGAAAACATTTAATAAGTTGACACTGGAGGTACAAGAACTGAGAAGTGAACGTTCTCTTGTCATGGGCATCTGAATTGCAGAAATACTCAGGTTCATGAATACCCACGAGATCGAGTCAAGCGCCCTCTAGTGTGTCAGTGCACACAATTTTTTTGCATTTAGATGTGGCACCTCGGTGATGTTCGAGAACGTTCGGGCAAACAAAATGGCCATACACGGGCTTGAAAGGGAAAAATACCAACAAAAATGGTACCATTAGTTTCAGCGGGCATAAACCTGTCGGGAAAATGGCGTGATCCGACACGCTCTTGAATCGGTAGCCAATCGGAATGCCGAAACAAGCGTCGGTTAACGGAATCTTGCCGACGTGTCATCCGCAAGTCCAACCCAACCATTACCTACTCCCATCGGTTATGGTCGGTTCCACCGAAAAAGGAACAATGTCGAACAAACCTCGGTAGTTTGCACATGTAAACGCCGTGAAAAGGCATACGAACTCACCATAATCGATGACAGGTGGCAACACTGCCAAAGTACCTAAATTTCGTATCGAGCAGAAAAATGCAACTAAGGGTAGACGTTGTTGCGGTCACTTTAATGAAAACTCAATAATTTGTTCGAAATATCTTAATAAGTTTCCATCGTTTTTCAAATGTAAAAAACTGCATTGAAACTACTAATTAGCTAGTTTTTTGTGTATTTAAAGGCTGCTGCACACCTTTACAATCTTGGGTGAGCTCAAAAACTAGCTGTAAAGTGTATAATATACAGTGTGCATGAATTTTCTTTAGGTCACCGCTCAGCGCTCAACGCCGAGCCCCACAAATAGTGGAAAAATAATTTGTTTACGTTTTTATTGGTTCACCTTCAATGAAATTGTTGTTATTTTCGCGCTTGCTAGTAGAGTCAATAAATTGAAAATATTTCGGGAATCGGTGTGGCCGCATTTACGAATGCAAAAAAAAGAACAAAAAAAAATCAAAGCAACCAAGTGGAGTATCTTGTAAGGAGGCAGCAGCAGTAGCAGAGAAAACAACAGAGATAGCAGCAGCGGTGAATAGGGGAGCAGTTGGGGTAGAGTGGCACAACGTTCGCAGCAACGCAGCAGGCACAAAATCAAGAGGAAACATGTTTGTAGGCAAATAATGTCTTCTCAGGCTGTCTACTGTTTGAGTCTTCAGATACAACCAAATGAGAACGGCAAGAGTTCCACAAATATTAACAGCTCGAAAAATAAAGTCACAACATCAACAACAAAAAAATACATTTGAATCGTTGCAATTGCAGCAGCAGCAGCAGCATCAACAACAACAACCTCGCATCAGCCACGTTAGCACCACCACGCAGCAGCCATAACCACCGTCATCATCACCAGCAGCAGCATTCGCAGTGGTTAGCAGTAAACACAGGTAAGCAGGTGTCCACATGACATAGGGTATTTTAAAGGCCACGCTAACCTTTATACCTCCAACAGACCGCATCGTCATCATCAGCACCTACAACACCATAGTCATGACCTCCAGCAGCGAGAGCAACATCGGCACAACCAGCAAGCTACCAGCATATCACCACCCACAGTAGCAGCCAACAACCAGTAGTAACGGCATCTACAACTTCGCCTCCGTCAGATCCAGCAACAGCACAATCTCTACTATCCCGTCTTCATCTAGGCCCGTCAGCCATAAAAATCTTCCCAGGTTGAAGATAGTCCCTGGGGGTGGTAAGCGTTTATAAGAAAAAAAAAAAAATACTTTACAATCACCACCAATCCAAGCAACAAACAAATAACAAAATACACCCAAGTAAACATTTCGAAAATTCGAATATAATAATAGCTAAAGGACTATATATAAGATTAAGAGAACTATACTTTGATAAAATCAACTCCCACCCCCCTTTTCAAAGACGTATACTAAGCAGCTGTGTAAATATTTGCTGAAATGTTACCCTTTAAAAGGCAAATCATTTTCTTTTTATGCTTTTAAGAAGGAGCGCGTTCGTAAGAAGTAAAAGAACATAGAGTTTAAAATTATATAGACCAAAAAGAGAAACAAATTAGCACTAGTGGGAACAAGCTGTGTAACATTTTAGCAAATAGCATAAACCTCAATACTTTAAAATACTTTTTTACGTCATTCGTGCTTTAATTTTTTTGAAAGGGTTGCGCATATTTTTTTAACTTTTAGGTGTAACATGCAACATGAAACTTATCACAATTAAGTTTCAAATAAAATGAAATAAGGAAAAAAGGCCCATTTTTCGCTACTACCAAATTGAATAATAATTAAATAAGACGAATTGCAACCCTTCAATTAACAGCCATTAGAGGGCTCAGTTTAATAAGTTATATTTTAAGTACGTCCTATTTTAGCACCCTTTTAATAAATGGCAAACCTAGTTTTATGTTAAGCAAAAAAAAAAGCTCCCGAAAAATGCAATAATATATTTCTCAAGTAAATCCTCAAATTAGCTTTAAAATGTATTACCAAATCTACTTCCAATTAATGCTTGCTGTCGATGCTCTTGTAAACTTAATATTTTAAATTGTCAATATTTACAATTAAACACAAATGCGATAAATTTTATTAGTTTTCAAGTAGGTACCTGGCTGCTTTCACACACACTCCCTTTTATTATTATATTATAATATGTTATTGTTCAATTACATACTATATTTTATAGTTCGTATAAATTTGCCAAAACATCATAGTAAAATATTGAAATACAAAAGAATTTTAAAGAAAATTCTGCAGCGTTTAACAACATTGAACATTTTGTATAAGCGAAAGAAAAAACCTATTCTAGCGTATCTTCAATACATTTCAATACAATTAAACAAGACATTATTTGCAATTAGGCTGGTTTAAGGGTTAAAATTTAAATGAAACACTTTCCAAATGTGAGCTTGTTATTAATTTACTTATAGGTTAAGCAAACGGGAAAACTTAACCATCAGATCAAAGAATGAAATTTTGCACAATTTTAACATGAGTTGAGGTATTTTTTTATTCTCTGCCTAATTATTTTTCCTTGTGATACAGAGAAAAAGTTAACTCTTGATTATGCCTTACAATTAATTTTCTTCATTTTTTTATTATTATTAAGTTAAGCGTTTAGTAATGTTTTCAAAGGCTTCACGGACGAGACGAACCATTACTTTATATTAACATATATCAGACATCTATATATTAAGTATAACATTGAAGATGGACCTTACAAAGTAAATTAATGCATATTTTATTCTCTTTAGGAAATAGCTTCTTAGGAAATAAATCAACAAAAAACAGGGGGTTTTAAATTATAAATTTTATTACTTACATCATTTTTAAGATACATAAAAAAAAGGAAGAAAAAAGAAAAATCAAACTGAAACAAAATTAAAAGTAAACTAATATAACTGAACACGCGCGTAACTTAAAACCCATTTAAACAAAAAAATACATTCACCTAAAACGAACATTAAACTAAAACAAAATAAAGATAAAATAAACCAAGCTAAAATAAAACCAATATAAAAGAAATTTAACTGAAATAAAACTAATATAAATTAACACATTTTGTTACCCATTAAGTAGTTTTGCCTCAGGTTTAGAAAAGAAACAAGTTATAAGGTTATCAAACAAAAGTTTTAAGCGTTCAATCTGCAGCAGCAGCATTTAATAGCCAAACTCCTATATTATCACATATTAGTAACAAACATTTCAAAACATAACTTGATCAATGATTTATAAAATATAAGCCTAATAGTCTTACAAGTTTTTGTTCAAAAATTTAGCGATGAATTTATTTCCGAATGATGAAAATAACTTTATAGTACTTTTGAGGAAATACTGTGCGATTTGTATTTTTATTTATTTAAAAAAAAAAAAAAAAAAACCCAAGGAACATATTACATTTGGTTGTATTATATGAATCCTTCTAAAGCAATTAACTTTTTACTCTTATAATAGGCGTACCTCAAATAAAAATTAATTTAGATTTTTTTTAAAAAAAAAAAAGAAAAAAAAAAACAACCCAGGTTAAGCAGAACATTTTTTTGTTTTTGAAAGTTTTGTTATGAGTAACTGGTTGAACTGCCTAGAAAGCATTTTCGGAACATGTTAAACAGTTCAACTACCTTAAAATTAGTTTGGCAACTTTATTGTTAATTATTGAATTGTTAGTTATACATTACATTTAATTCTCATTATTATAAGTTTAGATACTAAGCCAACGAATGAATGTATAATAAACGTTGATTTTCTAAAACAAAACAAAAGAAAGGATATATGATTATGCGGTGTTAAATTACAGCGGGCTGGTGGCGTAGGCAATGTAAGACAGAGGCGTAAGTGTTAAGAGTTTTTGGGGTGACCTAAATCTAGGCAAAAAGGGTCACCATGGCTGGTCTTTTGGTGGCCAGAAGGGGAGGGTATGCCAAGGTCGATTAAATTCCACCTTTTAAATCGACAGGCCAACGACAGGCCAACGTGGCAACAACGGGCTACGGTATTTTTGTCTTTTGGGGCTTTGTGATCTTTACCCTCGACTGGAGCGATGGTTTTAACCTTGATCCTTTTTTGAGATCTTTTTAGGGTTTTGTGGGTCTTTCAGCCGATGGGAATTTTTTCGTTACAGCTGGTACGACTTTTATTCATGTGTAGTTTCCTGCTGTCGGACTGGACTGGCAAGGACACCACCCCATCCGGCGAGCCTTAGCCGCGCAATACGCCAGCGTACCAGCGCTGCCAGATGAACGACAGTGGTGCAATGCAAGGCAGCACCAACCTCAAAGAATTGAAAGGTAAGGAAACATGACACTCTATCACAAAGCTCAAACTTCCAAAGGTACTCCAGACGTCGTTCATCTAGAAGAGAAGTGTCACAACAATGACTGGGTTTGTAGGTACCACTACAAATTTGGCAGAGCGGCCAGACGATGCGAACAACTATGCGCGTATGTTCAAACGACATCCACACCAAACCACAATACACCAAGCACATTAAACTAAGAAACACCATCATTGCAACGGCTAATGATGGGAGTTCTATAACACTAACACGCCGTTTATTGATATTTGACAAGGACAATAACTTAAATTTCTAAATCGACAGTGGCGCTGAAGTTTCCGTATTGCCATTCTCCAAATTCAAAATTTATAAAAAATCTGATTTGACACTCCAAGCTGCTAACGGCACAGCAATATCGACTTACGGAAAAAAATTGTTAAACGTAAATTTAAAACTCAGACGAGAATTCCCTTTCACTTTCATATTAGCAGATATTACAAGACCTATCATTGGCGCAGACTTTCTTACCAAATATGGACTTCTAATAGATCTAAAACGCAGAAAACTTATTGACCCCCTTACAAAATTATCCGTCAACGCAATTTCGAGATTTTCGAAACACAATTACCAAAACTATTTACACTCGACGATAAATACACACAGTTACTCAAACAATTCCCTTCACTCTTCACAGAACCAGATTACACTGCACCAATCAAACACAAAATAGTACACCACATAGTTACAGAAGGACAGTTACCATTCACACGACCACGACGTTTAGACCTATCAAAATTAAAAATCGCAAAACAAGAATTCGACTTTCTAGTCAAGTCAGGCATTTGTAGACCGTCCGGAAAACCTCTTCTCCACTACACCTTGTAGCCAAACGCGAACCAAATGACTGGAGACCATGTGGCGACTACAGACGACTGAACGCTATTACTGTACTTGACCGTTACCCTTTACCACATATACACGACTTTTCCATCAACTTACGCAACACAAACTTTTATTCAAAAATTGACCTGGTCAGAGCCTATCACCAGATACCGATGGCTCCTAGCGACATCCACAAAACAGCCATAACAACACCTTTCGGAATGTTCGAATTTCTCCGAATGCCTTTCGGCTTGAGAAATTCAGCACAGACATTCCAAAGATTTATACACGAAGTCTTACAGGGACTAGATTTCATTTTTGTTTATTTAGACGACATACTTATAGCTAGCGTGACCGAGACAGAACACATAAAACACTTAACACAAGTTTTCCAAAGACTGTCAGAATACGGCTTAAACATTAAATCTAACAAATGCACTTTCGGAGCATCAGACATAAACTTCCTCAGTTATAACATTTCTAAACAAGGTATCCGACCTTCAGAAGAACGTACACAGTGCATACGAGACTACCCACAACCCACCACAGTCAAACAAATGCAAAAATTCATAGGCATGACAAATTACTACCACCGTTGTATCCCAAAACTCTCACACATGCTAGGCCCAATTTATGACATGGTCACCGTAGCATCAAAAACAAAAAAACAAACAGTTACACTGGACAGAGAACACACTACAGGCATTTACAACAATCAAAGATAGTTTTGCAAAGAAAACACTACTCAATCACATCAGTAGTAATGCAAAATTATCGATTGCCGTAGACGCATCAAACACAGCCATTAGTGGCGTTTTACAACAACAGAATAACGGTACACTAGAACCATTAGCCTTTTTCTCAAAAAATTGATCAAAGTCAGAAACGAAATACAGTACATTCGACAGAGAATTACTAGCCATATACTTAAACATCAAACACTTTAAACACTACCTAGAAGAAAACAATTTTACGGTATACACAGATCACAAACCACTGATCAACGCTATACATTCACAAACAGAACGCAGTCCCAGACAAACAAGACACTTAGAATACATTGCACAATTCACACATGTCATTAAACACATTAAAGGTACAGAAAACACTGTAGCAGATGCACTTTCACGAGCTGAAATAGAAGCTTTTGCCTGCACAGACATCAACCTGAGAACACTACACAAAGAACAGAACACAAACACAGAATTGCAAGATATACTAAATAGCCACAGATACAAGCTCGAACAGATACTCATACCGGTACTCAACATTAGAATTTGGTGCGAACAGAAAAATTCTTTAACACGACCTTACATACCACAGACTTTACGAAAACAAGTATTCGAACAACTACACAACATAGCACATCCTGGTACACGAGCTTCACGGCGACTACTTGCACAAAGATATTTCTGGCCGAATATGAATACACACGTTAACAAATGGGCACAAGAGTGCGTTAGATGTCAACGCTCAAAAATACACAAGCACACGAAGACAACACCACACAAAATCAGCATACCACACGGCCGTTTCGAACATATCCACGTTGATATAGTCGGTCCTTTGCCAATTTCAAAAGGGTATAGATACCTACTTACCGTAGTCGACAGGAACACTCGTTGGCCAGAAGCATATCCGCTGAAAGACACAAACACCGACACGATAGTCGACACTCTTCAAAGAGAGTTTATTTCACGTTTTGGAGTCCCATTGAAGGTAACCTCTGATCGAGGAGCACAATTCACGTCCGCGACCTTTAACACATTTCTCAAAAATCTCGGTTGCCAACATATAACTACTTCGGCTTACCATCCACAAGCCAACGGCATGGTAGAGCGTTTTCACCGCCAGTTAAAGGTTTCCCTTATCGCGACAAACAACCAGACAAATTGGTTCACAGAGTTGCCACTAGTTCTTCTGGGCCTTATCTTCTCAGTCAAAGAAGACATCAAAGCGTCGCCAGCTGAGATGGTCTTTGGCCAGCCGCTCAGATTACCGAAACAAATAGTAATTCGCAACAATGAAACTTTAAACCCTTCAGAGATGCTTCCAAAAATCAAAAAGTAGTCGAAAACAAACAATCACACATTTCACACCATAACACAAAATTCCAACAACACGTTCCTAAGTAACTCAACATTTGTAAATTTGTCTTCGTTAGAAACGACACCATACACAGCAAGCTCAAGGAACCCTATGATGGACCTTTCGAAGTAATCAACCGAAACCCAAAATACTTCACAATACTCTAAAATAACACACATACTACAGTTAGTTTAGACCGTTTAAAACCAGCATCAATTAATACAGACACAACAACGACAACACAATCTAAAATAAAGGTAAATTTTAACTTACTCAGAAATACAACAAGATACATTTGAGGAGGGGGAATAATGTGGTGCTCTGTTACATCACCACATAGAGTAAATATCTACATTCTATTTTACCTTTTGTTACATTAATACTTACCTTTTCGTTACATTGATACCTACCTTTAGTTACATTAATACTTACCTCTCCTGAAGTTGATTTTTATCTTAACTTACATGTCACTTACCTTGATTTATCATTAGTAACGTATTATATCATTTTAGCAATTATTGAAAATACTTACACTTGTCTATAAAACACTTGTTATAAAAAAACATTTTGAATTGTATTCATTTATTATATTTTCAGAAATTTTCATTTTGAAAATTTCAGTTGTGAAAATTGTTCAAAGAATACAGTTGTAGAAATAATTTTCAAATAAAAAACTACAAAATAAAAAATTGTTTGAATAAAATAAATAAAAAGAAAAATTACAAGCCTTCGCACCAAAAGTATATCATTTGATTTGATTCAATTTTATTTAATCAATTTGATTTAACCTCCTATAGTCTACTACAATCCTAAATTTTTGTATACCAGAATTATCTTTTTTCTTTGGTACTACAATAATTGGTGCACTATATCTACTTTTGCTTTTGCGAATTATCCCCTGCCTTTCCATTTCTTCCATTTGTCTACGTACTTCAGTGTCATGTTTCGGTGGATAACGATAAAGCTTAGAATTAATTTGTTCGTTTGTTGTTGTTGTTATTTCGTGCAAAACTGTTTTTGTATTTGTAAGAGTATCACCTTCTTTATATAATAATTTATTAAACTTATTCAGCAGATTCTCAACTACATTTTTTTCTTTTTCATTTAAATGCTCTACTTGAAGATTTTTTTGGTTAGTCATCTCAAGTACATTGACTTCTTCGTAAATTTTTGATACAAAGATAGTCTCACTCCATTTATTAGATTCACTTGTTGGTTTTGAATATTTTTAATTGCTATATTTTTTCTATCCAATCCATACCCAGTAGTAAGTCATATGGCTTATTAATTTGATTTTTGCATTGTGGGGATACAGAAATTCGTTCGGACAAGCTGTAGAGACAGTTTTGTTTGGTTGCCTTACTTCACCTTTTATGGTATTTATGACGGTTGATGAGTCACTTTTAATTTTATATTTTGTGTGGGGGAATTTTCCTTGATTCAATAAACTTACTGTAGAACCTGTATCTATAAGGGCTATGTATTGATCGTTTTCAATAGTAAGAAGTAAAAATATTTTTTGGTGATCCGAGGCTAGTTTATAAAAAAATCTTCATCAATAACGTTCGTTTCGAATCTACTCAAAGCATCTACCTCCATTGGTTCCCTGAACCAAAAATGTTGTTGTTGTCTAGTTCCCTGTGTCTGAGTATTTGCTTGTCTATTTGGATATCGTTTCCAAGTGTTATGAGAGTTTTGGTATATCTGTTAAAAGCTATAATTAAAATTTTTACTCTGCTGTCAATTGTTATTATTAGAGTTTGATTCTTTTTGTTGAGAATTATTTCTAAAATTTTGATTTTGTTGCCTATTACTATAAAAATTTTGGTTTCTGTGTTGTAAACTATTACCAAAATATTTATTTTGTTGTGACGTGTTACATTTTTCCAAATTAGTGCTAGGATTATTATGGGTCTTAAAGTTATATAAGTTGCTATAGTCTAGGCCTATGAAATCATTTAGAATATTTCTTATTTCTGTTAAGTTACACTTTTCCATT
Organism: Dichetophora obliterata; assembly: GCA_963920525.1. Taxonomy (NCBI): domain Eukaryota; kingdom Metazoa; phylum Arthropoda; class Insecta; order Diptera; family Sciomyzidae; genus Dichetophora; species Dichetophora obliterata. The sequence continues at coordinate 115,241,493 of OY986435.1, forward strand.
TTAGTATAAGCTAAAGTACACGCCACTAGTTCTTTAACTTTTTGAACAATCATACCGCTATATATATCCAGCATTTCATGTCTATTTTCTTCGTAAGTCACATATTCAGTTATATTTTCAACTAATTGTCTTAACATATTATCTAATTCTAAAATACTGCTTACTCTGAGATTTGAACTGTCCCTTGTTATTTGTAGTTGGTTCTTCGCTGGCTTATAGTGCTGCTTTAGTCGTCGATGTCATTCCTCCCATGTCCCAGGAATGTTGATGCTGAGGACGTTCTTCGCTCCCCCTTGGATCTTATTGTTGAATATTATTTGATACACGGCGTCTTCATTGCCTGTGTGGTCCTGAAGAGTCCGAGATACTGCAGAAATAAACGATGGTAGAGCTCCTGTCTCCCCCTGGAATACTGGAAAGTGCTTGATGTCAGCCTCTATATGTGCTCTGTTAGTGTGTCTAAGGTTCTGTTGATTAACTATTTCGGTTAGCGCCAGCAAACATTGCACAATCTGGTCGTCTGCCATGTTTTCTCCTCTATTTCGATCAAAAACTTCTCTTCTCAAAGCGTCTCTTCCCCTCCAATCAATTTTGGAATATATATTTTTTAGTCTTTAAAGGTAGATATAAGTTTTTACACTTAAATGTTTCTCTTTTAACTTTGTTCGTCAATTTTGGAAATTATATAATTTTTTTAATAAAAGTTTTTCTTTTAACGTTGTTTCTTCGTGATTGGTAAATTTTACGTCAGCTCACTTCGTTGCCCGTTTAATTTACTTTTTTACACTAATGTAGTGAAAATGTATGACACACAACTGAATGTGTAATTCAATTGTGTGATTCACTTAAGTCAATAACCTTTGAAAAAGGTTTTCTGTTGCAATGATATTCTGTAATTCAATTGCGTGATTGACTGAAGTCAATAACCTTTGCTTTGATATTGCAAAAGTTTCAAGCAATACTTTCAATAAAAGTAGAACAGAATAATACGATACCTTAAGCGGTGTATTTTCGCATACCTCCAAATTTGCTTAGCTTTAAGATTTCATATGTTATGTATTATAAGCTTTTAGGTTTAATGTTATTTTAAAAATAAAGGCAGTCACTAATTTACATTAAACAAAAACAGTTGAACTGTCTTTCCATTGTTTTATTTTTTCATAATATGGCGATCCTGCCAAACTGGTTAAAAACCAATTCAAATTTTAAAAGACTATTTAAAGTGAAGGCCAATTAAATGCCGAAATAAGTGAATGAATTTAAAACCAATTCAAATTTTAAAAGACTAGTTAAAGTGAAGACCAATTAAATGGCGAAATAAGTGAATGAATTAAAAGAAAACAATAAAAAAAAGTGAAAAACGAAACTATGTCCTGGTGGAACAAAGCACTCAGTGCAATCCTGTTAGCCCTATCAGGATATGAAATCGGGCAAGAAGTGGAGCAGAATAAGCTCGAAAAATATGTTGACCAACAATTAAAGGTGGCTGAAACACAGGAAACCTTTATTACTAGTGAGAAAACCAACGCGCAAAACAACTGGCAACTGATAGTGTTACTAGCTATATTTTTACTAATAATTATAGTATATACTATGATAAAACAGCACTTAAGCCGACGAAGAGAAACTCAAAATATATAAGGAAGTCAGTGCCTCAAAGCTGGAGGTCAAACACCCCCTAACGATTGGGAATGGGGGAAGAAAAAACCATCATTGTTCATCAATAGAATAAGCGGGCATCGGGATCACTATCAATGACAAAATAGATAAGAAACAATTAAATTATATAGCTTATAACTTAAGGTTTGTTGATTTTTTTCTTAATTATATACGACTATATATACACACCTATATTTGTTTTTTGTGAATGTCGATTTTGGAATTATTTTTTTTTTCTCTCAACTGACTGACACAATAAGGTATGTCTAGCCCAGTTACCTGGGAAAACTTATCAAACAAATGAAAAGACATTAAAACAGAGTTTGATAAATCAAACAAATGCTTAAACAAGACTGCAATACCAACAAGCACAACACGGATTAAACACCTTAGTATACTTGTAAGTCAACATAATTTAATAACGGGTCTGAGTAAAACAATATATCCATTGTTGAGTTCAAACCATAAAATTGAATTTAGCACATATTTTACGATAATAAAACAACGGTTAGAAGTTTTATTTAAGCGACTGGAAATTCAAGAAGAGGTACCAAGAGAACTAAATAAGTTCATAAGCATAACATTTCGCAACTTAAGCGATAGCGAAAGCTCAGACATAGACATTGACGAATTAAAAAACCAACAAAATATAGCCACGATGACACCTATCGAGTTTATAAGCATTGCAACAAAATTGTTGCCCGAATTTGATGGAAAAGTAGAAAATTTAAATAAATTTGTAAATGCTCTAGATTTATTGGACACCATAAAAGATACTCATGAAAGTGTAGCTATTTCATTAATTAAAATTAAACTAACTCAAACAGCCGGTAGATTATTAAATAATGAAAACACCATTCAAGAAATCAAAGCTACATTACTCGCAAATGTGAAATATGACTCACCACAAAACATTTCAGCCAAACTCACTACAGTAAAGCAACAAAACAAAAGTGACACAGACTTCGCAAAAGAAATCGAAAGCATAACAATGCAATTGGAACAGGCATATATTGCAGACGGTCTGACGCCTGCATTAGCAAAAAGGTACACCACTCAACATGCAGTAAAGACAATAAAAACAAATGCGAAATCTGAGGAGGTAAAATTGTTAATGAGAGCAGGTCAGTTCCAAACAGTAGGCGACGCTGTCACCAAATTCCTTGAACTAAGCTCAGAAAGTTCAGGAACTTCGCAAATAAATTACATTAATAATTATCGTAACCTTAGAGGAGGATATAGGGGTCGCGGAAGTTATTCACACCGCGGATATAGAAATTCTTTTAACAGAAACAATAGGTATAACTCAAGACGAAACGAAAATTTCTACGATAATGACAGAAACAGCACTAATAGAAACAACAATTACCCTAACAACAATAATAGTTATAGGGGACGAAACAACCGTAATAGAAACGTTAGATATGCAGAAACGTCGGAAAACGTGGATGGCCCCCAGCTTGCCCAACTGGGGACTGTACCAATTTAAAAAAACATAAAATTCTGCATATCAACCTCTCCTTAAATAATTATATTACAATAAAATCATCTTAAAGTAACTCAGCCTCTACATTTCTTTTAGATACGGGATCAGATATAAGCCTTTTCAAAACAACACGTATAAACAATGTTAGTATAAATATGAATAAGATATTGAATTTAAAAGGTATAGGAAGCGGTGCAATAAAAACACTTGGTTTCACTGAAGCTATTCTAGACATAAATAATTTCCAAATATATCATAATTTCCACATTGTTGATTCTTAATTTCCTATACCTTGTGACGGTACAATCGGTTACGATTTCATAAAAAATTTTAACTGTGTGTTAGATTACCAATATTCTGGTCCAAGTTGGTTTATCATTAGACCACACTTTTTAAAAAACCATCTAGAAGTCGAAATATTGGACTCACCTCAAGAAGATATGCTCTCACTTCCTGCAAGAGCGGAAGTCATAAGGAAAATTAAAATCACGAGTACAGATGAAGAAGTTTTAATTCCAAACCAAGAATTGAAAGAAGGTATTTTCATGGCAAGCACAATAGTTAATACAAAAAACCCATATGTTAGGATAATCAATATAATGGATCAAAATGTTTTTCTAATGCAAAATAATATAAAGACAGAAAGCCTCAACGACTATTACGTTTTAAAAACAAAAGAACAGAATTATAACCAAGAACGAAAAAATGTAATCTTAAATAAATTAATAAACAATTGTCCTTTATACCACAGAGAAAAACTAACGCAACTCGTTTCAGAGTACACGGATGTGTTTGCTTTAGAAACCAATGCGTGCTCTTTTAACAATTTTTATAAACAAAAATTGTATCTAAAAGATGAAACACCAGTTTATATTAAAAATTATAGAATGCCATTTAACCATAAACCAGAAATCAATAGACAAATAGAGAAACTAATTGCAGACAATATTGTTGAACCCTCAGTCTCCGAATATAACAGTCCCATACTTCTCGTACCCAAAAAATCGTCACACAACTCATCAGAGAACAAATGGAGACTTGTAATAGATTATAGGCAAATCAATAAAAAGCTAGCATGTGACAAATATCCTTTACCTAGAATTGATGACATTCTTGACCAACTAGGTCACGCAAAGTTCTTTTCATGTTTAGATTTGATTTCAGGATTTCACCAAATAGAACTTGAAGAAGATTCAAGAAATATAACTTCATTTTCATCAGAACAAGGTTCATTCAGGTTCAAGCGATTACCTTTCGGATTAAAGATATCTCCTAATTCTTTCCAAAGAATGATGAATATAGCATTTTCTGGTCTCGGTCCATTCAGAACTTTTGTATATATGGATGACCTAATAGTCATTGGCTGTTCGGAAAAACAAATGCTCACAAATTTACAAGCAGTTTTTGAAATCTGTAGGCAAACAAATCTAAAACTTCATCCAAATAAATGTAAATTTTTCAATTCACAGGTAACCTTTTTAGGACACAAATGCACAGATAAAGGCATTTTACCAGATGACTCAAAATTTGAAAAAGTCTTATCATATCCAAAACCAACAACTTCTGACGAATGTAAGAGATTTGTAGCATTCATAAATTATTATAGAAGATTTATCCCCAATTTTTCACACCATGCAATACATATAACTAGATTAACAAGAAAGAAAACACCATTCATCTGGTCGAATGAATGCGAAAACGCGTTTCAATATTTAAAAAACTCTTTACTTTCACCAAAAATATTAAAATATCCTAATTTCGAAAAACCGTTCTGCATAACTACGGACGCAAGCAAGATCGCCTGCGGTGCTGTATTGAGTCAAAACCACATCGGAATACAACTACCCATAGCATTTGCATCCAGAACCTTCACCAAAGGTGAAAGCAACAAGTCTGTAATAGAGCAAGAGCTTACCGCCATCCATTGGGCAATAAATTTTTTTAAACCCTACATTTATTGTACAAAATTTCTAATAAAAAGTTATCATAAACCACTTACTTACCTCTTTGCCATGAAAAATCCTTCCTCCAAACTCACACGAATGAGACTCGACCTCGAGGAATTCGATTTCGAAATTGAATACATTAAAGGAAAAGACAATTGCGGTGCAGATGCTTTATCTCGTATTGATTTTGGGCAAATTAAACGACTTAAAGAAGAAAATTCTGCTATTATCCAAGTAGTCACAAGATCAAAAACCAAAAATACACCCCTCCATACCAATACTAACCCAAATGAAAATGTTTTAAAACAAAAAGTCTATACCACTATAACGACACACGAAGTAAGAAAGTTACCATGCCTAAAACTTAAACTAAAAAGGTGCACCAAAAATGGAAACAATATTGAAAAATTAAATGATTCCTCCAATGTAATTTTGTTCCATGGAAAAAAGAAGGTATGTGAAATAAAAGTTAAAGATTTCATTGCTTATGGGAAGATTGAATTAGCTCAATTTTTTCCCAAACTTGAAACAGTAGTTGGCAATTCAAGTTTTAAAAATGTAAAAATCGCGATTAATGATAAATTATTTAAATACGTCGACGTTGAGGAATTCAAAAAGATAGGCAACAAAAAATTAAAAAAGGTAACTATTGCAATAACACCAAAAATCACTGAAATTACTTCACCCACACAAAAGATTGAAATACTACAAAAGTATCACGATGACCCTGCATTTGGAGGCCACCCAGGAGTCACCCAAATACTATCAAAACTAAAACGACAATATTTTTGGAAAATTCAGACGTGAAATCTTATGAAAAAAATTGTGAAAAATGTAAACAAAATAAATCTGGGGTAAATCATATAGAACCTCTTATTAAAACACCTACTCCGACTAGAGCTTTTGATGCCGTGCAAATTGACACAATAGGTCCACTTCCGAAATCATTCAATGGCAACGAATACGCACTGACAATAATTTGCGATTTAACAAAATTTCTCATAACAGTAGCTATTCCAAACAAATCAGCTAACGTAGTAGCCAAATCTATAGTAGAAAATTGCATTCTTGTTCATGGACCTATACAACAGATCCTAACAGATATGGGTACCGAATATAAAAACCAAGTGCTAAATGAAATATGCAAACTTTTAAAAATAGAAAACAAAACATCGACTGCATATCATCACCAAACTTTAGGTACAGTAGAGCGCTCTCATAGAACTTTTAACGAATACATAAGGTCATATATTTCATCAAATAAATTTGATTGGGATCATTGGATTAAACATTTTACGTATTGCTACAATACAACTCCATCCACAACACATGGCTACACACCCTTTGAGTTAGTGTACGGGAAATCCGTTGCACCCTATGACTTTATGTTAAACGGAAAAGTAGATCCAATATACAATATAGATAATTACGTTACAGAACTCAAATTTAAACTACAAACAGCCCAAAAACGAGCAATAGAACTGTTAGAAGGAGTAAAAGTGAAAATGAAAGAAAATTATGACAAGAAGGCAAAACCACAAATTATTAAACAAAACGATATGGTTTACTTAAAAGACGAAACCGGCCATAAACTGGATAGTCTTTTTAAAGGTCCATATAAAGTGCTAGAAACTGACCATTTAGGAAATTGCAAAATCGACACACAGCAAAAAGTTAAAACAGCTCATAAAAATAGATTAAAATTAATCTAATTCAAATTTTATACTTACAAAAAAACAAAACCAATATTTGTAGAATATGTAGAAAATCAATTAGCGTGGAAAATAAATAGTTAATTAGTAAAAATGGAGTTTAACTACTAGAAATTACATATAAGTTATGTCGGCCAAATTCTCAAAAAAAAAAAAAAAAAAATTACCATTAGCCATACTAATAACTCTAAACACAAAAATTATCATTATATCGTTTTATATATATATATATTTTTAACGAAAATACATGTATTAGTTTTGAATATATAAAATTAATTAAGTTTATAAAATTCATTTTGGTAACAACCATAACTTCAAAACAGTTTCAATGATATTGTACTATTAAATCAATTATTATTTCAATTATATAAGCTACATAAAAAAAAATGTAAAAATTAACGAAAGCTTTTATCGAAATCGTCTGATCAACGATCTCTATAAAAGCTTTCTCTTTAAAAGGGGAGGTGTAGTGAAAATGCATGACACACAACTGAATGTGTAATTAATTGTGTGATTCACTTAAGTCAATAACCTTTGCAAAAGGTTTTCTGTTGCAATGATATTCTGTAATTCAATTGCGTGATTGACTGAAGTCAATAACCTTTGCTTTGATATTGCAAAAGTTTCAAGCAATACTTTCAATAAAAGTAGAACAGAATAATACGATACCTTAAGCGGTGTATTTTCGCATACCTCCAAATTTGCTTAGCTTTAAGATTTCATATGTTATCCAATATGAATCCATTGTTTTATTTTTTCATAATACTAAAATGTTTCTCTTTTAACGTTATTCGTCAATTTTGGAATTTATATTTTTCTTTAAAATAAATGTTTTTTTTTTAAAGTTGTTTCTTCGTGACTGGTAAATTTTACGTCAGGTCACTTCGTTGCCCGTTTTAACTTATTAGTCGCTACCGAGTGTTGTTTCTACAAAATTTAAATTTCTTCATTTCAACACCGATCGAAAAAAATCCTACTGCACTAGAAATGACTCAAAAGATCCAGGGTCCTTTTGGTTTAACGTTACTTTATTGATTGATTAATTTTTAATACTCAAAATTACCCTACACCTTTAGCTTGCTGAGTTACCTTCAATGAACTCATTGACTTATATCATTATATGCCAATAATTAATAAATGATAGCAATATTTACTGAGCTGCATTGCATAAAGTAGCTCAGCAGTTTCATATTACTTAATATTTATATTTGCTGAGCTGCATTGAATAAAGTAACTCAGCAGTTTGATAATACTTAAAATATGGACTTATTTGTAGTTTTAGTTGGCAGCTCAACTTTAGGGCTTGGTGAGCTTTTATACGTAACTCGCGCGACATTTTTTTGTCAACTCAGAATTTTTCTGAAGATATTATCGCGTTAACTGAAACTTGGTTGAACGGAGGAATTACTGACTTAGAACTGTTTGACAATAGTTTTCAAGTTTATAGGAAGGACAGACACGCTGACAATAATTCTGCAGTTGGTGGTGGTGTCCTATTAGCTGTAAGGAACTCCTGCGTTAGTTCCTTTACTGATATTCCCTACTCTGCTAATATCAAACTTATATTCGTTAAGAATGAACATTGCAATTCTTATGTATATGTTATTAATTTCCTCCCTTTCCTCCCAAGAGCAGTGTAGAGGTCTATGTAAGCCTCGCGGATTGCATAGAATTTATATTAAATTTTTTTGACGTTAATGACGACATTTTATTGTTGGGCGTTTTTAATTTGCCTGACTTAAAATGGCATTCTTCTGATGATGAGACACATTTTTGTGCATCTCATTCGAAGACACGCCAAGAACATATATTTGTGGACAATATGTTTATTTATTTTTTTTATTTATTTATTTACGGTCTACAGGATTAGAATCTTACAGACTAATACATTAGTGCTAAATAAATCATTTAATTAAATAGTATAAATAATTTTAAACGAAATTCATTAAGACTAAGATTAAAATTGAGAATAGTGAAAAATTATTACATAAACGTATGCATCTGGCAATAGGTTCGTTTAAAGCATAGTTAGTTCTATGAACTCTTTCATCAAATATCCGATGATTTCTTAAAGTTCTTGTTGGAAGGTGGAAAACGAATAGACTACAAATACTTTGACAATTAATTTTCCCAGATAAAATATTATGAACAAATAGTAATGCAAAATATGAAAGTCTATCACTTAAAGACTGCAACCCAAGAAATTTACGTCTAGCCTCATAAGATGGGAGACCATCAGGCCAATGCCTTTTATTAAGTGCATATTCTGTAAAATGTTTCTGAATTTTTTCAATACGATTAGAATGTTCCGCGTAATATGGATCCCAAATAATTGAACAGTAATCAAGTGTACTACGAACTAAAGACACATACGGAGCTTTAATGGTCATTGGGTCTTTAAAACTCTGCGAATTTCTTTTTATAAAACCTAGCATAGCATAGGATTTAGAAACCACATATTGGTAGTGAATTTTAAAACTAAAATTAGCATCGAAAAGACACCTAAATCTTTATTTTCATGTTTACTAATTATTAATTGAATAGTCAAAAGCAATTGTCTCAATACATTTCGTATAAGACACACAGCATTTATGAACGTTCAAGTTCAAATTATTTTTTGAGCACCATTCACTAAAAATATACACAATCAGAAGTAGTAGAAATCTTTTTATATAGTTTTACGTCATCGGCAAACAACAAACATTGAGAACATTGAAAAACAATAATGGACCACAGTTTGTTCCTTGCAGAATACCCGAAGAAGCTGTAATTTCAATTTCAGAAACCGTTGAATCAATTTTAACTAGGAGTTTACGATTAGATAGAAAACTTTTGAAAAATTTTTAAAAGTATGTCTGAAAGCCCATATTTTTTTAATTTAAACAATAAAATGGAATGATCAACTTTGTCGAAAGCTTTTGTAAAATCCGTGTGGACCACATCAAGTTGACAGCGATCAACCATAGCATCAACTATGCTTTTAGAGATTAATGTCAAATTCGTGCAAGTGGATCTACTGGGTAGGAAACCATGTTGTACATTACTAATAGACGTATGAACTTGCTCATATAACTTATTTTTGATAATCTGATATAAAATTTTAGCAAAAGTTAACTGCTTAACAACTGCTCTATAATTACATATATCGCTGCGGTCACCAGATTTATATATGGGAGCAATTTGACAAGTTTTCCAACAATCTAAAAATCTAAGCGAACTAAAGCATTAGTTAAATAAATATGTAATGGGTTTAATTATATTTACTAAACACTTTTTAGGAAAACTCCTTTCTCTTATTTGAAGCTTGGTTTTAAAGATCGGAAACATCGTTTTCTGAAACTACAAAAACATCAACGAAATCAGTGCCGTGAGTTTCAAAATTTAAAAAATCCGTAACGGCTGGGGTATTATAGTTTTCGTAAAAATCTTTAAAGAATTTTGCAAATAAATTGCTTGACTCCACTGTACTATTTGAACTACAGTCCTCATATTGTCGGAAAACCATTCGTTTTACGCTTCGCATTTATGTCAAAAGACTTTGGATTTGCTTTTAACTGGGTTTCAGTCTGTAAAATATACTGGTTGTATAAAAACTTATGTAAAAAATTAAACTCATTTCTCAATTGAATAAAATGAAAATGATCTGAATGACAATTTGTTTGTTTGAATTTTTTAAACGCTTTGCTTTTAACATTTTTTAATTTCGAAAGCCGTGCATTAAGCCATGGTGGTTTGTTATTTAACACCGGTTTATTTTTAGGAATATATAAAGATATTGCAAACAAAATTTTGTCTCATATGTAATTATTCACTTCGAGTGGATCATTCAAAGAATAGAGATAATCCCAATCACAATAGCTTAAAAAGTTATTAATCATATTAAAGTTTCCTTTCGAAAAGTCAAGCTGGTCAGTAAATACTGGTTCAACTGAACTTAACTTATAAAATTCAAATTTAATAGTTAATGTTTTATGGTGGATGCTATTATTAGAAATTGGTGACAAATTTAGTTCACAATTTGCTTTCAAATCACTTGTAACAAAAATTATATCTAAAACTCTACCAATATCATTCATAATGTAATTTAATTGATTGAAACCATTCAATCAATAAAGTAAAACCGTATCAATAAAGTTTCAATATCTGTTTTAAAATTATATGGTAATAAATTTTTACATTAAAAAAATCCAAGATATAATACCGAGGTACTATAAAATAAAAAAATAAAAAAATCGCTCCTAAAACAAATATATTTTGCTTTGTATCCAACAAATAAATGGAAATAAAATCAATATTGTCCAAATGATTTTTATATAACTCATAACAACTATTTGGAGGGATATAAGAGTTTAAAAAGTAAATAGAATTATTATTTTGGAAATCAACTCTCACACAGATTTGTTCTATTAGCCTGCTGGTATTAGGTAATGCTACATAATGACTAATGAGGTTTGTTTTAACAGCTATTAGTGCGCCTCCACCTTTCACACGACCTGATATGACAGAACAGCGATCTAGACGGAAGACATTATAGAAATCGCCGAAAAATTCTGCATCATGAATATCATCCTGAAGCCATGTCTCAGTAATTACCACAATGTCCTAGTCCTGAAGTGACTTCACCATTAAAAATGGTGAAGATTTATAATGAATGCCACTTGCATTTTGGTAATAAATAGAATAATCAGACTGCTGCCTAACATCGCTTCTATGGCTCGCAACTACTGACTGTAGGGCTCGCGGTGCAAGCTCTGCTACATGCACAGGTGGCAGAGGCGAAAGAGAGTGTGTTATTCTATCAGAAGACACTGCTGGTAAAACTGATGCTGAAGTTGTTGTTATTGTCGTTGTTGCAGTTATTGATGATAGCACGTTAACCATTGAACTAGCAGATGAAGAGGAAGAGGAAGAAGAAAAAGAGTGTTGAAACAACAGCTTGGCTGGCTGCAATGCTGCTGTTGATGTTGTTGTAATTGTTGTTGTTGTAAGAATTGATGTTAATGCATGAGTCGCCGGCGAAGAGAACAGCACTAGAAAAATTTGGAAAAAGCGGTGCTGGCTGATTTGTTATTGTTGATGTTGCTATTTGCTGCAGTGAAGAAATTTGCAGAAAATTAACAGCAGTGGTGGTGCTTAAATTAGCGCAGGACTCGATGATATGTCGACAACCAAGTTTTTTGGCACATTTCATTTGGAAATGAAATGTGATATTTTAAGTGAAAGCTGCCACATCGTTTTGTCGAACGCTTTATCAAATAAAGTTGCAGCTTACACCTAGCTTAAAATTGACGAAACGTAGCTTGGTTAGATCGTTCTGACTAACAACAAGTTAGTTGTATTTATAATAGTCTGGAAATGCTGCTTGACCCAGTCTTAACTACAGACAGTATCAATGTCATTGTTCAGAAGGCACTTCATGCTTTGACAACTATTGATAATTACCATCCACCTTTGAGTATTTGGTATCAATTCGTTAGGGAGAATATTGTAAATTCAAGCTCTAATGACACAGTTTATGAATTCAATTTCAAAAAAGCTGACTTTTTGAGATTGAATCATTTACTTTACACTAAATTAAATATAATTACAGAATACATAAATAATAATAGTCTTATTAGATCACTAAATTTTTTCTATACGGAGCTCTTTGTCATGTTTTCTCAGTCTGTACCATATAGTCTCAAATTTGCAAAAAATTCTGCGTACCCTTGGTACACAAAGGATTTAAAGACTCTTCGCAACAATAGGAATAGGGCATAGAAGAAATATGTTTGTAGTTTTGACTCAAATGATGTACAAAGGCTTGTTTCTGGAATTTGAGAATCGCTCAGCTGCATTATATAATGAGTATTTGGATAATATGAAGCTCAGTATTTTGTCTGATCCAAGAAAATTTTGCGGATTTATTAATGTTAAGAAGGAGACAGATGGATTTCCTTCTTCTTTCAAATTTCAGGATGGATGTACTGACGTTTACAACCATAATTTGTGGCCTTTTTGCCAATCTTTTTAAAGATTAATTTTGTTCAGATTCTTTTAATCCTGATTTAACGTATTTTGATTATATGAACAACGCACCCAAAGTTTCTTTTGAGCATATATATTTTACCTCAGAGGATATTTTTAAGTATATTGTATCAATCGATGAAGATTGTAGCGCTGGGCCAGATGGGATTCCTGCCACAGTATTAAAACAATGCGACTCCATTTTATGTCAATAACTCTCGTTGCTTTTTAATAAATCAATTAATGAAAGTAATTTTCCTCTTTTCTGGAAAAAACCTTTTATCAGTCCTATTTACAAAAAAGGTATCAGGAATGACGTCACTAATTATAAGCCTATCGCTAAGTTGTCTTCGATTCCTCGTACGATCGAGTGAAAATTCACTGTGGACAAGTTATGACGACTCGTCAGCATGGTTTTGTTACTGGCAGATCCACTGTGTCTAATCTCCTCGATTTCACTACATTCTGCTTAAAATCTTTTGATTCTGGTAGCCAGGTCGATTGCATTTACACTGACTTTAGCAAAGCTTTTGATAAATTACCACATAATCTTATTTTATTAAAACTTAAATTAATGGGATTTCCACAGTATTTTGTAAACTGGATCAAATTGTATTTGATGGAGCGATCTTATCAAATACAGTTCCGAGGCGTGTTGTCTTCCGAATTTGTTGCAGAATCGGGTGTTTCTCAAGGAAGCCACCTGGGTCCACTTCTGTTTATTTTGGCAATTAATGATGTTACCCACGTCATCAAACACTCTCATTTGCTTATTTATGCAGATGATATGAAAATATATAGACAATTAAACCTAATCACAATTCAGACCTGCTCCAGTCAGACTTTAACTCCTTTGAGGTTTGGTGTTCTACAAATAACATGTTTTTAAATCCAGAAAAATGTCAAACTATGACCTTTTCGTGTAAAAGAAACAATTTTATTTTTGATTATAGATACTGCATTAAGTCGTGTAACTACCATCAAAGACCTTGGTATATGCATGGATTCTAAATTGTCGTTTAACATATATATAGATAGAATTTGTAAAAAAGCGTCTTCTATGCTTGGTTTTATAAAACGGTGGGCCAAAGAATTTGATAGTTTAATAACTACAATAATAATTATACTACATAACTACTACAACGTTGTATTATTCAATTGTGCGTCCTCACTTGGAGTACGCAAGTCAAGTATGGTCCCCACATTACAATGTGCATGTTGATCGTATAGAAAGAATTCAAAAACGTTTTAAGTGAGAGAAGAAAATCTGCTGATATCATTTACTTACACCAACTCATAACTGGTGTATTCGATTCTCCAGAACTTCTTTCTCTTATAAATTTTAACACTAACCGTAGAAGCAGTAGAAACTCTAAGAACTTGATTTATTTACCATTTATTAGAACAAATTATATGTTATCTGCCCTATTTAATCGCATGAGTATCTTTGTTAACAACTGTAGCGTGTTTGATGTTAACTTGTTAAAAGGTCAACTCAAAAGTAGATTGAAAACTAATGAAGGATAAGATCTATGTAAACGCATGGTTGGTTGTTATGTCTTGTGCTGTCCCTGAGCCCAACCCATATTATGGTGGGTAAATTTTTCTCCCTTTTGGTTTTTTTTGCCACTTTTAACGATATCTTTGAGATATTTCAATGATATTTGGGTTGGTTCTTAAAATGATCTATTGCGGAGAAAGAGTGAAAAAGCTGTAGTAGCTGAACTCTATTGTTATTGCATGTTTTATGATTTATTAGTTGGGAAAAAAACTTCTTTGAAAAACCCGAAAACGAATAGAAAAATTTTTTAAAAATTTGTATAATAAATGTATACAAAACTTTGCATGGAAAAATGGTTTTTTATAACTTGCTGAAAACGCAACAAATCAAAAAACCAGAAGTTTAAACTGAAGCTGCTTCACACAATTTTTAATTTGTTTCTAATAAGTAGAAACTTCCGTTTGTGAATAAAATTCAAGCTCAAAAATGCTTAAAATATTTTTCCTTTGTTCCTAATAAGTAGAAACTTCCGCTAGCAAATAATTTTTTAAATAAAAACTTGTTAAAAATATTTTTTGTTTCGTTTCTAATACGTAGAAACATAAATATAAATAAACTGGCCATTGCAGCCCTTGGAAGGACTTTGACCTAGAAACATAAGTGGTTCTATTTTTGTAAAAAAAATTTTCAAAAATCCCGAAATACAACTGCGTGAAAACTGCAATAAAATATTTTTGAATTAGTCTCTAATTAGAAGAAACTTAAAAAATTTTATGAAATTGGAAGTTAACTTATTAAAATATATTTAGTACCTAGTTCCTTATTTTTAGAAACTTCCTTTTTTTGTTATGACAATGTGTTACCTGTATACACTATTGCCTAAAAATTACGTACAAAAAATTTTACAATAATTCCCAAAAATAAATCAAAATTCTCAAAAAAAAAAGGGGATAAAAATACTTGAAAATATTTTCCGTAGAGGACTTGGGGTTAAAAATAATGCCTTTAACTCAAGTACAAGTCGCTTTATTTTGTTTATGTTCTTTGTTTTAACCATAGAAGTAAGATATAAGGAAGCGCTGTAGTTGAACAGAAACGAAGTATTTTTTATTGGTGTCAGTTTACACAAACACAGACACATTCAAACAGGGCCGCATTTGGGTTTATTGTAAAGAAAGGTGTAAACTGTTTTTCTTAAATGCATCTTTTTTAATAATTTTTTTTTTGTATTTTCACACCACCCTTGAGGCATATGAAGAAATTGGGTTTCATATTTATTATAATTTTTTTTTTATTTTGTGCGATCTCGTATTTTGCAGTGAATTTTGAAACTTTCTGACATTTTATTTTTGCTTATTTGGACTCAGGAGGCGTTTACGTTTAACAAAAATTAGAAAATAATATTTACGCGTGGGCCGTAAACTGCACTTATGCCGATATTTGTAAAATAATAAAAAGGGCGCTTTGAAAATATATGTCACCTTTAGAAATTGAATGCGGCCTTGACATGGTATATAAGGTTTGACATAAGCTCAATCGGGAAATGGCGTGAAATATATTGGCTAAATATACACAATTTTCTTGTATTTCTGATAAGAAATATATTAATTCCTTATTGACATTCCCTTATCACCAATCACTTTTATATAAATAACAATATTTCTTTTGAAAATTTGATCTAATATGAATACACTTACCTGTGAAATGAAATCAGCTTATTGTGAAGATACTGCTGACTTTTACAATTTTTCACCATATAGCGCATTTTAATTGTTTTCTTTTATATTTGAAGACTTTAAATCAATAGTTTAGAGCGATGACAATCACTTTTTAATACAAATTTCTTTATTTAATTTTCAGTAGTTGGCAAATGGTTGGTGGTGTTTACGTTTTCGATTTACGATGTGGCAAAAAATGTTTGCTCAAAATCAGAGATGTACTTCCTCACACAGACACTGTGTGTGAGCTAAACACCGCTTCCTTATCTCTTTATTCTATGGTTTTAACTTGTCTAAAATAAATTCTGAAAAATTATTGCTTAAAAAATACAAATAATATAACCTCAAATGACAATATAGTGATTTTTATTTATTTATTTTTATTTATTTATTCATTCATTCATCAACAGATTAAAGTATCCTTACTGCCTACTAGACCTAAAGTATTAACAGTTAACAATAAAATAATAAAAATAGTTAGTTATTCAAAATATTGCTTATACTATGCAAATAAGAACATAAGTGATTTTTTAAAGCATCTCCGCTTAAACCTGGATAGAAATCAACATGTATGCAGACTGAATTCGCCAGTTTTAAACAACGTGTTATTGGTTCATTACAAGTGTAGTTTACTCTGCGATATGGTATATGAAATAAATTCCGTGCTCTAAGATCTCGTGAGGGAATGCGAAAACTAATCTGAAGAAGCAATTCAGGACAATTAATGCTACTACATATAATATCCCTAACAAACATGACGGCAAAATATTTACGACGCATCTTCAAAGTGAGAATACCGAGAAGTAGACATCTTACTTTATAAGCCGGCATTTCTATATTCCAATTTAATCGTCCGATTGCCAATCTCGTGAAGAGTGCACTGCGTAAAAAGGATCCCATAGAATGCAGCAGTATTCTAATACTGATTTCACAAAAGTATTATATAATGAAATTAAAGAAAAAGGATCGTTAAATTCCTTTGAGTTTCTAGCAATGAAACCCAGCATGGAATTGGCTTTAGAGATCATATAATCAATGTGCCTTGAAAAACTAAGCTTATGATCAAGAATTACTCCTAGATCTTTCATTTCCGTTATTCGTGATAAAGTTATATCGCCAAGCTTAAACGGGTAAAATAACGGATTAGAGTTTCTGTGAAAAGTCAAACATTGACTTTTGCAATATTGAGCGGTAATAAGTTATCTCGACACCAAGTAGATAGTCTCTTTACATTTGACTCAAGATCCGCGCATTCGGATGTCAACTTCAAACGAGCAAAAATTTTTATGTCGTCAGCGTACATTAAACACTGAGAAAATTTAAGAATTTTAGGTATTTCATTAACAAATAATAAAAACAGAAGAGGTCCTAAATGACTGCCTTGAGGAACGCCTGAAGTAACCCGGATAACTTCTGAAAGCACATTGTTAATGCGAACATATTGCGTCCGTCCAGTTAGATAGGAGTTAAGCCATTTTAAAATATTTGAATGAAAGGCAATTCTTTCCAGTTTGCTTATTAGTAGGTTGTGGTGAACCCTATCGAACGCTTTAGAAAAGTCAGTGAAAATAACATCACACTGGTAACCTTTTTCAAAGCTATTTAAGACGTAATTACAAAAAATAGTAAGGTTAGTAACAGTTGACTTACCGGTCACGAAACCATGTTGGAATGGAGATATAGCCTCTTTTACAAAAAAAGTGAGCCTGTTGTAGACCAATTTCTCAAACAATTTGGGAATCGACGAGATTTTACAAATCGGTCGATAGTTCGATACATCGTTCTTGGACCCTGATTTGTAAATTGGTAGTATAAATGAAATTTTCCATTCGGAAAGAAAATCACCATTTTTGAGCGATTGATTAAAAACTAAAGCAAGAGGAAAGGCTAATGCTTCTGCACATTTTTTTAAAAGAATTGGTGGAAAACCATCAATTCCAGGCTGTTTATCGGTGTTTAAATGACTCAAACCTTCAAAAACTTCCAACACACTTAGCTGAAAACTTCCTATGTTGCGTGAGTCTATTAGTTCTAAGTTATTTAAGGTTGGATTAGAAGTGAGAGAGGTATAAACAGATTTAAAAAATTTGGCGAAAAGGTTGCAAATTGTGGGGAGATCGGAGGTAGTATTGCCAAGATAACTAATAGTATTTGGAATACCAGCAGATTTTTTTTTACTGTTTATAAACTGCCAAAAGCTTTTACTGTTATTAGATTTTAATTTAGACTCTTCATGAAGTATATAAATTTTATACAAAAATTTATTCAAATGATCAAATTGTTTTTGAAGGATTCGATATTTATTATAAAGCTCCATATTATGTGGGTTTTTATTAAAAAATTTATAGGCTTTGTTCTTCCTGTTGTTTAGATTTACTAGAGCACTATTAAACCACTTGGGCTAAGAAGATGTTTTAAAATATTCTTTAGGAATGAAAAAATTCATCGCTTCATTGAACTTACTCGAAAAATAGTTAAAGTTTTTTGATAATTCTGCGTTGTTTAAAACTGACAACCAATCTATATTGTTCAAATAATTAGTAATACTACAAAAATCACCTTTGGAAAAATTAAAATAATAATTGCTATTTTGAGTTGGCTTAAGATAGCTATAAAATTTGAACGTAAGGCTCAGTACATTATGATGGTTTATATGAAGTACTAATGTTGAATTAACACTGCTAACATGAGCATTTATTTCCCTATCTACAAAAATAAGATCAAGAAGTCTATTATTATTATTAAAAATACCATTCAATCGGTGCAAATCAAATTCCGCGAAACTATCAACAACTACACTCTCACAATTGCTTGTAATATTAAAAGGTAGCCAGTAATGCTCATCGCCATCATAAATCCAATTTATGTTAGGAAGATTAAAATCTCCCATTATTATTACGTGCTGGTTATCTTTTAAGTTACTTAAAATACATTCACAATTATCAATGTGCATTTTATATAAATCAAAAGGACTACCAGGAGGAATATAGCTTACAATTAAGAAAAGTTCATGACTATTATCAACATTTATTTTTATAATTAACTGATCTAAATCCAACATAAAATGCGGCGCTGTTGACTGAGAAGAAGGTAGAATTAATTGCGTTGATAAAAGAGCTGTACGTACAGCGATCAGTACTCCACCGCCTCTGCTAAGGCCAGATATTTGAGGGCATCGATCTTTACGAAATACGTTGTACCGCTGAGATTCAAAAAATTCGGAACTGTGATGATTCGCAGAAAGCCAAGTTTCAGTAAAAACTATGACGTCATGTTGCAACGAGGATGCGAATAACAGAATATTCATAGCTTTGGTTCTTAAGCCACCGACATTGTGATAGCATAATTGAAAATCATATGTAGAAGTAGATGTAGAAGTAGGGTACTTGGGAGAATTTTTTAAGTTATCGCTGGTAGCGGAGGGCCGATTAAGTTTTTTGAAATATTAGAAAACAATTTTATACGGACGTTATAAGGCCAAATTGAGGCATCCATTACTCTTTTCATTATGTGAGCAGGGAAGCCAAGTTTTAAGTTCATAAAACTTAGTTTGCTGATGTCTGTTTCTTTTTTTGCTAGCCTGAAGCATTTAAAGAGATCAGGTGGTAAGCTTAGTTTCGCAGATATATGGTTTATGATACTTTCAGGAATAGTATCGGCACGAAATTTAGGCAAGTGTATCCATTTTAATTGAGGTAACGCATTTAGATCGGAAGCTAAATCTGATCCGAAAATATTTGATGTTCTGTTCTGGTGTGTTTTTTTATTGATTATATTAGTAACCACCGAAGAACTTTCAGCAAAGTTGTTGTTTACAGAGGTTGAAGCAGAGCGCTGAGTAGCAGGCCATTCTGTAGCATTAACTAAAGGCTCCGGCCCAGCAGGCAGATGATTGTTGTTAATAGCTGAATCACTGAGAGAGTCGTGAACTATATTAGATTTAAGAGTTGAAGCTTAGCTAAGTACATTAAAAGTGTTTGTTTGAACAGCAGCTGTTGTGACAGTAGCGCTGGGATCAATTACAGCAGTATTAGAAGAAGACGATGAAGAAGAGTGAAAAAAACTGCAACAGGTGAAGCAAGAGCGCGTGCACGGGCACGGGTAAATATTCCATTATCTATCTCCGCTAGTCGGACGAGAGGTAGAGAAGAGTTGGCTGAAACCGGTTTGTTTTTTTTTATTTTGAGAAGCACACACTGCAGTAGAGTTTGTTTCGTTTTTTTTAGATTTAGAGCAAAATTCTGAAAACATTGTTTTAAGCTCTTTAACATCATGCACAAGAGCCGAGATCTGCGCGGGAAAGTTAACAGCAGCCTCAAGGCATTTAGAACATTTAAACACTAAGTTTTTTTGTTTAAAAAGACATTCAATGATGTAATTATCGTTTATGTCGATGCAGTTTTTATGAAAGATGTTTGCACAGAAACTACAAGCAATCATCAAGTTTGTTTCACTGTATTGATTACAATTGTAGCAATTTGATTTTATCATTTTATAAAGGTAACTAATAAGATAACGAACAACGAACGGTCCGAGTGCGAGCGCAGTCAAATTCCCACTGATAATAATCAAACAATAATCAAACAATAAACGCGACGAACAATGTAATGTCAGGCAAACAAACCTGGCCAAATAAACTAGTGTGCGTGTATGTATCTTTATTTCTAGTTTAAACTTCAAATTATAAAAATAAATCAAACAAATAGCAATAAAAATCGTGCACACTTTCGCGAGTTTCTTAATATGGCTGTAAAAAACTAATAGTGCCGGACGTACACAAATATTTTGCAAAATAAAAAAAACAATTAAAAAATGCCAAAAATTCGCGAAACGAATTAATCACTTGAGTGTGTGTGTGTGTTTCTTTCGTTTTGATAAACTGCGGCAAACAAAAATTTTACTAAAAAAACAATTATATTTTACCACAAAGTTTCTATCACTTTCGTTAATTACTAATTTCAACTCAAAGAACTTGTACCAAAAAGGTGTTAAAAAATTATTAAAATCACTTGGAATCGAATTAAAATTTCGCACTTCGTGTTTCTTCGCGACGAAAGTAAAGCAAATGACGCACTTTGTTAAAAATTATAATTATTTTTTTTTTTAGTTTTAAAATATCTTTTGCCATATAAATCGCACACTGTCACACTTTTTCTTTAAATGTTAATCGTTTTTTAAACATTTGCTTTGTTCTCAGCACTTGCACATCAATATTTGAGACCACATAGAATTAATTAACTAACCTTTTTTTTATTTGCTGCTGGACGCTAGTAAATATGTTCAATCTTCAATGCTTCTTAAAGATGACCTCAATTTTCTCCTTTTCCAGGACTCGGAAGGGCCATAAACAATTTGCTAGCTGGAGGATTGTTCCAGTGAAGTAGCGTTTCACCCAAGAGCTCTAGTTTTAGGCTGCAAGTAAGTGACAGTCAGCTTGATGATTTGCTTGTAAACTTCGGGCAATTAGTGCTCGAAGTTTATGCTAAAGGATAAAAAAAGAAAAAGCAAGAAATAACAAAAAGACACAGGTAAGTATATTACATCGATCGAAATCGGTATTTATTCAAACTTACGTTGTTTATTTATCTTCAGTAGATGAAGAATCAAAGTTAGTTTTATAAAGATGGTTGCTTCAAAGTAACTCGGATCACAAGAAAAGATAGATTTTATAGATGGCAGAATTTACACTTACGCGGATGATACTCAATACGTGAATGATTTCACCGCCAAAAGACCTGGTCGGAGAGGCCGATCGAGCGGGTCGTTCGTGCATCGAGCCTCGACACTGGAACGCATTAAGTTTAAAATCTATTACATTAGACATTAGGGTTGCGGCCTAAACAGTAGTTATAACCTTATAAAGTAGCTCACTGCTGGTTGTTGTACAACAAATCAAAACCGGTTTTGTACTTATCAGAAGTCTTTTGATGTTGTGGCACTTCTTTGTGAGTATTTATTTTATGTTCTAGGAGAGAATGAAAATCTATTTGGGTTGTTGTACAACAAATCAAAGGTGGTTTGTACCTTTGACGTTGTTTTGATCTTGTGCCACTTTATTTTAAGAATTTTATTTGGTTTTAATAGAGAAACAAAACTATTTTGTATCTCAATCAATTGTTTCACCACATTTACTAATCAAGTCCGTAGCCGAGTGGTAAGCGTAGTTATGAAATTTGCAGTAGAGCACTAAGGTGTATTTTTTTTTTTTTTTTGGCCAAGCAAGGCAATATACTTATTCTAACAGGTTGTTTTTTTATTTATTTATTTTTTTTTTCTTCACCCCTTACCTTGTTTTGGTGTACAAAGATATGCTAATCGAAGTAGGCGTAATCCGCCCACCTGAATGACATGAATTCAAGAACACGTCAAAAAGAAAAGGAGATAAGAAAAGAAAAGAAAAAAACAGAAGGAACTTATTACTAACATATTTTATACAAAGTAGTAGAAAATATGATTATTAAGCTACTGTGCTATCTTATAAAAAAAAGAAGGAACTTATTACTTACATATTTTATACAAAGTAGTTGAAAATATGACCATTAAGCTACTGTGCTATCTTATATATAATAGGGAACAGTTAAAGAGGGATGGATGGTGATTGGTGATCGTGATAAGGATAGATGCTTAGGGTGGAAAGAGGTGATTGGAGAGGGTACGCTTGAACATGCATTTAGACATAGGTGGTTGGTAGTGCTTGCTGATAGTATTAAATATCATACAAAATCTGTTAATTAGTTCTTTGAAAGCGTACATGGTGTGGTGCTGTGACTCACTCAGAAATCTTGTATGCCTAGTTCTCCTTATTGGGTCATTTATTGTTACTTTGTTAGAAATATATTCGCTGTCAATGTTTCGGGCAATGACATCAAATATAAAACATGAACAGAGTAGCGATCTTCTTGTTGACAACGGCATTAAGTTAATGGCTTTCAGTCTGTGAACATATGGTGGCAGGTTTCTATAGTCCTGGGGGTTGTACGTGTCTCTCAGGGCAAAAAGTAAGAATAATTTTTGGATAGATTTTATTCTATCACTATGCACTTCAAAACATGGGCTCCATATTGTGCAACAATATTCAAGAATTGGACGCACTAGTGTGCAATATAGGGTTTCCAGACGTTCTTCTCATTTGCGCGTCTTCTAATGAATCCGAGAAGCTTGTTTGCCCTGGATGTAATATGATCGAGGTGAATATTAAAGCGAAGCCTAGAATCCAGGATAACCCCAAGATCTGCAATGTGATTGATCCTTTTTAGTTCAACCCCATTTAGGTCAAAACTACTGTAAAGCATTTCTTTTTCACGGGAATAACTTATAACATAGCATTTATTTTCATTTAGAGAAAGCTTATTTTGATTACACCAGTTTTCCAGGGATACAAGTTTATTCTGTAAGAAAACTATAACCACATTTAATGACATAATACATTTTTAAGTCGTCTGCGTATAAGAGATGTGGGATATCATGCAAAACTTCAGATATATCTGCAATAAATATGTTAAAGAGGAGTGGACCAAGGTGACTTCCTTGGAAAACGCCTGATGAGACAATAATCTTATTAGATAGAGTACCCTGAAATTTAACATGTTGGGATCTTCCACTAAGACAGGATATAAGCCATTTCAACAAAGAACCTGATATACCGAATTTTTCTAATTTTTTAGTTAAGATTACGTGATCATCTCGATCAAATGCTTTACTAAAATCGGTATATATAACATCTATCTGATGGTCTTTTTCCATATTGTTATGAACATCTGAAACCATTATTGTAAGGTTTGTAGCGGTTGATCGTCCTCTACGGAATCCGTATTGTTGTTCATTTAAGTGTGGATTAATTTTTTCAGTGAGCCTAGAAAATATTATTTTTTCAAAAAGCTTAGGAATAGTTGACAATAAGGCAACACCTCTGTAGTTTTCGATCGCTCTCTTATCGCTATTCTTATAAATTGGAGTGAGATGAGATGACTTCCAAAAAGATGGAAAAACACATATTTGCAAACACTTATTAAAAATAATATGTAATGGTGTAATTAATTGAGCTAGGCACTGAACAAGGAGAATTGGTGGAAAAAGGTCCGGACCGGGAGACTTGTAGGGATCTAATTCATTTAAAGAATTAATTATGTCCTCTTGTGTAATATTGACCGTGCAAACCAAAGGGGATTTGATCCAAAAAGCTGGCCATTACATTCTTAAAAAGTAATCTTTTATTAAATTGGTCAGAAATAATAGTAATGAAAAATTTCTTTCAACCTGCATCAAAAATTTTTATTTTTTGCATTCGGATTTAAGATAATGCTGTTTTTCGTGCATTTTGTTAAATTTTTTTAAACTATTTTCACTAAAACTCAAAGAAACGTCATTATTTCTAATGCAATCCTCACTTTCAAGATGTCGTTGCAAAGGTTTTGAGTGCTTGCATTGATTCCTAGTCAGAATTGCTTAAGCTGATATATATTGAAACTAAAATATTAATTATAAAATAAACACCTACAGAAAAAATATTGCAAGAAACTAAACAAAAACAACTTGCAGTTATTTGAATTTTAAAAGTTTTTGTTTGGAACCAAAATAAAAAAAATTTCAAAAATATGCATGAAAAACAGCATTATCTTTACTCCGATTGCAAACATTTACAATTTTTTGATGCGGATTAAGATTTTTTCCTGCTTATAATTTCTGACAGTTTTACAACTATTACACCAGCGAATATTTTTTTAAACAGACCATTTTTAGATGTTATTTCAAACCATACCATACTCTAAATATTTTGGGAATCATCATAACATAAACCAAAGATTATTTTGAGGAACCGACCCAAATAGCTATTTTTTAAGTACCGTACTTCAAAATTTGTACTTTTTTTCGTTCTTTTTTTCCACTAATTTTCGCGCATTTATTGTGTCTTTTTCTGAAAGAGTGATTATATTACTTCACAAATATGAAAAACTAAATCACCAAAAACTGCAATTTTTTTTAAATAATTTTTAAGTATGTCATCCTTATATGAAAATATTCGGCTACCTCTAATAAGAGTGTAAATTTTTCCGAATTTAGGCTCTTTAGGGAAAATAATTGTTAAGCGAAAATATATTTACGAGCTCTCGAAAAAATCTTCAAACAAGAATTGCAAAAAATTGAATTTTTTTAAATTATCTTCCATTTGATAAAATAATGCCACCACAACCGTATTTTATTATATTCAAATTTTAAATTTTGTATTATTTTGATACTGTATAAAGCTTATTTTTTTATTTTTTTTTTTATTTTATTTATTTATTAATTTAACATTTCGTTTCTAATACAAAAAGATAAGCTTAATAAAGCTTATGTACAAAATTTGAAGTCATTAAATTAGTTTTTTGTGGAATTTAAAAAGATTTTACCGTTTTGGTAAAGCCACTTTAGATGGGAGGTAGGCGTGGTTTTTATCCGATTTGGCTCATTTTCGAATTTGGTCTCCATTTTTTAATAAAAAACTTATATATTGAACTTTGTTACGATAACTCTAATATTACGACTGTTATCCTGATTGCAGATGGACATACTGACTAACGGACCTTAATAAATCGACTCAGGAGGTGAAACTGATCAAGAATATACCTGCCTAAAACTTTTCTATACCTGCCACGCCTCCTTATCGGCGTTACAAGCTGAGCGACAGTTAATATACCTATTACGCAGTACGCGTTTCTACTAGCAAATAATGGTCGGCCGACCAAGTTAGATTAATAGTGGCCTCTTAGGAGGTTGAAACCATTTTTTATATCCAAAGGGCTTGTGATTTATTTGTTGAAAAAAAACTTAAATAAAAAATTTGAGTAGAAAATTAAAATATTTTTATTGACATCTTTTGTTCAAATATCAAAATATAAAATCATATATTTTCTTCAGAATAAAATCAGATCAATAAAATACAAGTTGAATTGCTAAAAAATAAAAAAAAGTGTTTTATAAATTTAAATAATATTCATTATTATTTCAGGTCAGGTGTTCAATTAAGGGAAAATTGAGTCCTTTTTGAAAGAAACCTAGTTGATAATTTTTTTAAAGGAATTTTCAAAATACATACTTTGAAATCAGCGAATGTTAAAATTCTTTAACTGAAAAATATGTAAACATGTAACAAGATTTAGCAGAAGTCTTTTTTGCTGGTGCTTCAAATACTGTTTCTGTACTTCAAGCTTTTACATATTAGGAGAAGCAATATCTGGGCTGTTGTCAATCTCAATTTTTTGTGGATTTAATAAAAATCCAGAATTTTTTTATTCTAACCCTTTCTGGTCACACCTTCACAATATAAATTAAAGATCACAAGGGGTAGAATGAACTCAGAAAATTGTACCGAAATAGTTCCCAAAAAACTTAAAGAAATATATAAAAAAAAAAATTATAATAGGAGCATTCAAGAAAACACTGTAGGTACATTTTCAAATTTTGAAAAGACAAAAAATGCATGTCCATTCAAGCAATATTAGGTTTTTGTCTTGGTAACGATTACACTGTAGGGTCGTCAAAAACACACACGAAAATGCCGACACACGCAAACTTAATTTTTGGTAGTATAATTTAGTGGCATACTCAGTTTTTTCAAATCAGATCAAAATAAAGATATTTATTTGATTTACACGTACATATAAAAAAATTGTATAATTTTTAACAATTACTTTTTATTGCCTTTTCAAAAGCACCTCCAACGTGAAAATCGAATTAGCCTTGTTGAATCTATGATTTTTCAAAATTAAGCAATTTCGCTTTTTCCAAATTTTGACCAAATTTTAAGGTTGAACGTAAAAACTTTAAAACAATCTTTAAATTTTTTACTGAAATTAGTGTTTTTATTTCATAAGTAGGTTAAATTCTGAAAGTTAAAGCAAAATCGAAGGTGGTCAAAATTTTTGGTATCCAAATTGGTCTAAAAGTGACTAAATTTCAATCGCAAATATCTCGATATTTTGATCTGATCGGGAAAACTGAGAATGCCACTTAATTCTACGACCAAAAAATAAGTTTATGTGTCTTCCCACTTTCGTGTGTTTCTCTGACGACCCTACAGTGTAATCGTTACCAAGACAAAAACCTTATATTGCTTGAATGGACTTTTTCAAACAATAAATGCAATCCTGGCAATGTCGTCAGATTTGTTTTTTAAACTACGATGAACCATTTGTTTTATTTATGAACCATTAAATGTTATCAAGATCCTATTGAGAACTTATTCGGTAAAATTCGACACAAAAAACGAAACCCTTCCGAATAGAACTTAATCCAAATTATAGAATTACATCTTTGCAAATTATGTATTATATGACTGGAAAGCGGTTATTGGCAGCAATCAAGATGATACACCACAGCAAAAATCTCAGCAAAGCCTTCATGAAAACGAACCTCAACTAAACATACAAGCAAAAGATGATGAAAATGAGCTTGAGGTACAAAATTCTTTAAATATGCAATACGAACCAATATCCAATAATGCAGCAACATATTTTGCAGGATATGTAGTCCACAAAGTTTGGAAAAAAGTCTAAAAAACTGTAAAAAGTGCACTGAAGCCATCGAGCATATCGGAGCAGAAGAATTTTATTCTACGATGTACACCTATATGTTAAGTTATCTGTGCCTTTACATTATAAACTACTTATAATTATATGACATTAAAACAAACAACTATAAAACATATATAACATATACACACCTTTACGGTACGTATCACATTATTATATTTTACTGTATTATACTAAGATAATATTCAAACCAGAGATAAAAAGATAGGAAACTTAAATTTTGTCAAAATATATGTTTTTTCCGTTTTTATTAACTATGGTTAAAC
Organism: Dichetophora obliterata; assembly: GCA_963920525.1. Taxonomy (NCBI): domain Eukaryota; kingdom Metazoa; phylum Arthropoda; class Insecta; order Diptera; family Sciomyzidae; genus Dichetophora; species Dichetophora obliterata. Next base: position 115,269,357 of record OY986435.1, read on the forward strand.
TCATTTATTGTGTACGTGAGTCCACCAAAAAAAGTATCCATGAAAAGGTCACAAATGTATCCACATCAGTATCCTCATATTAAAGTAACGAAACCCAGTTTTTTAAGCTTTAATAACAATTTTATTTATTTAATTTGCAGACTAGCAAATAGCTTTGTTAAAATGTAGTAGTAAGAAATAAAACATGTACATATATAAAATAATAAAATTAAGAACTAGTGCATGAATATTTTAAGTATTTTTTCGATTTATTTTCTTTAAAGTTAAATAATGAACAACGATATTTAAACCTTAAAGGTATATTGCAACACTCATACAAAAAATTGGATTATGTTCAAAATGATGCTCAATTAGAGCCTTTTAAAGAGAGCTTCGGCGCTGTTGTTGATATTTACTCTTCTATTAATCTTAAACATTGGCGTCGGAACCGGGGGGCCAAGGTGGGCAGTTGCCCCCCACTTTTTTAGCTAGATAAACAATTTAAAAGGAAAAGTTATTCAAAATATCAGTTTTTTTGCAACGATAATATTTTTGTATTATATATTTTCCTCTTCTTTCTCTCTGCTTCATGTTTCATGTGAAGAAATTTTGGTGAACTTTTTTTGCACCACCATTTGTACTGCCCCCCCATTTGTACTGTCCCCCCAGATGAAATTCGCTTCCGACGCGCTTGATCTTAAAAATTAAAACCAAGAATATAATTAATTACTATGAGTTCAGCTATGGCCGGGACTAGAAAAAAAACTCTGAAAATAAGCAGAATGACGCGCTTTTGAAATTTAAGTTCGAAAAACCGGGTTTACATTGGTTATTCAGTATAAAATATACGATTTTTTGAAATTTTGATGGTGAAAGTCACTGATGTAAATAACATTAAAATTTCAGATGATTCGGCTGAATAGCTTTTGTTTTCGCTACAACATATTGCCGAAAAAAGTAGTTTTGAGATAAATGAGTGTAAAGAGAGTGAGTATGCATACTTCTACTGTGCGCTCGATACCTGCTAAAACGGTTATAGAAGCGGAGATAACGTCAGTATCATTAAAAAATTTAACAGTAAATTCTCAAAAACTCTACTTTTGAAAGATTAAGATAAACATTTTAGACAACCAGTGCCTGCCTTAAAAAGGAACATGTATACATATGTTATATAGAAACATATATACATTTCAGTTATATTTTGTGTTATTTTTATATTTTTTATAAGTTATGTTTATTATTGTACATTAATTTTAAAGGTTTTATATTTATACAAAAAACAAAATACAAAACTTAGCTGTTAATTTGCGATTACGATTAATAAACAATTAGATTATTTTGTTAAAAATAATAATTATCATTATATAATCCTTGAGGGAGATGTTTTTGATAAGTAATTGATAACGATTACAAATAATCAAAAAATAATAACGACTACTTGGAATTACGAAAATAATAAAAAAAAAATAAAAATTAATCAAGTAAAAATAATCCGACTACTTTTAGAAAATATTTTTGATTCTGTTTGAGGTCGACTCAAATCGTTTCATCGGTGAGGTTGTGAAGTGCAATCAGCCCATACGCTGATACGGCTTTTTCAGTTTACACAGTTATACGAATAACAGTTATACGAAAATTTAATAAGTTTTATTAACAGTAAAGTGTTGGGAGCTACAGTATGAACTTTGGGTTCATGGTTCCTTTTTTGTAACCGCTGCTAATGCTATACATGGCTTGTAAAGCATCTTATACAGGGTCCGCTAAATAACTTCTTTTTTTTTGAAAATTCTATAAAAAAAAAACTACTGGATATTTTCTCAAATTTTTTATTTTATTTGAAAGTACAATCCTTCCGGTTAATAGTGGAAAATAATTTCATTCAAATGGCTGCCTCGGTTGGCCATGCAGTAGCCTACACGATCGGTCCAATTTTTAAGCACATTGTCGATTGTGTGCAGCTGTATTTCACCAATGGCTTCACGAATATTGTCCTTTAAAGCGTCAATTGTCTCTGGCTTGTCAGCGTAACACTTATCTTTGAGGGCACCCCACAAATAATAGTCCAACGGTGTCAAATCGCAGATCCGAGGTGGCCAAACGACATCAGCTCTGCGGCTGATAATGCGATCTTCAAAAACAGGGCGCAAAACATCGAGTGTAGCTTCGGCTGTGTGGCACGTAGCGCCGTCCTGTTGAAACCAAATGTTGCCAATATCCTCCTCTTCAATTTTTGTGAACAAAAATTCGTTCAACAAGGCCCATAACGATCGCCATTGGCTGTAACGGCCACTCCTTGCTCATTTTCGAAGAAAAATGGCCCAATTATGCCAAAATCCGCACCAAACAGTGACTCGTTTTGGGTACAGCGGCTTTTCAATGTATGCGTGCGGGTTTTTTGTGCCCCAAATGCGACAATTTTTCTTGTTTACATACCCGCCAAGATCAAAATAAGCTTCATCTGAAAAGATGATTTTTTTGGCAACATCGGCATCTTCTGTAAGTCGATCGCAGGCCCACTTAGCGAAGCGAAAACGCACTGGATGGTCAGTTGGCTTCAGCTCCTGAACCAATTGGACTTTGCATGGCTTCATACCAAGGTCTTTATGCAAAATTCGTCTCAATGATGTCTCCGAAATGTTCAATTGTTGAGAACGACGGTGAATTGATGTTGATGGCGCTTCACGAACACTTTCTGCCACAGCAGCAATATTCTCGGGTGTAAGCACTGTTTTTGGCTTTTCACGCTTTGGTTTATCGATGAGAATGCCAGTTTCTTTCACTTTCTTCACAAGATAACGAACATACGGAGCTGACAGTGCTTTTCTTCTTCCAAAATCCATACGCAATTTTCGCACACATTCTGCAACATTACCATGATTTTCAAATTAATGTCGCAATATTTCCCAGCGTTGTTCAAGCGTATACACAACCATATTCGTTCAGCGTAAATATAAAACTAATTATCTGTCAAATCAGACATGAGCTAAATGTTACCATTCACGAAATAAGCACTAATTGAAAAAAAACGTTAGATGGCGGACCCTGTATATAAAGAGAAGTGTACATTTTGATTTCGCCACTAACTGAAAAAACGGGTTGACCGATTTAAGCCAAAATTTCAGGGTACGTTGGATATGGTCCGTAGATGGTTTATGTTAAGTTTTCACAAAATCGGTAAAGTGGTTCTGGAGATATGGTACTTTAACAATTTTCCCATATGCTCCCATACAAATCGTTCGTGCGGGTTGGTGTCCGTTAAGATCTCAGGAACGGTAACACCAAAGGCCATAAAATTTACAACATTTGTTTTCAAGGCCCATATCTCAAATAATATATTAATAAAAGTTGCCACACCCCCTATTACAGCCCACAAATTAATAAAAACGCTATATTTCAGACGAATTCGGTTGTGTCGGAGTAAAATTTTGATATTTAGTTTGTATGATTGCTCTCGGCAACTCAACAAAAAATGGGAGTGGTCAAACTATAACTACGCCCACTTTTCAGAAAACATTATAACTCTTGAGTTGTGCATGTTTTTATAATGAAACTTGGTGTATATGGGCTATGAGACCAAGTGGTGGTCACTATATACATAAATGTTGCCACACCTACTTTTACCGCCTGTTATTCACACACAAAATCGTGTTTGCTGTCTTTAAGATCTCAGGAACGGCAACACTATAGGCCACCAAATTTACAACATCTGTAATCAACGTTTATATCTCAAATAATAAAAAATGAAAGTTGCCACATCCCTTATTACCGCCCACAAATCAATTGAAATGCTATATTTCAGACGAATTTCGCTGTATTGGACTAAAGTTTTGCAATAAAGTTTGTATAGTTACTCTCGGCAACTCAGAAAAAAGGCATGGTCGAACTATAACTTCGCCCACTTTTCAGAAACGATTACAATTCCCGAGTTGTGCATCTATACTATTATATAAAGCCTTTGGGACACGTACGGATGTTCCGCAATCACACGAGAACCTGTAAGGACCCCTTTTGACGACGGTCAAAACCAGCCCTCACAATGAGGCTCTCGTTTTATGCGGCCCACGCAACCGGCCCTCACCATGAACGGCCTCACTAAAATCGGCCTTGCAACAAACGGCCCCACCGCAACCGGCCCTGATATAAGCGGCGGCAATAGAACCGGCCGTTTAACAAGCAATAGTCACCAGCTACAACAACAACAACAACAACATCAACTACAGCGCCTACGACCTACACAAGTCAACAGCCACGGCACGAGCCAATAGTAACAACAACAACAACAAGTTACAGCATAACCAGCATGACAACCAGCGATAGCAAAGAGACGCCCCAATACAGGCAAACGCAACAAGCAGCTGCAGCGAGCCCCGCCGCATCACGCCATGTACGGTATTTCGTTATACATAAGAATATATTTTAAGTTAGCTGCTACGCAAGTACAGCCAAGACAAAACATAAAATGTTTGTCATCAAATAATTTTTATTATTCTTAAGAGTCTTAAAACTAACATTAGTTAACTAATTAGTTAACTAACTAATAATCATGTAAACCTTAAAGTATACATGTGTTATATTACACATAAACTATCAATACATATAATGAATTAAAATATAACGTCAAAGTATTCAACAGTTGAATTTACAAATTAAGATACATCACCCTGTATCATCTTCTCTAAGTATATAATAAGATTTCCCCTTGAAAATAGCAACATACACACTAACATAGTTAATAAGTCAAAACATGAATTGTTATCTTTATTTAGTTGCTCACTCGAGCAACCGAAACATGTATTGCTATCTCAATAGCATAAATATGTATTTGTAACACGACGCTGGTGCCGGCCACTAGTTAGTCATTTTTAAATCTGAAATAAATTATTCTTGTGAGAGGCATCAAGTAAAGCAGACGTGCTGGAGTTTCATTTTACGCAACACATTTGGAAGAGGGCACAGATTTATTGGTCACACGGACGACGACACCACGACGGTAAGCCATCCTTTAATTACCCAATACCTAAATCCTGCTCCTTGTATTTCGGGCCGAAAACAGTTGAGATCCTAGGTTGCAACTACGTTGCCAAATCTCTCGAGATCACTGTTTTCACCCACGCCCAGTTCTACACGAGCAGGCACCTCAACCAAATTCCCACTAAAATACTTCTCCACTCGTTGGGCAGAAAACGTGAGATCCTAGGTTGCAACTACGTTGCCAAATCTCTCGAGATCTCTGTTTTCACCCACGCCTAGTTCTACACGAGCACGGCACCCCAATCAACCTAACCAAATTCCACCTCCTTGAACTTAGAGCAGAAACACGAGATCCTAGGTTGCAACTTTGTTGCCAAATCTCTCGAGATCTCTGTTTTCACCCACGCCTAGTTCTACACGAGCACGGCACCCCAATCAACCTAACCAAATTCCACCTCCTTGAACTTAGAGTAGAAACACGAGATCCTAGGTTGCAACTTTGTTGCCAAATCTCTCGAGATCTCTGTTTCCAGCTACGTCCAGTTCTAAACGAGCGCGGCACCCCAACCAAACTTCCTATAATCATATCCTTTTACCCATCGGGCAGAAAACGTGAGATCCTAGGTTGCAACTTCGTTGCCAAATCTCTCGAGATCTCCGCTTTCACCCACAACCTGCTCCACACGAGCACGGCTCCTAAGCCAAACTTCCTGCATAGCAACTCATTGAGCCATTGAGGCGTAAACGCGGTCCTAGGTTGCAACTTGTTGCCAAATCTCTTGAGACCCGGTTATCGCCCTCATTTTTGACTCTACGAGGCTGCCAATACCCTTCACCTCAAATTCCTAGTTATCCCGACCCCTCCAAACCGAAGACCGAACGCGACCGACTGACTAGACACGACCAAGAAGTCATCGGCAGCTCTCTTCGACACCAAGTGGACTGGTAGCCACGCATCACGGGTACCGTGGCCTGGAGTGCTCCCGTAAAGACGGAGTGCGAGCGGGACCTACTGCCAAAACCTCACCTTTCTTGGAAGAACCTCTGGACAGCCGCTGAGTCTACCCCGGCTGGAAAGCGTTGTAATGCCCGAGGTTCGTTACAAGTGGCGCCCGAGCAGGGACTCTGTAAGTAAACATTACGCGAACAGAGTCCAAGAAGAAACCCAGGACCACCAGCCTTCACATCAAACGAAGGCCAAATAAGTGATCCTCATCATCTGTCTCAAAGACACTAAAATTCAAAAGGTTCCAGCATTCTGAGAACCAGCAGCGAGCACAACGCTCCACAACTCATCGAACTTGTGTGACACACCCAAGTATAAACCATCACACAACGAATTTAAATCAACTTTAACAACAAAAATTAAAATAAAAGATAGCGGGATGCTACACCTCATTATACAAAGAATTTAATCAACTTTAACAAAAATTTAAAATAAAAGATAGCGGGATGCTACACCTCATCATACAAAGAATTTAATCATCTTTAACAAAAATTAAAATAAAAGATAGCGGGATGCTACAAGTCATCACACAACGTTTTTAATCAGCTTTAAAACAAAATTTAAAATAAAAGATAGCGGTATGCTACACCTCATCGTACAAAGAATTTAATCAACTTTAAAAAAAATTTAAAATAAAAGATAGCGGGATGCTACACCTCCTCATACAAAGAATTTAATCAACTTTAACAAGAAAAGATAGCGGGATGCTACAACTCATCATTCAACATTTGTAAAATCAACTTTAACCAAACAAAATATACAGAAGAAAATCGGTACGCTACACTCATCATACTGGCACGCCGAACACGGGGTTCAAACAAAACGAGAACCATCTCAACACACCAAAGCATTTCTTTTTGTTTGCGATACGCCAACGAATTCATCGGACTTGTTCTACAAACGAGCACATAGACCCGGCTAACGTCACACCGTAACCGTCTTACTAAATTGCTGAAGCGCAATCATCATTACGCAAGTAAACTGTCTCACCGCCATAATATTATCCATACTTCCTGGATTCACCATCTTCGAAAGGACGAACTCAACTCTTACAACAAGGAGTTCAACCTGGACGACACCGGTACCGTCGAAGAGCAACGCAAGAAATTTGCGGAATTCGTGCACGAAGTCGCGTACCCAGACGGAGTTGTAAACCGGCTCCAAGAACTTGAAGCCAAGCATACACGAGCCACATCTCCCGGGATCGGGATAACCGTCGACACTCCAGCAGACACCAAACGATCAAGGATACCTGCAGCTGAGCAACTTACCATCCATATGGCACCTCAGTCTGAAGGTCCGATCTACCGATCAGCCCAGCCCGCTGTTATCGACCAGGTAAGGAAGTGGTCGCTCAAGTTTGATGGCAACCAAGACCCCATCGGATTTGTTGAGCAGATAGAAGAACTGGCCGAAGTGTATGACATCCAGTTACACTTCATACCACGCACTATGCCCGAGCTGTTAAGGGGCAAAGCGGCAATTTGGAACCGTAACAACAGAAAGCCATGGGACGAATGGTCACAATTCAAGATAGACTTTCTGCGATTTTTCCTGCCACCACGGTACGTAGAACAATTGGAGGATGATGTGCGACGACGTTTTCAACGGCCACAGGAGAGATTTAAAGACTACCTCCTAGCCATCCAAAACATGATGCGCCATCTTGATTATACGCCAGGACAAGAGTTGGAACGAGTATACCGAGGCAAGCGTACGGAGTACCAACTTTACATACGCCGCGGAGATTTTTCGTCGCTAGAGCAACTCACCAACCTAGCCGAGGAATTCGAAGGCATCAATAATAAGCGCACACAACAACCGGCAAGTGCTCAACCACCAACAAACCAACGACAGCCATATTTGTACACATCCCGACCACGATAAGAGCAGTACCAGCCACCTAGGTAACAGCAGGACACCAGGGTCAGCGCACTCGCCTGTCGCCAGTGTGCACAAGAGGGTCATTCTTCTGACTGATGCACCAACCGAAGAGTCATGTTCTGTTGGGACTGCGGCAAGCGAAATATCCGCACCATCCAATGCTGTCGACGAAATTCGGGAAACGCTTACGGACCACGCCCACAGTAGGGGCAGGCGCGGTCAACTATCCCAACAGCCCCACTCAGACAAATCATGGTAAACAAAAACCGCCTACGAGCTCAACCACGCTACAACCAACCCAAGCTCCAGTCTTCTTCACGTCCATAAGAACGTTACCAACACCAAAATCACCACCGACATCATACGGAAATTGTTCTCCACCTTTAACACGACCATCGGAACCTACTCCGAAGGCAGCCACAACTGTCATCGATCCAGAAACCCCAAAACGAGTCGCAGGAAACCGTATAACCCCCCTTCAGTTTCGAATGCAAATGTTCGAAGAATTACGGCAGCAGCTCCAACTAAAATACCAGCAGGAAGCTAAAGAAGTAGCCCGCAGCGAGCCACGAAAAGAGCTGGCACCACCAAAACAGCCGCCCACTACAAAACCGACCGCTCGAAGAGCTAAGAAATCTGCAACACCGACCTCACGACAAAAACGAGCGCCGGAAAGTTGCGATTATCCACAACTTCTCCCATCTCTCACGAAGTGGCAGCTGCCACCCTATACCTGCTGCCTACCTAAGCCACAGCAATCCGAACCCACTTCAAAGCCACCGGCACCCCAAATCGAGCCTGAAGTTCAGCCATTCAACGCAAAAGCTCCCATAGATGCTTTCCACACACGAACTACGGATTTGGAAGAAGCTCGACAACAAGACAGGTTGAAAAACCAACAGGCAAACGAACAGATGTCCCACAGCAAACCGCAAGAAATTCAAACAACGCTCACTGCATCGGAACCAGCGGCCACAGTGATGCCCACCACGCCTACCACCAACGAGCCTACAACTATGGTAGCCCAATTGCAACAGCTGACAGACACAGTTTTATCAACGCCAGAATGCAAGGAGCCAGATGAGTCGAAAAGGCAGCCAACGCCAACCCTGCAGCAGCAAGAAGTGCCAGACAAGCAACTCGAGCCATGCGAAGAAGATAATCTGCAGAACGAAAACACGTCACCAAAGAAGGACGTTGTAATTACTGAAGATGTCAACAATTCGAAGTGATGACGAATCACTTACACCAAGTACACAGGATAACCTTGAAGGTCCACTAGAGCCAGACAAGCAGGAGACCCATGAGCTATCAGCGCCATTGAACCAGGAAGAGCTGTCACTTAACTCACACAATCTTGAAGGGCCACCAGCTCCAGATAGGCAGGCCAAACACATACAGCGAACCGCGATATCTTTGAAGCGCCATTCTAAGGAACCGCCAGACCCTGAAGGGCCACCAGCGCCTGACAAACAAAACAGTCATGAAGGACCACCAGCTCCAGATAAGCATGCCAAACACATACGGCCAACAGCACCATTTTTGCAATCACATCCTAAAAGGCCACCAGCGCCACGCAACAATAATATTAAAATACCTACAAATCTACTTCCGATGTTCATGATCTTACTACTAGCCCTACCGCTCCCGCATGCAGTTTTCATACCAAACGTCTCATACGTCACAGGAAAGTCTTGGAAAACGCAGCCACCTGACCCAGATGATGACTGGCCAGCTGCAACTACAGGATCCGTCACTTCCTCAACTAAAACAGTGAGTCAACAACGTCCTAAAGCCAAGGCTTACGTACGACAGATTATATGGGACCCAGGAATCCCGCCGCAGAGCAGTACACATCAGCGAAATAAAGATGTTTTTCTCCGACAACGAATCCCGCTACACTTCATCATAATTATACATGTTTTAGCCACCGCGGCCCTAACCCGCGTCAACAACTGGAAGATACCGCGGCCCTAATCCGCGTCAACAACTGGAAGATACCGCGGCCCTAATCCGCGTCAACAACTGGAAGCCACCGCGGCCCTAACCCGCGTGAACAACTGGAAGATACCGCGGCCCTAACCCGCGTCAACAACTGGAAGATACCGCGGCCCTAATCCGCGTCAACAACTGGAGGATACCGCGGCCCTAACCGCGTCAAAACAACTGGAAGCCCGCAACCCAACTGCGTCATCAATTGGTCATTACTCAACAACGACTGCACCCAAGCGGCATCGTCACACAGATTGTGCAGCATCAAGTGCCACCGCAGCACCGCCTGCGACATCAAAAGGGACCCGCAGCACCATCTGCGATACCAACTAAGACCTGCAGCACGTATCTGCACTAAAAACTACCCCAACTACTCGTAAATACAGCTACGTGCATCTGCAACCAGTGTTGAACCCTTTAAAGAATACACTTTTCAGTTCAGTAGTTAATTTAAGACTGTTTATTTAATAATGATTTCTGTTGAACGAAAGGTAAGGAAAATATATAATCATGAATCACTAGTTCACTTCAAGCGCAACTTGAGATAGGTGACTAAACGCTGGTAACTCAAGTGCCTTGGAATGTTGTAAGTATGCTTAATCAGCTTGACAATTTGGTAATATCAAAATGTCAAGTGATGCATGTTTAGTTTATTGACTCGTTTAGGTTATTGACTGTATTTTCCCTACACCTCCCTTTTTTAAAGAGAAAGCTTTTATAGAGATCGCTGATCAGACGATGTCGATAAAAGCTTTCTTTTACTTTCACAATAATATAATTATAATTTATTAAGTTTAATATCTTTATGTTTAAAGATTTATGATTTTACAAATTATTATAATTGGAGTAATAATATAATTTAATAGTAACTTATAATCTAAATTATATTGAAAGACATTTATAAAAAGTGTCATGGGCACCTGCATATAGGGAATAATACAGTTTATGAATACCCATGGTATTTTCATTTGCGCCCTCTAGTGTGTCAGTGCACACAACTTTTTTCATTTAGATGTGGCACCTCGATGAGGTTCGAGTATGTTCGGGCAAACAAAATGGCCATACGGGGGCTTGAAAGGGAAAAATACCAACAAAAATGGTACCATTAGTTTCAGCGGGCATAAACCGTTCGGGAAAATGGCGTGATCCGACACGCGCTTGAATCGGTAGCCAATGAGAATACCGAAACAAGCGTCGGTTAACGGCCATTTGTCGACGTGTCATTCCGAAGTCTAAACCCACCATTACCTACTACCCTCGGTTATGGTCGATTCCACCGAAAAGGTAGTAAAGTTGGACAAACATCGCTAGTTTGCACATCTAAATGCCATCAAGATGCATGTGAACGCACCCTTTCCAAGTACAGGTGGCAACACTGCCAAAGTACCAAAAATCATCGAACTGAAAAAAAATACAACCCTGGGTAGACGAAGCTGTCGCTGATTTTCGCCATTAACAGAAGAAACAGCAAAACCAAGCGTCGTGAACTAAAGCAAATTTCACTCCAAAGTCGGTAAAGTCAATAAAATCAAATGGTGTTTTCAATTAATACATAAAGATAGCAAAAAAAAAATGAAAGCAAAGTTTAAAGTATAGTTGACCGAAACTAATAAGAAATACAAAACTTAACAAATTAAAAATTTACATTAATCGCGTGTGTTCCAAAAGTTGCTGAAGAAGGAAAAACGACGACTTTGGAATTGGGTAATTTTTATGTGCGATTCCTTTTGTTATACGTTGTTTCTTGTGCTTCGTTTGTGTGAATATATTACCAATTTAAGATCTTTTCGCTCGACCTTGATGTTGCAAAATTTCATAAAAGGCAAACAAAGGTGGCAAGAATTGGTAAAGCAGACAGGACAACTTTTTCAAGTGTGCAAAGACAGGGGTAGAGCAGGAGCAGCAAACAAACGCAGAGCGCCAAGGTATACCGGACACAGTTAAACAAAATTGGGGATCTCGTCATTATCCCTCTATATCGTTTGTAGAAGCATATAATGCACGGTATGAACAAGGTCTCATCGGACATTGGACGCGCGTGCAATACTTGCGTATCTAAATGAACTCGGCTAATCCATGAAAGATAAATTGTCTCTAAAGGCAGGCAACCACAGTCGGATATTGATAGCACCAACAAACAAACAGCAGCAACAACTACGCAGCCATTATTGCCAACGACATCAGCACCAGGGTCACGCTACACGACCGTCCGCTACATAAGCAACCTTAATTTGCAGGTAAGTGACAACTCTTCACCACGGGCGAGAGCCACTAAAACGTTGTAATTTTTGCAACAGCAACGCCAACGATAGCAAACGAACCGCTAGTCAACAACAGCAACAGCATCACCGGCGCTTGGGTGCAACTCCAACAGCTAGCCGCAGCAAAGTTCTCGCTGCAACACACCAGCACAACCATCTAGCACGCACCCTGATCACCAGCTAACGCTTCGCTGCGGGGCAGCAACGGCAGCATAAACGTCGCCACCGCTGGACGTTGCACGCACCCACAGCAGCCTCGTCGTCGCAGAAACGGCGGCCCACACCCAAACCACCGCTGACGTTTCACCGAAGGGCGGCCGCGTCACCCACACCGCCGACATCAGCTCAACACTGACACCAACAACCACACCAACAAAAAAACTACAGCACCGTCACCACCAGCCACACCAACCACAACTACATCTCCTACAGAAGCCCCGGCATCTTCATCCTCAACCTCATCGTAACCAGCCACAACAACAGTCCCATCAGCAGCCATAACAGCATCGCCAGGTTTGAGACATGTTACCTGGGCTTGGTAAGCGTGTATCAGATTAGCTTTAAATACTTGTATATGCAACACGTTGGGTTGGGTGATGCTAGATTTTGGCAAGACATGCAGGGTGCATTTTGGATCAATTTGTCTGCAATGTGTGTGAAGAGGCGTTGAAATTCAAATTTAAAAGAAAAAAAAAAGAGATGTAGACAGTTCAAAAGGTTTCTGATGAAATAATTCGAAGAGTTCAACATGAAAATGCAGGTTTTTTGAAAAGGTGCCTTAAGATTAACATTTTTGGTCGGTTCGCACAACCGGTTCTCTTAAATACTATTTTATTATTTGTTCTTCTACATATATAGACAATTTTGTTTTTGATTTTGCGAATTCACAAATATTGCGTTAAAAGTCTTCAATTGACCTTTATTTATATATAATATCTACAAACATTGGAATTACACATACTTAAGTATTTATATTCTTAATACATTTCTATGAGAGAGGATTTTTTATATTTACTATAACATTTTTATTTAAACTTAAAATTTAGATATAATTGAACCCTAATACTACTTAAAACTTAAAATTTAAAGTTGAAGAAGAATAAAAGGAAACTTGAACTAATTTTAAATTCCTAGTAAAATACAAAATAACTTAAATACTAAAATACAATTTTTAAATTTCTACTAAAATAAAAAATAACTTAAATACTAAAATACAATTCTAAATTCCTATTAAAAGACAAAATAACTTAAATACTAAAATACAAAACTAACTAAATCCTGAAATATAAATTATAAACAACCATTAAAATAAACTCCATGCTAAACACCAATGAAAACTTAAAAACTAACAATAAAAAGGGGAAATTTAAAAATCTAAAACTTTTAAAATTAAAATTTAAAATTTGAAAATTAATTTAAAAATTAAAATTTAAGATTTAAAAACTAAATTAAATAAAAAAAAAATAGAAATTTAATATTTAAAAATTTGTTTAAAAATTGAAATTTAAAATTTAAAAATTGATTTGAACATGAAAGAAAAAAAAAAACGTTTGTTTCGTTTAAGATTCAAATTTGATAATTAAAAAATTTTTTGTATGAATGTTGAAAATTAAAAAAAAAAAAAAAAAAAAGGAAAGAGGGAAATCAAGGTTGCATTATTCAAAAAAAAAAAAAAAAGGAACGGAAAAACCAATTTTTTTCTTGATTGGTCGAACATTTTTAAATAGCTTACCATTAAGATTTTTGTTAGTAGGCACACATATACCTATTGTATATAAATCGGTATATGCATATATATATACAAGCATATGCATATACGGAAGCGAAACACATAAAGAAAAAAATTTTAGTTATCGTTACAGTAATCGCTGATTACACTTAAGATATTATAATTATTATTGTTACATTACTCCATCTTAGTACACTACGCATTTAAATTAATTGATTAATTGATATTGATGATTGGTTTGTGTATTTTTTTTTTACCAATATACTTACTCTAACCCCCTATAAATGAGGCAACATAATTCGAAATTAAACTAAAATAAAAGCTATATAATTAAAAACAAGATAATTAAAAATTAAACTAAAATAAAAACAACTTAATTAAAAATTAAACTAGAATAAAAACTACTTAATAAAAACTAAGCTAAAATAAAAACAACTTCATTAAAACTAAACTAAAAGAAAAGCAACCTAATTAAAAATTAAACTAGAATAAAAACTACTTAATAAAAACTAAGCTAAAATAAAACAACTTCATTAAAACTAAACTAAAATAAAAGCGATATGATTAAGAGCAACATAATTTAAAAACTAAACTAAAATAAAAGCTATATAATTAAAAGCAAGATAATTAAAAATTAAACTAAAATAAAAACAACTTAATTAAAAATTAAACTAGAATAAAAACCAACTTAATTAAAAACTAAACTAAAATAAGCGTGGTATAATTAAAAGCAACATAATTAAAAACAAAACTAAGAACCAAAACAATATCATTAAAAACTAAACTAAAATAAAATCAAAATAATACTAAGCTAAATTGAAACGAATTCACAAATTGTTAGTTTTTGGTATTTGCGCTTTACTTCGATATCGTTTCTAATTTTGATGTTTAAGTTCCTTTTAGACGCAAAAAAAGAAATGTATCAAGATAGTTTTAATAATTTAAGTAAGAATAACCTGTACCTTTTTTCTATAGATTTGAAAACTACCATAATAAATAAGTTTGTTTAAGCTTTGAGATATATAAAACATGAGTCATTAATAGAGGAGGTAAGGTGGCGTGAACGAACTAAAGGGGCGTAAGTATGAGAGTCATTGGGGTGACCTAAATCTAGGCAAAATGGTCACCATGGCTGGTCTTTTGGGGGCCAGAAGGGGAGGGTATGCCAAGGTCGATTAAATTCCACCTTTTAAATCGACCGCACACGAGACGTGCCAGCGTGGCAACAGCGAGCGACCGGCTCAGTTTCCTTACGGGTTTTCAGCACTTCATTCTTCGTTTTCAGCACGTTCGCGCAAGATAAGCGGGTTTTTTTTGTATCTTCCATCGAGATTTTAAACGTTTGTATAGTTTTTCCGGGTTTTTTTCACCAGGCGGTAATTTTTAAACAAACTGGTACGATTTTTATTCTTGTAAGTTTCCGTCTGTCAGTCCGGGCTGGCAAGAACACCACCCCATCCGGCGAGCCTTAGCCGCGCAATACGCCAGCGTACCAGTGCTGCCAGAGGGACGACAGATGCGTATCAAGGGCTACCTTGCCACATGACGTATCGACCGCAACCAAGGTAGGTTGGAGGAAACATGACAGAATTGGCGCCCAACGTGGGGCCCGACAAAGTTTAGGTCTTTTTGTTTTTCGTTTGGTCTCCTGACGTCTGGCCACGTAAGTCCTGCAGCGTTTGGGTCTTTGAACCTTGACTGCAGTTGCGACGTGGTCTGAGGCAAAAGGAGCCAATCAGGAAATCAATAAAATCTCGTTTCGGGCCGTAGAGTAAGTTTTTTTGGTATAGTTTTAGTTAGACCCAAAGCAGGTCCTGGTAGGTTAAGAACTCGTAAGTCCTGCAGCGTTTTGGCCACAGCGCCTCGACTGCAGTTGCGACGTGGTTCTTGACAGTGGGATTTTTACTGCTAGGGTGAAAATAAAAATAATAAGTAGTTTTTTTTGTTTTGATCATATTTGGGTTAGACCCAAAGCAGGTCCGAATACGTAAGACCACGTAAGTCCTGCAGCGTTTTGGCCACAGCGCCTCGACTGCAGTTGCGACGTGGTTCTTGACAGTAGGATTTTTACTGCTAGGGCTAATAGGTTAGAAATAATTGTAGGAATTTTTTTTTAGTTCACATCGCGTTTGCAGTTTCCGTAAGTCCTGTAGCGTGAAGGTCGTTGAACCGCGACTGCAGTTGCGACGGATACTGGAGGCCGATGAGTGTTAATTAAATTTTTTATTTCTTATAATTTTTTTATTTTAGATATTCAAACCCGCAGGGGCATCCTGCGTGAAATATGTAGGATGACGGGAGTAGCGCACCCGCGTACCCCAGCGAGCCCAACACGCGTCTGTTCCCAGATTGGGCGGCGTGTTGGCCAGCGTCTGTTCCCAGATTGGGCGGCTGTTTTTTTACACCGTAAGGTGAAAAACCCGAACATGCCGGGGTTTGTCGGCATGTAAACCAATTGGAAACTATATAAATCTCGTTTTGAAAAATACTCCTGACCGAGAAGAGCAGCCTGACCAGAGGGGTCATAAATGGGACAGGCTAGCTAAGAGCAAAAATACCTCGACTCGGAGGGTGCACCTAGTGCACAAAAAGGGGGGTAGCGGCACTCTTAGGCAGCGCACACAGTGAAGCATATGGGCTGGACTGTGAGCAAAGCGTTTTGCTTATGAGTGCAACCGCGAACATCGAGCGCATCTCGTTTCTTCGCAAGCGTTTACTTTGCAGTTTGGTTTTTGCGCACAGTGCGGCTCATATGCTTCACTGGGTGCGGGCTTAGAGGAAGGTTAAATTAAAATTAAATAGTTTTTGGTTTTTGAAAATCGCTCCTTATCGGGAAGAGCAGCCAGGGGCCTTGCTCTGTAGTACGATTCGGGATGCGGGTGCGGTTCGAGAGCAGGATCGTGCCATGGATTTACATGTTTTTTGACAAATTTTTGATGAGTTCACATTCAATGCCGACAAAAACAGAATTTTAGGGCAGAGGTAGAATTTACTGCTGTTTAGAAATCTTAGGCCATGTAGTTACATGGTGTGATTTTGTTTTCGAATCGCATTTGCTTTTCGAGTCGTGTTGCTGAGTAGGACCTCAGGTCAGTGGGGTCATCAATGTGACAGGCTAGCTAAGTTAAAAAATACCTCGATTTGGAGTTAGGCGCTGCTGAATTAAGGGGGGGTATAGAGTTGCAAAACACTCTTGAGTAGGGATAAATATAAATAAAAAAATAAATTTTTTCGTTTTGAATAAATACTCCAACTCGGGATGAACTACCACAACACCATTAGGTGAAGCGAATATGCCTGAGCGACCTCAGCATAGGAAAATATTGTGGGAAGTTTCGGTTAAGAACCTCGATTTGGAGGGTGCTATTAATGCACAAAGAAGAAGGTTGTTTTCGCTGGTCTCGTCGAAGTTAATTTTTTTTACGCCACTCTTGTTTGTTTTACGCCACCATCCAAAGTTAATGCCTATATTTTTTTTGAGTTATTATTATCAGCTATTTTAGTATTTTGCTTATTGGATTTCGGAATTATAATTTTCTTTTTTGTGTTTAGACTATTCAACTTCACCGAAGTTAGTCTCCTTTTATTTTACGTATACATTTTTCTGAAACGATAGCCAAGTTCGTCTGGTTATCCAAACTATTTCCTCTTTATGTATATATTATCTTTATAAACTAAATACCTTAGAAAAAAAATATATCTATATATATATTTTTATCTTCGGGTAGAAAAAAATATTTAAGTTTACTTTCAGCTACGCGCTTTAATAAGCCAATTTTCCTATATATATATAACGATATATATCTATATGTATACATATATGTCTATATGTATATGTGTATATATATATATATTCAGTCTTTATATATCGATATATACATATTCAAATAAAAATAATCTTACACTTTTAAAATTTTTTTTGATAAGTTGCGAAATGTTAGACAGTTAAGATTGTAGCTCTAAAATAGTTACAAAATTTTTTCTTTTATATCACTTCCCCACCTTTCTATATTACTACATACTACGACAAAATTTCTTTTACCTCTATGGAGTTCATTTATTATTATGCTTACCTTTAATTAATATCATTATATTCAATCAACTTTTTGAATATTATATTATTTTCCTTTACATATCATTACTATATATATTATCATTTCTTATACTACTATTAATACTATTATTTAAAATTTTTTTTGCTAAGTTTTGCAACCACCATCCAGGACATTATTTATTTTGGACATTACTACAGGACATTTATTTTGATCTTATTTTTTTGTAAATTTTTCCTTTCGTTTTGGCATTTGGAGAACAACAGTTTCGTAAACTGTGGTGCCTTTAACCATCGGCCTATATATATAAAAATTTAACTTTTTCATTTGTGAATAATTTGGCGAATTGTCGTTTTGCTATTTAAACCATCTTCTTGCTTTGAAATGTTTTACTATTTTCTGATCATTTTTGCCTTTCTTATTGCGATTCCTTTGGGCATGGTACACACTAGAC
The DNA here is from genome assembly GCA_963920525.1 of Dichetophora obliterata. NCBI lineage: Eukaryota > Metazoa > Arthropoda > Insecta > Diptera > Sciomyzidae > Dichetophora > Dichetophora obliterata. The sequence goes on from OY986435.1 coordinate 115,287,685, forward strand.
AGCAGGGCCAGCGAGCCGATGACAGTGAAACCAATCCGAATCCAGCCGAAAGTGGAAGTCTAGTACCCACAACAACCACTGGTACAGGGGCAATTCCAAAAACAGGCCTGACGAGAACCACCATACCGATTTTTACCACAGCAACGACGACTATTACAACGCCTATGGCGAGGCAGAGTCCACTACCACCAGCACCTAGACGTACCTCGGAAGAGCTTAACTTCTCTAATAGCAGCATCACGTCTCCAGAGTTTAGCAGTCTAACCGCTATAAACGTGCGAAAGCAATTTCAACAACATTCGCAGATGGGGAGCGTAAGAGACAGGTCGTCAGGAAGAGCACCAGTGTCCCAAGGTGTGGTCAACTCTAGCATCAATATAAGGGATTACGTCAAGTCAGCAGTAGGTTTAGCCCAAGTGGATCTGATGTCGGGAATGGAGGAGCGTTTGCGGGTATTAGTCCCACAATTAATAGCCGAAAGCTTAGGGTCGATGACGCCTCAGTATTCAGAGAGCCGACCAGCGGTTACGAAGTTAGTGACTTTACAACCACCACCTCCACCACCCCCGTCTATCAATTCACAGGCATGGCCAGATCGAAATATAGAGCAGCAACAACAAATTGGATCTCAGGATATCAGGAGCATCTCGCAAACTTTCCCAGATTTTTCGCAACCACCACCGCATAGGCCGCAACCGACAAAGGTGCAGCAGCCGCAGATATTTGCACATTCACATACGTACCAAGTCGAGAACAGGAATCGACACCAAGAGCAACGAGCTGGACCATCAGTACGTCAGCCCAGTGCCTTTGCATATACAGGGCCAGCACAAGCGCCTTTTGCGCCTTACCAGCAATCAGAACAGCCGCGACGTGTGGAGATGGACAAATGGGGTTTTAAGTTCGATGGCACCACCAAATCAATAAGCGTAGACGAATTTGTGTTCCGGGTAGAAACCTTATGCAATGACTACCGGTACCCTTGGCCTGAAGTAATTAGAAATTTTCATAGTTTGCTAACTGGAAACGCAGCTCAATGGTTCTGGGGATTTCGACGGTTAAACCGAATACCTAGTTGGTACGCACTTCGAGAAGCGCTTGTAACTCAGTTCAAGCGACACGAAAGCGACTTCGAAATCCAAAGACAAATTATGGATCGAAGACAACAACGGGATGAAGCGTTCGACGACTTTTATCAATCTGTTTTGACACTGAGGAACCAACAACGTAATCCACTGGCGGAACAGGATTTAGTCGAAATAATGAGGAGCAACCTGAGGAAAGAGATGTCACAGCTACTATTTGCCATGCGCATAGAGGGTTTGACTGAGTTTTGCAAAGCCTGTAAAAAGGCTGAAACTCATATAAACTACCAACGACAGGCGTATCAACCGCCTCCGCGTCAATATGTACCTCGCAATGCGCAAGTGCATGAGTTAAATGTAGAGCGGGACTTTTCGACTCAAGCTTTCGATTTAGACGCCATAAATTCCTCTCGAGTATTTCCATGTTGGAACTGCAAACAGCCAGGGCACAATTTTGTCGAATGTACTGCAGCCGTAAGGCGGATTTTTTGTTACAGATGCGGAACGGAGGGCGTAGTTACCCCAAAGTGTCCGAAATGCCAGGGAACCGTTAGGCCAAGTAGAAATGTTCAGGTGGAGTCTAGGTCAGCTCAAACTCAGACTCAAGAAGGTACAGAATGACTAAAGTCAGCCACACAGACCGAAGTAGAGAATAAAATTGTTGTTTTAACATCTAAGAATAAGAGTAATCAAAGTAGTTGCGATCAAGCCGTAAATACCGTTGAGGTAAAGTTAAAAGAAATTAAGCCATTTCATGTGAGACTCAAAAACTATGAGGAAGTTCGAAAAAGAATATTTGCAGAGCAGCCAACAAAAATCGAAAAGACAAGAATTAGATATCGTTTGAGGAAAAATAATTATAAAGAAATTTCAGCATCAGAACTTTATGAGGGCGAAGACAGTAGATTTTATACGAACATCGAAATCAATGGACAGCGAATTGAGGGATTATTAGACAGTGGAGCAACAGTGTCGTGTTTAGGGAATAACTGCTTAAGTTTTGTGGAAAAGTGCAAGTTGCCAATTTTTAAGTTTAAATCTTTCGTCAAAACTGCCGATGGGCGAAGGCATTCAATCATAGGTCGCGTTAAAGCTAAAATTAAATTCGACAACCAAGAGCAGGAGATTGTTTTTTATTTAACACCTTCTCTAAAACGAGAATTGTTTCTAGGTGTAGACTTTATAAAAAAATTCAATCTCATGCAGCTTAAAGTTGATAGCATAACGACCAACAACATTGCTTTGGAGGAAGAAGTCCAAAGCCATGCAACGCCGAAAATGAAAGTTTTGACAGCCCAGCAACAACACAGGCTTAACGCAGTTTTAGAAAAATTTCCCTGCTTCACGAAGAAAGGTCTCGGCAAGACGTCTTTAGAAGAGCACTACATTGATACCGGCGACGCAGTGCCTGTGAAAGATAAGCACTACCCAGTCTCACCGGCGGTTCAAGGGCTCATGTTTGCGGAGCTGGATAGGATGCTTTCACTGGGAGTCATTGAGCCGAGCGAAAGTCCATGGAACAATCGAGTGGCCTTCGTACGAAAAGGCGAAAAATGTCGACTATGCCTGGACGCTCGCAAGCTCAATGCACTCACAGTGAAGGACGCCTACCCACTTCCACACATAGAGGGGTTGCTCAGTCGTCTCGGTGACACACACTTTATCTCAAGTGTGGATCTTAAAGACGCCTTTTGGCAAATTCCGCTTGCCGTCAGTAGTAGGGAGAAAACCGCGTTTACAGTGCCAGGTCGTCCGCTTTGTCAATTTACCGTCATGCCTTTTGGGCTATGTAATGCAGCCCAACGGTTGTGCCGGTTGATGGACAAAGTCGTGCCAGCCAATCTTCGTGAAAGCGTTTTCATTTATTTGGACGATCTCCTTGTTGTGTCTTCAGATTTCGATAGTCACCTCAAAAAGTTAGAGCAGGTAGCGCAGTTGTTAAGTTCGGCCAACCTAACCATTAACGTGGCCAAATCGAAGTTTTGTTGTAGTGAGCTAAGGTACCTAGGTTATATCGTAGGCGAAGGTAAATTAAGACCAGACCCAGACAAGGTCCATGCCATTGACCGATATACATACCCAAAAACTCCAAAACAAGTTCGAAGTTTCATGGGAGCCACGGGATGGTACCGTCGCTTTATTCGCGATTATGCTACTATAGCAGCACCTATTTTCGACACGCTGAAGAAAGCGAAAACTTTTGAGTTCGGTGATGAGGCTAAGAGCGCCTTCGATAAATTAAAAACAGCTCTTATTTCTAGTCCAGTCCTGGTACATCCAGATTTTTCGAAACATTTTTATGTGCAAACAGATGCTTCTAACATTGGAATTGGCGGCGTTTTGTTTCAAAAGGACGAAGAAGGTGGTGAACATCCGATCGCCTACTATTCAAAGAAACTCACGCCTGCGCAGAAGAATTATTCAGTAACTGAGCGCGAATGTCTAGCGGTGGTAATGGGGATAACGAAGTTTAGAGCCTACATCGAGCTAATGCCTTTTACAGTGATAACGGATCACTCCAGCCTGAAATGGCTAATGTCGCATAAAGACTTAACTAGTCGATTGGCGAGGTGGAGTTTGTATCTGCAAAGCTTTAGTTTCGAGATTGCGCATCGTAAAGGGGCTCAGAACGTCGTTCCCGATACATTATCACGCTACGACATGGACGAAGTAAGTTGTGAGGTAAAGGCATTAATTGACCTCGAGTCACCTGAATTTCTAAGCGAAGAGTATACGGATTTGTTAAGTACCATAACTAAAAATCACTCCCAGTTGCCTGACCTCAAGGTAATAGATGGTTTCGCTTATAAGCGTACGGTTCCATATGATGGCACACCCGATGGTGAAGATTTCGCATGGAAACTCTGGGTTCCAGCGCCTTTGACGCATTCAATTATTGCTAACGCACACCAACCTCCTCAAGTCGCTCATGGTGGTTTCACAAAAACTTTAAAGCGTATCAAGGAATATTTTTACTGGCCAAATATGAACCAACAGGTCCTCAATTTCATTAATGATTGTCAAGTCTGTAAGGAATGCAAACCAGCTCAAATGGTTCTAAGACCGCCTTTGGGGCAAGAGTCGCAAATAGTGAGGCCGTTTCAAAAAATCTATGTGGATTTCCTCGGTCCATACGTTCGTTCGAAAAAGAAAAATACCTACATCTTCATAGTCTTAGACTATTTTACAAAATTCACCCTGTTGAAAGCAATGACGAAAGCGACTGCGCGAAATGTAATCCAGTTTCTAATTTCAGAAGTTTTTCATAAATTCGGTACCCCAGAAATACTTATGTCTGACAATGGCGTGCAATTTTTAAGTAAAGAATTTGCCGAAATGATCGATAATTTTGGAATAAGACATGTACGCACTGCTAATTACGCTCCTCAAGTCAACGCTTCGGAGAGGGTCAACCAGTCCATTCTCGCGGCGATTCGGTCGTATCTCGACCAAGATCAAACCAACTGGGATCAACACTTATCTGACATTGAATGTGCCTTGCGTTCTTCGGTACACTCCTCGATAGGAATGACTCCTTATTTTGCTCTCTTCGGTCACAACATGATCACGCATGCCAGCGCATATAAAGTAGCAAAGAAACTAAATGTGCTTAGCGATCCTGAGACGTTGGTGATACCGAAGCCGGTTCGGCAAGACTTGATTCGCAACAAAATCCGCGAGCAACTACACAAAAGTCATGAACAAAATGTTAAAAGGTATGACTTGAAAAGTCGAAAAATTAAATTTCAACCTGGACAGGAGGTCTACCGACGAAACTTTCAGCTTAGTGACTTCTCTAAGCAAATTAGCGCCAAACTTTCAAAGCGTTTTCTAAAGTGTCGAATAGTGAAGGCAGTAGGTAATAGTCTGTATGAGTTAGAAGATTTAAGTGGCAAGACGATAGGAATTTTTCACGCGAAAGACTTAAAACAATAATCGAGTTCGAATGTAGGTTGAGAGAGCGAATGGTGCCATCTTTTCCCACTTATCTCTTAAGCTGAGAAGCTTGTCGAGAGTCCTTGGGTTTGTCATGGGCACCTGCATATAGGGAATAATACAGTTTATGAATACCCATGGTATTTTCATTTGCGCCCTCTAGTGTGTCAGTGCACACAACTTTTTTCATTTAGATGTGGCACCTCGATGAGGTTCGAGTATGTTCGGGCAAACAAAATGGCCATACGGGGGCTTGAAAGGGAAAAATACCAACAAAAATGGTACCATTAGTTTCAGCGGGCATAAACCGTTCGGGAAAATGGCGTGATCCGACACGCGCTTGAATCGGTAGCCAATGAGAATACCGAAACAAGCGTCGGTTAACGGCCATTTGTCGACGTGTCATTCCGAAGTCTAAACCCACCATTACCTACTACCCTCGGTTATGGTCGATTCCACCGAAAAGGTAGTAAAGTTGGACAAACATCGCTAGTTTGCACATCTAAATGCCATCAAGATGCATGTGAACGCACCCTTTCCAAGTACAGGTGGCAACACTGCCAAAGTACCAAAAATCATCGAACTGAAAAAAAATACAACCCTGGGTAGACGAAGCTGTCGCTGATTTTCGCCATTAACAGAAGAAACAGCAAAACCAAGCGTCGTGAACTAAAGCAAATTTCACTCCAAAGTCGGTAAAGTCAATAAAATCAAATGGTGTTTTCAATTAATACATAAAGATAGCAAAAAAAAATGAAAGCAAAGTTTAAAGTATAGTTGACCGAAACTAATAAGAAATACAAAACTTAACAAATTAAAAATTTACATTAATCGCGTGTGTTCCAAAAGTTGCTGAAGAAGGAAAAACGACGACTTTGGAATTGGGTAATTTTTATGTGCGATTCCTTTTGTTATACGTTGTTTCTTGTGCTTCGTTTGTGTGAATATATTACCAATTTAAGATCTTTTCGCTCGACCTTGATGTTGCAAAATTTCATAAAAGGCAAACAAAGGTGGCAAGAATTGGTAAAGCAGACAGGACAACTTTTTCAAGTGTGCAAAGACAGGGGTAGAGCAGGAGCAGCAAACAAACGCAGAGCGCCAAGGTATACCGGACACAGTTAAACAAAATTGGGGATCTCGTCATTATCCCTCTATATCGTTTGTAGAAGCATATAATGCACGGTATGAACAAGGTCTCATCGGACATTGGACGCGCGTGCAATACTTGCGTATCTAAATGAACTCGGCTAATCCATGAAAGATAAATTGTCTCTAAAGGCAGGCAACCACAGTCGGATATTGATAGCACCAACAAACAAACAGCAGCAACAACTACGCAGCCATTATTGCCAACGACATCAGCACCAGGGTCACGCTACACGACCGTCCGCTACATAAGCAACCTTAATTTGCAGGTAAGTGACAACTCTTCACCACGGGCGAGAGCCACTAAAACGTTGTAATTTTTGCAACAGCAACGCCAACGATAGCAAACGAACCGCTAGTCAACAACAGCAACAGCATCACCGGCGCTTGGGTGCAACTCCAACAGCTAGCCGCAGCAAAGTTCTCGCTGCAACACACCAGCACAACCATCTAGCACGCACCCTGATCACCAGCTAACGCTTCGCTGCGGGGCAGCAACGGCAGCATAAACGTCGCCACCGCTGGACGTTGCACGCACCCACAGCAGCCTCGTCGTCGCAGAAACGGCGGCCCACACCCAAACCACCGCTGACGTTTCACCGAAGGGCGGCCGCGTCACCCACACCGCCGACATCAGCTCAACACTGACACCAACAACCACACCAACAAAAAAACTACAGCACCGTCACCACCAGCCACACCAACCACAACTACATCTCCTACAGAAGCCCCGGCATCTTCATCCTCAACCTCATCGTAACCAGCCACAACAACAGTCCCATCAGCAGCCATAACAGCATCGCCAGGTTTGAGACATGTTACCTGGGCTTGGTAAGCGTGTATCAGATTAGCTTTAAATACTTGTATATGCAACACGTTGGGTTGGGTGATGCTAGATTTTGGCAAGACATGCAGGGTGCATTTTGGATCAATTTGTCTGCAATGTGTGTGAAGAGGCGTTGAAATTCAAATTTAAAAGAAAAAAAAAAGAGATGTAGACAGTTCAAAAGGTTTCTGATGAAATAATTCGAAGAGTTCAACATGAAAATGCAGGTTTTTTGAAAAGGTGCCTTAAGATTAACATTTTTGGTCGGTTCGCACAACCGGTTCTCTTAAATACTATTTTATTATTTGTTCTTCTACATATATAGACAATTTTGTTTTTGATTTTGCGAATTCACAAATATTGCGTTAAAAGTCTTCAATTGACCTTTATTTATATATAATATCTACAAACATTGGAATTACACATACTTAAGTATTTATATTCTTAATACATTTCTATGAGAGAGGATTTTTTATATTTACTATAACATTTTTATTTAAACTTAAAATTTAGATATAATTGAACCCTAATACTACTTAAAACTTAAAATTTAAAGTTGAAGAAGAATAAAAGGAAACTTGAACTAATTTTAAATTCCTAGTAAAATACAAAATAACTTAAATACTAAAATACAATTTTTAAATTTCTACTAAAATAAAAAATAACTTAAATACTAAAATACAATTCTAAATTCCTATTAAAAGACAAAATAACTTAAATACTAAAATACAAAACTAACTAAATCCTGAAATATAAATTATAAACAACCATTAAAATAAACTCCATGCTAAACACCAATGAAAACTTAAAAACTAACAATAAAAAGGGGAAATTTAAAAATCTAAAACTTTTAAAATTAAAATTTAAAATTTGAAAATTAATTTAAAAATTAAAATTTAAGATTTAAAAACTAAATTAAATAAAAAAAAAATAGAAATTTAATATTTAAAAATTTGTTTAAAAATTGAAATTTAAAATTTAAAAATTGATTTGAACATGAAAGAAAAAAAAAAACGTTTGTTTCGTTTAAGATTCAAATTTGATAATTAAAAAATTTTTTGTATGAATGTTGAAAATTAAAAAAAAAAAAAAAAAAAAAAGGAAAGAGGGAAATCAAGGTTGCATTATTCAAAAAAAAAAAAAAAAGGAACGGAAAAACCAATTTTTTTCTTGATTGGTCGAACATTTTTAAATAGCTTACCATTAAGATTTTTGTTAGTAGGCACACATATACCTATTGTATATAAATCGGTATATGCATATATATATACAAGCATATGCATATACGGAAGCGAAACACATAAAGAAAAAAATTTTAGTTATCGTTACAGTAATCGCTGATTACACTTAAGATATTATAATTATTATTGTTACATTACTCCATCTTAGTACACTACGCATTTAAATTAATTGATTAATTGATATTGATGATTGGTTTGTGTATTTTTTTTTTACCAATGTACTTACTCTAACCCCCTATAAATGAGGCAACATAATTCGAAATTAAACTAAAATAAAAGCTATATAATTAAAAGCAAGATAATTAAAAATTAAACTAAAATAAAAACAACTTAATTAAAAATTAAACTAGAATAAAAACTACTTAATAAAAACTAAGCTAAAATAAAAACAACTTCATTAAAACTAAACTAAAAGAAAAGCAACCTAATTAAAAATTAAACTAGAATAAAAACTACTTAATAAAAACTAAGCTAAAATAAAACAACTTCATTAAAACTAAACTAAAATAAAAGCGATATGATTAAGAGCAACATAATTTAAAAACTAAACTAAAATAAAAGCTATATAATTAAAAGCAAGATAATTAAAAATTAAACTAAAATAAAAACAACTTAATTAAAAATTAAACTAGAATAAAAACCAACTTAATTAAAAACTAAACTAAAATAAGCGTGGTATAATTAAAAGCAACATAATTAAAAACAAAACTAAGAACCAAAACAATATCATTAAAAACTAAACTAAAATAAAATCAAAATAATACTAAGCTAAATTGAAACGAATTCACAAATTGTTAGTTTTTGGTATTTGCGCTTTACTTCGATATCGTTTCTAATTTTGATGTTTAAGTTCCTTTTAGACGCAAAAAAAGAAATGTATCAAGATAGTTTTAATAATTTAAGTAAGAATAACCTGTACCTTTTTTCTATAGATTTGAAAACTACCATAATAAATAAGTTTGTTTAAGCTTTGAGATATATAAAACATGAGTCATTAATAGAGGAGGTAAGGTGGCGTGAACGAACTAAAGGGGCGTAAGTATGAGAGTCATTGGGGTGACCTAAATCTAGGCAAAATGGTCACCATGGCTGGTCTTTTGGGGGCCAGAAGGGGAGGGTATGCCAAGGTCGATTAAATTCCACCTTTTAAATCGACCGCACACGAGACGTGCCAGCGTGGCAACAGCGAGCGACCGGCTCAGTTTCCTTACGGGTTTTCAGCACTTCATTCTTCGTTTTCAGCACGTTCGCGCAAGATAAGCGGGTTTTTTTTGTATCTTCCATCGAGATTTTAAACGTTTGTATAGTTTTTCCGGGTTTTTTTCACCAGGCGGTAATTTTTAAACAAACTGGTACGATTTTTATTCTTGTAAGTTTCCGTCTGTCAGTCCGGGCTGGCAAGAACACCACCCCATCCGGCGAGCCTTAGCCGCGCAATACGCCAGCGTACCAGTGCTGCCAGAGGGACGACAGATGCGTATCAAGGGCTACCTTGCCACATGACGTATCGACCGCAACCAAGGTAGGTTGGAGGAAACATGACAAAAGTTGTTACCAAAATAAATGTAGTACATTCAATATATTGTTGTACTGACTGATAAATTTAATTTTAAAGTATTCAAAACTAGTCTATGTATTAAATATAAAAATATGTTTATATATTTATATATATATGGAGTTATTGAGAAGTATTATAAAACAATTTTATATTTTGTTTGTTAATTTTTTGTTTCTTTCCTCTTAATTCAATAATAACATTATTTTTATTGTCAATATCAATTACTTTAAATGGTCCCTTGTAAACGGGTTCTAATTTGTGTGCTGTGTGATTTTTGATAAATATTTCTTGACCTATGGTAATGTTTGTATTGTTGGTGTTTTGGTCATTTAATTGTTTTTGATTATGTTTTGCTTTATTAATTAAGTTTTGTGCTCTTGTTAAAGCGGTTTGTAGTCGGAATTTTACTTCTTTTGAATAATTTTCAAAATTATATATAGTATCTACTGTTCCAAAAGGTATTAGTGGGTTGTGGTTTGGAACGTTTGGGAAAATTAATTCAAATGGACAATATCCATGTACTGTGGAGGGTGTTGTGTTAAAAGTATATGTGAAATACTTAACCCATTCATCCCAATCGTTTCTGGATGCGTGAATGTATGAACGAATGTATTCATTAAATGTGCAGTGTGATCTTTCAACTGTTCCTAGTGTTTGATGGTGGTAAGGCGCATATGTAGATTTTTGAATATTTAAAAGTGTTAGGAGTTCTGAAAGGATTTGATTATTGTATTCAGTACCCATATCACTTAGTATTTTATTCCTTCGTCCATAAATAAAAATAAAATGTTCTATTAAGGCTTTTGCTACTGTTTTGGCGGATTTGTTAGTTACGGGTATTGCTACGAGATATTTGGTTAGATCGCATATTAAAGTGATGATATATTGATTTCCTTTTTCTGATATTGGAAGAGGTCCTCGAGTATCTATTATTACCGTTTGAAAAGGTTTCTGAGGTGTTGGGGTAATAATCATATCTGTTTTAATATGCTTTGTAGTTTTATTGATTTGACATTGAAGGCATTGTTTTACATATTGATTCACATCTCTAGTGATGTTTTTCCAATAATAAAATTGACGAATCTTTTTAAGTAGTCTGGTTGTTCCAGGATGTCCTCCGGAAAGAGCTTCATCGTGAAACTTTTTTAATAAAGATTTTTGTTCATTTTTGTCAGTTATTATGCACACTTTAGGTGTAAGTGCTATTTGTAACTTTGTAATAAGTTGAGTAGCTTTTTGTTTAAAGTTTTCAATGGATACGAGGTTAAAAAAATTATCATTTAAATTCATTTGAATTTTGTTTATATTTCTACTAATTGCTTCTTTTTCAAGAATTGGAAGAAATTGATCTAGATCGATTCATTAGCAATTGTATTCTGTATATTACTTCGTGGTGCTAGCACTTGTTTACCTTGTTTTAAGTAAAATGTAGAGATACTTTTCTCAGTATCCACTCTGAGTTTAACCCACTTTTTAACGCAATTGAAGCCAATAGTTTCGAAGACCTTAGGCTTTTGTTCAACTACTTTATTTTCTGTGTTTGTTATTTTTTCTTTAGCTTTGGTTTTTGATTGTGCACGTGTAGTTACCAGGAGAACATTGTTTGTTGATGGGATTAATTTAATATCATTAAAGTCAATTCGAGACAGCGCGTCCGCTCCTGAATTGTCCTTTCCTTTAATGTGTTCTATTGTAAAATCATACTCTTCTAATTCCAGACGAATTCGCGTTAATCTGCTGGATGGATTTTTTAAGGAGTATAAAAAGGTTAATGGTTTATGATCGCTGCGTACTATAAATTTTTTGCCATAGACATATGGTCGAAAGTGATTAATTGCCCATTGGACAGCTATTAATTCTTGTTCTATTGGGGCTTTGTTTGATTCTCCTTTCGAAAATGCACGTGACGCATATGCAACTGGAAGCTGTATACCGTCTTTCTCTTGTGATAGTATTGCTCCACAAGCGATTTTGCTAGCGTCGGTAGTGATATAAAAAGTTTTTTCAAAATCTGGATATTGGAGGATTTGTGGAGACAGTAGTGCTGACTTTAAATGTTGAAAAGCTTTCTCACAGTCTACAGACCATACGAAAGGTTCATTCTTTCTAGTTAGTTTTGATAAATGGACAGAATAAAATGAAAAATTTAGTATGAAACGTCTGTAATAATTACAGAAAGCTACGAATCGACGAACCTCATCGCTACTCTTAGGTCTGGGGAAGTTTTTAATTGTGTCGTATTTGCTACTGTCTGGTAAAATACCTTTGTCGGTACATTTGTGACCCAAATATGTTACTTCAGATCTAAAAAATGTGCATTTATCCGGGTGTAATTTTAAATTATGTTCTCTGCATCTTTGAAATACTGTTTCTAAATTTTTTATCATGTGTTTAATCGAGCATCCTGTGACAATGACATCATCCATGTATATAAAAGTTTTTGAAAGTGACAACCCTGTGAATGCTAGATTCATCATTCTCTGAAAAGAATTTGGGGCTACTTTTAAACCATATGGTAAACGCGTGAAACGAAATGAACCGTTTCCGTAGAGAAAGAAGTGATGTCTCGAGATTTTTCGTCCAATCCAATTTGATGGAAACCAGATGTTAAGTCTAAACAACAGAAAAATTTCGCTCTGCCAAGTTCGTCTAAAATATCCTCAATTCTTGGTAAAGGAAATTTGTCCGCTATCAGCTTTTTATTTATTTGTCGGTAATCGACTACTAAACGCCATCGTTTTTCGGGATTATTTGGTAATGATTTCTTTGGTACTAGTAAAATTGGACTATTGTAATTGGACGTCGCCGGTTCGACGATCCCGTCTTGTTGAAGTTTTTCAACTTGTCTAATTATTTCGTCTTTTTGTGAGTGTGGCGTCCGATAATTTTTGATGTAAACAGGATTATTGTCAGACAATCTCAATTTTTGTTTGTAAAAACTGTTTGTGCTTATTTTATCGGTTTCTAATGCGAAAATATCAGTATATTTGGAACATAATTGAAATAATTCTGTTTTAGCTATTTCAGGAAAATGTTTCGTTAGTTTCTCTAAAATGGTTTGTTTTCTGTGATGGTCACTATTAGATGTGTTAAACATTTCATAATCAGATAAGTTTTCATGCTTTAAGTGAACATTATTCAAAAATTTATTTTCAGAATTTGTGTTGATCATTCTGACATAAGGAACATTTTTTGAAATTATGCAGCCGGTAACATACACCCCATCTTGTATTGTTTGACTTGGTATAATCAAATCAGAACATTCGCTGTTAATTTTAATAGCTCTGAAAACCTCAGCGCGTGCGGGTAGTATGAAAGCGTCATCCTTGAGACTTTCTAGCAGTGGAATATCTATTGGATAATTTAAATTAAATGGTCTTAATGAAAGTAAATTTGAATTTGTATTTTGGCCATATTGAATAGTGACATTGTATGTTTTAAGAAAATCTAAACCCAATATGCCTTGAAAAGGTATGGGAAATGTATCTGAAATTATGTGAAATTTATGAGGAATTAAAAAATTTCTAACTTTTAAATCAATTTGGATTGTCCCTAAAGAATTGATAGTTCCTTGTCCTATTCCAGTTATTTGAATAGTGTTTTGTGTGTCAAATTTAAATGCATTGAGCGAGCTGATTTTAATTAGTGGAAATGTATTAAGATTTTTATTAGTTGATATATGGATTTCGATAAAACTACTTAAATTAAGATTCAGATGGAATATTGATTTAGTATCCTTTTTGTGTTCTTTTAATTTTGATGCTGACCCCCCATATTTTGGGGGGAAATCTCGTTTCCCGACACTTCCTGAATATTTCTTACTCGCCCCCTATTTTCAAAATGGTTTGATTGATTTCTATTGTTGTTATTCTGGCTTCTGCGTCGCCAGTTATTATTGTTGTTACTAAAATTACTATGACGCCCATTATTATTGTTGTTATTGTAATTGTTATTAAAATTACTACTCTGACGCCAGCCTTGGCCGCGTCCGCGATTGTTACGGAATCCGCTATTCCTATGGCTTTGGCTTTGGCGGTTAAGGTAAAATATGGAGGAGTTTGAAGTTGAAGCTTCTGTGCTAGCTTCTACGAATTTAGAAACAACCTCATTAAAAGAAGTGAAGTTTCCAGTTTTAATAATAAGTTTTACTTCATCACTTGTAGCATTTCTGGCAATTGCTTTCGTTGTATTTTGTACTATTAATTTTTGAGCAATATTCTGTGGATAGCCCTCTCGTATGTAGGCTCCGTCTAGTTTTTTCGTTATGTCTTGTATTTCCTCGGCATATGCGGTGGCTGATTTGGATTGCTGTTTAATGTTCATTAGTTTTGAACATAACAATTCAGATGACTCACCTTTTATGGAGGATTTCAATTTATTTGTATTTGCCTGTATGGTGTTTTCGTTTGTTATTAAATTCCTTGCCTGTCCCCTCAGTTTAGTTTTTATAACCTCAATAGCAATCAACTCATGTGTGTCTTTAATTCTTTCAATCAGCGTTAAAGCATCAAGAAAACTCTGCAACTCGTTTACATTACCATCAAACACTGGTACAATTTTTGTTGCTTTATCTAAAATATCGTCCTCTGTTCGCGGCATTTTGATAGTTTCAATTTCTTCGTCTGTTTCTAAATCAGCTTGATCGCTATCATCAGTTTCTACAATTAGTTTATTTACCTCACAGCTTAGGGTAAGAGGCACTTTAATGGCTATATTATGCTTGTGGAAAACTTTTATTAATTTGTCTCTAAATGTAAAAAAAAAATCTCGTCCGCCTGTTCTCTGTGAACAGTTGAGTACCTATCGTATTGTCTGTGTAGGGTCGCTCTAATATTATTAAACGATTCAATTAAAATTGTTATGTGCTTACTTAAAGTTTCTGTTTTTATTGTCCTATTTTGACTTAGACATTTATAAAATTGCTTAAATTTAAGTTTGAATGGTTCTAAACTATCTAATATGGTTTCCCATTGCATGTTTATAATTACCTGATAACATGATTATAAATAAAATAATTTTTTTTTTTTTTATAAATTTTGGAATTTACAACTGCCCTCCACCACCCATTTTTTTTTCTGCTCACTAGCTGCTACGTTACGCTTGTTGTTTCAGTTGGCTGATAAAGGTGGGGCTGAAGATGTTTCTTGTATTTGTTGTTGATGATGAAGATGATAATGATGATAAGATGAAGACACTTCTATTCTCCCATTCCCAATCGTTGAGGGGTGTTGGGCCTCCGGCTTGAGGCACTCGTCACTCTTTATAATGTTAATTAGTAGCATACTTGTGATTTTTAAATTCTCGGTTGATCGCGAGCAATGCCATTGAGGCTCTTTTTTATTGCTGATTTAATTACTTTAATAATATAAATTATGACGATCACTACTGAAATGATTATTAGTGTGATTTCCGCCAAGTTAATTCCTTCACTTTTTATAAGAGTTTCTTCATTGTTTATTTTGGCTTTTTCCGTGCTCAGTGCTTTAATTATTTCGTTTTTGTCGTTTTCTTCTACCGTTTTTCCTACTTCATACCCGGCGAAGATTAAGGGTATAGTAGATAGAATTTTTTTCCACCACGACATTTTTTTTTCACTTTATAAGTTTTTAACTTTAAAGTTATTCACTTTAAGTCTTTGTCAAAAAACATTTTTTTTTCAGCTTATAAGTTGTTCGTTTTAAATATTCATTTTTTAAAAAAAAATTTTTTTTTCCACTTCAGTTTGTAAGTTTTTCACTTTAGATATTCACTTTAAAAATAACTTTATTTTTTTCACTTCAGTTTATAAGTTCTTCGGACTTCGAGTCCTGTCACGGTCGCCATGTTGAACCCTTTAAAGAATACACTTTTCAGTTCAGTAGTTAATTTAAGACTGTTTATTTAATAATGATTTCTGTTGAACGAAAGGTAAGGAAAATATATAATCATGAATCACTAGTTCACTTCAAGCGCAACTTGAGATAGGTGACTAAACGCTGGTAACTCAAGTGCCTTGGAATGTTGTAAGTATGCTTAATCAGCTTGACAATTTGGTAATATCAAAATGTCAAGTGATGCATGTTTAGGTTATTGACTCGTTTAGGTTATTGACTGTATTTTCCCTACACCAGGTCACCATAGAGCATCATACAAACAGCAACATAGTAACATCAAACACACAAGGCAAATACTACGAACAACGCAGACCCAATCAACATGGCCACGTACAGCGCCAACAAGATATCCCAGCACAGCAGAAAGTGTGATGTCACGATTTATCACACTTGGCCATCACACCACATGTCTCTGCCGTCAACAAGATATGGTTAAAGTCATGCCAACCGCGTAACCATCAACAAGAGAACACTCTTCAAGTGGCGCAAGTCAAGATTTTACCACTCTACAACTGGCCATCAAGTGCTCAAAAGCAACGCCAGCCACAGCCACCTAAAGGACATTCATTCAGCAAGCATCAAATGCTGTAAATCACGCTCGCCACACCATGCGAGCGTCACAAAAATTCATCAAACAACAAACGATGTTTCAAACAACATCCACTATATAAAAGCACCATACATTTACAAACGCCCAGCAAAGGGTCAAAATATGACCTCATCATCAAAATACGGTCATCAAGCACCAACTCTACATAACATGGTCAGACAATGTCAATTGCAGCAAGATCGTCGAAACACCCCATCAATGGCTTCATACACCGAAGACAAATTGCAAGGTGGCAACACCCCGGCGAACCCAACTCAAAGCTTTGAACGAGCAATTCAAATTAGAAACCGTCATTGCAAATCTGAATCGTCACAAGTGCAGCAACGCAATTTGCCATCAGAGCGCAATTACCAGTAAACTTTCACTGTGAAATTCGAAGACTATAAGTAAACAACTCAAAATTTGTATACGAGTCCACAGCAAACCTCGCCAAACTGTTTTTATCAAAACAACTTTACGTGAAGCGAAAATAACCTGTGATCAAATGGACCAAGTCAATTCAAACAAGCGAGCGGCGAACGCTCAGTCGAATAAGAGGCGAGACCATAGGAAGCACACAGCGAAACAGCATCGTCACCCGAAGCACGCAAGACAGCCGGACACTTCGAACGCAGCCCACTGTGCAGCCATTCAGGTAAGGCAAGTGCAGCCATTTCTAACGGTCAATGCAGCTGGTGAACAACCGCTTCTACGAGAACCAGCACGCGAGTCAGCACCAAGCGCATTATCAACGGTCGCTATGGCCATTGAGCTGTCCAGTGACGACAACGACGACGCAAACGTGACACATATCTTCACGTACCCACCAGGCCCTGGAGGCATCGCCATCGACCTCGACGACTACGCTCGTCTTGCTACAGGCAGATATCTTAACGACAAGATCATTGATTTTTATCTACAGTGGATTCAGCGAGTGTTACTGCCTCAAGAACAACGTGAAGACTACTACTTCTTCAGCCCACATTTCTTCGAGCACCTCACACGCCCCAGAGCTCAAGCCGGCGAATCAGCCTTGTCGCTCGCTCAGCGACGCTATACAGGAGTCCAATCTTGGACCCGACGACGCAGCATTTTGACGAAGAAATACGTGGTAGTACCCATAAACCAGGGCCAGCATTGGTTTGTGGTAATAATTTGTGCCATAGCTAGCACAACGCCTATCATGCAGCCCTCACTACAGCAGATAGCACCACCAGCGATGCTGCTGCTCGATTCCTTGTCACACATCGATCGCTCACACGTGTTTACGCCGCTCCGTGACTACCTCACTCAGGAACTACACGCTAAGCACCCAGAGCATCGGTATTTCTCATTCGATGCAGAGAACCTACCCGGCCAGCGCATGATCGTACCTCAACAGCCAAATCTCACAGATTGCGGCCTCTACACTCTACAGTTTATCGAAAGTTTTGTAAAAGACGCAAACCATCGCCCATACAACAATATCGAGCGCGCCAGCTGGTTCACCACCGAACTTGCCACACACAAACGGAGGCAGTTAAGTGAACTTATGCAGGAACTGGCCAGCCAAAGGCTCCCACCCATCCAACTGCCAGTCACGCCCTGCGCCAGCACGCTGAAACACTCCAGCAGGCGAAGTGGACAGCACCTTACATCCACCCCACCTCACCGACCACCGTGAGCCTACCGCCGCCCACGTTAGACGACGTCACCGCCTTCGAGGTGGTACCCATGGAGCAAACAGAAGACGCATGCTACACCACGACGGAAAGCAACACAGCTGCCGACTCCTGGCCACTCTACCAACTAGACGAGGAACTAGTTGTGCACCCATTTGTGCCAGATCGAGACATCCAACAGACCATAAACATCCTCGAACAGCTGTGCGTAAGCTCGCACGATCAGATAGAGGACGCAACCGAACAACCACAGCCACTTTTCTATCCCGACTGGAATTTAATGCCGATCATACATAGTCAAGAGCAAAGCGTCAGCCTTTACCACGATATATCGGACGGTGACCCACACAGTAGCGACGCATTCGACGCAAACGCACCGGAATGCCTGGGTTGGCTCATTCAACCTGAGGAGCCCAGCCTAACATCAGCACACTCATCACCAGCGAACACCGAGCTATCAACACCGCCGGTCAACTCAACAGCAAACCACGGCGAACCACCGGTTGTACCAATACCTGTGCGCCATGAAG
This sequence comes from Dichetophora obliterata, assembly GCA_963920525.1. Lineage (NCBI taxonomy): Eukaryota > Metazoa > Arthropoda > Insecta > Diptera > Sciomyzidae > Dichetophora > Dichetophora obliterata. Next base: position 115,306,133 of record OY986435.1, read on the forward strand.
GTTTCCGCAATCAAACCAATCCAGCCTGGCCAGCACAGCTACAACAGCGTGTCCGAAACGCGCAAGCGCGACACAAGCGTGGCACGCGAAAAACAGTGAACGCACACATCAACCACTATCGAGTCCGAATTGGACGGACAGGGAGAGTAGTTCAGCTCTGTCCCCCGAACTAACCGGGGGGTGTAAGGACCCCTTTTGACGTCAAAACCGGCCCTCACAATGAACGGCCTCACTAAAATCGGCCTTGCAACAAACGGCCCCACCGCAACCGGCCCTGATATAAGCGGCGGCAATAGAACCGGCCGTTTAACAAGCAATAGTCACCAGCTACAACAACAACAACAACAACATCAACTACAGCGCCTACGACCTACACAAGTCAACAGCCACGGCACGAGCCAATAGTAACAACAACAAGTTACAGCATAACCAGCATGACAACCAGCGAAAGCAAAGAGACGCCCCAATACAGGCAAACGCAACAAGCAGCTGCAGCGAGCCCCGCCGCATCACGCCATGTACGGTATTTCGTTATACATAAGAATATATTTTAAGTTAGCTGCTACGCAAGTACAGCCAAGACAAAACATAAAATGTTTGTCATCAAATAATTTTTATTATTCTTAAGAGTCTTAAAACTAACATTAGTTAACTAATTTTTTACCAAATACCTTAAAGTATACATGTGTTATATTACACATAAACTATCAATACATATAATGAATTAAAATATAACGTCAAAGTATTCAACAGTTGAATTTACAAATTAAGATACATCACCCTGTATCATCTTCTCTAAGTATATAATAAGATTTCCCCTTGAAAATAGCAACATACACACTAACATAGTTAATAAGTCAAAACATGAATTGTTATCTTTATTTAGTTGCTCACTCGAGCAACCGAAACATGTATTGCTATCTCAATAGCATAAATATGTATTTGTAACACGACGCTGGTGCCGGCCACTAGTTAGTCATTTTTAAATCTGAAATAAATTATTCTTGTGAGAGGCATCAAGTAAAGCAGACGTGCTGGAGTTTCATTTTACGCAACACATTTGGAAGAGGGCACAGATTTATTGGTCACACGGACGACGACACCACGACGGTAAGCCATCCTTTAATTACCCAATACCTAAATCCTGCTCCTTGTATTTCGGGCCGAAAACAGTTGAGATCCTAGGTTGCAACTACGTTGCCAAATCTCTCGAGATCACTGTTTTCACCCACGCCCAGTTCTACACGAGCAGGCACCTCAACCAAATTCCCACTAAAATACTTCTCCACTCGTTGGGCAGAAAACGTGAGATCCTAGGTTGCAACTACGTTGCCAAATCTCTCGAGATCTCTGTTTTCACCCACGCCTAGTTCTACACGAGCACGGCACCCCAATCAACCTAACCAAATTCCACCTCCTTGAACTTAGAGTAGAAACACGAGATCCTAGGTTGCAACTTTGTTGCCAAATCTCTCGAGATCTCTGTTTCCAGCTACGTCCAGTTCTAAACGAGCGCGGCACCCCAACCAAACTTCCTATAATCATATCCTTTTACCCATCGGGCAGAAAACGTGAGATCCTAGGTTGCAACTTCGTTGCCGAATCTCTCGAGATCTCCGCTTTCACCCACAACCTGCTCCACACGAGCACGGCTCCTAAGCCAAACTTCCTGCATAGCAACTCATTGAGCCATTGAGGCGTAAACGCGGTCCTAGGTTGCAACTTGTTGCCAAATCTCTCGAGACCCGGTTATCGCCCTCATTTTTGACTCTACGAGGCTGCCAATACCCTTCACCTCAAATTCCTAGTTATCCCGACCCCTCCAAACCGAAGACCGAACGCGACCGACTGACTAGACACGACCAAGAAGTCATCGGCAGCTCTCTTCGACACCAAGTAGACTGGTAGCCACGCATCACGGGTACCGTGGCCTGGAGTGCTCCCGTAAAGACGGAGTGCGAGCGGGACCTACTGCCAAAACCTCACCTTTCTTGGAAGAACCTCTGAACAGCCGCTGAGTCTACCCCGGCTGGAAAGCGTTGTAACACCCGAGGTTCGTTACAAACCACTATGGTGATTTATACAATAATGGTACAAAACAATTTTTGATTTTAACTGAATCGTGCTAAGCTATGTAAGATTTGCCACGCCTACTTTTCACGCCCACTATATGCAAACATTTTATATTTAAGACGGTTTTTGTCGCATAAGACTAAAAGTTGGTAATTAAGTATGTATAGCAACTGTTGGCAACTGTACTCAAAATTGGTTTACACGCCCCCTTTTACCGCCCACAAATGAATAACAATTCTATATTTCAGACAGTTCTGGTCGTATAAGGCTAAAATTTAGTAATTCAGTTCATATGGTGGTCGAACTATGTTTACGACCCTTTTTTATTGGATGAGCGTGGAGTGAAGCAAAGTGCACCAGGTATAAACTTAATTAATCTGAAAATTTGGCAGTCGATTTGTTTCTAAGATGAGATGGTTTAAGTAGAAAAAATCTGCCAAACCCCATTCAACCGTCGACAAATCAATAAAAATGCAGTAAAAATCTTTTACAAAACATCAAAAACTCCTAAACCGCTCCTATGATTGCAACGCAAATTTGTATTTAGGGTTTCAAGATACAATAAATCTTTTAGCTCTATCTATTTTTATCTATCCTTAACGGCAGAGGGTACTGTGGTACAAATATGAACTTAATGCAAATCTATACGGCTCAACGGATTTCCTTCAAACTTCGTACACATATTTTATGCATCATAGATTTTTTTTTACATTCTTTGTTTTGACCTCGCCTCTTACGCCTGTTTTAACTAACATAAATTTAGTAATTTAAATACGCCTTACTAAAAAAGTATTGGCTAATTTAATGTTCCAAAATTACTATTATTTTGACACTAAAAACATACACATATCTTAAAAATTGGAGAAATTTTTAGTGCAACGACTTTTTCATAAGACATTGTTACCTGAGAATGAGAAAAAAAAAACGAATTGAAAATCACAGTTCAGTCTTTCGATGCAAATATCTCCTCTTTTCATATATATATTTCGTTAAAATTTTTTTGTCCATAAGTTCAATAAAAGTAAAAAAAAAGCTGACCATTTCAATCAATTGTGTTGTGCGTGCTATTAAATGTTTGATCACAAATGACCGAGAATTGGACCTACGTGTTTTATGCCGACTCCGAACGGCTTATGTTCTCAAGAAGCTTTACATAGCAATTTTTACTCTCTGAGGTTTGCCATTGTCTGCAGAGAGGTGACGACCGAACAGAAAAATTAATTCAATTGAAAAAACTTTCTGTCTGAGCTGGAATTCAACCCGGGCTACCGCGGTTCTTTAGCTTAGGAGCCACGCACTTTACCCACTAGGATACGGCTGCCACTTCAATAAAAGTACTTTTCAAAAATAGTTCAAACTGTACCGTTAAGTAAACCCGCCAGAGGACCTTCGGGGAATCTCCCTGTCCCAAGCCAGGAAACCCGCCAGAGGACCTTCGGGGAATCTGCCTGTCCCAAGCCAGGAATGGAAGGGTGAGGGTTTGTTATTGGATGGGCTCTCATAATGGGATCTCATAATGAGTTCTTTCTGGAGGCACGGCTCCTGAATGTTCGTCTGATAACTGTAAAAGAAAAAGGTTTACCTAGAGCCTTGGATGTTGCTGCCAAATTCTTGGAGAAAGCATTGTTTTGATATTAAGTTATCATAACACCGTTGTTGTAATATGCTTTCGATGGACGATCAATCCAACATAACTTGAAGAGCGGGGACAGTCATCCATCAATGATGAGGAGACCTGATCTATCGTTGTTCTGCAGACCTATCTTAGAATAAAGTTTATTATGTTAAAGTTAAAGTTTATAAGCAAATTTGTATACAACGGCTCATGGTTCTTAGTTTTCTGTTTAGGCTTTTTATTAAGTCTTAATTTAGGATAACGACGTTGCATAAGTAGAATTGAGGTTTACCCGGTTTTACTGGGAAACGTATGGTTATTTTTTAACCTAGCCATGTACAATTCGAGTGGCTGAAGGTGTCACAGTCAGATATAAATGTTCTAAGAACTTTTGGTCTGTAGACGGGATGTTGAAGAGCCTTTCAGGTGGAGCCTTTTGCCCAGGTATTGACTGTCGTATGGGTTAGGCCCACGTGGGGTTTTAATGCACTCTGACTGTGGTTAGGCCAGAAAGGTCGGTGTGAGTTACACTTAAGTTGAACTCGGTTTGGTGATTTCCTTAAATTACTAAGAGAATGATGGTAGATTGAATCTCGCCAATTTCAAACAGTTAATGTTAGGAAGGTAAGCAACTACCGGATCAATATACTGTTACCTTTGGAATTTGAGTACAGGCGACGGGGAAACCTAAATAGTCTGAGTTGTGACCATGGAGATTGAGGAACCTGATTGCATGAGTGACAGGCCTATTTGCCACCTTAATTTTTCGTGTCACAGAGTGATGACCTTTGATATGAATGGGATGATTTTGTGCGGATCAAATAATGGGTTGTATTATTGGTATAGTATACTGAGATAACCCATGGTTATTAAAATAACCAAGTCATGTTTTAATTCGAGTGGCTGAATGAGTCACGGTCATGAATAGTGTCTTTTTGACATCAATGTTGGGGGTTCTGTGGCATGTGATTAGGGGAACCTTTCAAAGTGGTCTTTCTTGAATTCCGAAGGGGCGTTGGCCGACGCTTCATATTTGTCCCAAGCTATGGAGCACCGTTGAATTAAGCCTTCGCGGCAGGGGTCAACGTTAAAAACATAGTGGCTTTCTGTCCAAAGCCAGCATAAAAGGGTGAGGGTTTGTTATTGGATGGGCAGTTCATGGGGCATGGCCGTCTCATAATGAGTTCATTCTTGAGGCACGGCTCTTGAATGTTCGTCTGATAACTGTAAAATAAAAAGGTTTACCTTGAGCCTTGGTTGTTGCTGCCAAATTCTTGGAGAAAGCATGGTTTTGATATTAAGTTATTATAACACCGTTATTGTAATATGCTTTCGATGGACGATCAATCCAACATAACTTGAAGAGCGGGGACAGTCATCCATCAATGATGAGGAGACCTGATCTATCGTTGTTCTGCAGACCTATCTTAGAATAAAGGTTATTATTTAGGAAACATTTAACCTTCGGACCGTTGTATAAGCCAATTGGTATACAACGGCTCATGCTTCTTAGTTTTCTGAAAAAGGCTTTTAATTAAGTCTTAATTTGGATAACGACGTTGCATAAGTAGGATTGAGGTTTACCCGGTTTTACTGGGAAACGTATGGTTATTTTTTAACCTAGTCATGTACAATTCGAGTGGCTGAAGGTGTCACAGTCAAATATAAATCTTCTAAGAACTTTTGGTCTGTAAGACGGGATGTTGAAGAGCCTTGTCAGGTGGAGCCTTGAGCCCAGGTATTGACTGTCGTATGGGTTAGGCCCACGTGGGGTATTCAAAGCGCTCTGGCTGTGGTTAGGCCAGAAAGGCCGGTGTGAGTTACACTTTAGTTGAACTCGGGCTGGTGATTCCCTTAAATTACTAAGAGAATGGTGGTAGATTGAATCTCGCTAATTTCAAACAGTAAATGTTAGAAAGGTAAGCTACTACCGGATACTGTGACCTTTGGAATTTGAGTACAGGCGACGGGGAAACCTAAATAGTCTGAGTTGTGTCCACTGAGATTGAGGAACCTGATTACATGAGTGATAGGCCCATGGTTGTTGCCTTAATTTTTCATGTCAGAGAGTGATGACCTTTGATATGAATGTGATGATTTTGGCGGCCAAAAATAATGGGTTGTATTATTGGTATTGATACTGAGATAACCCATGGTTATTAAAATAACCAAGTCATGTTTAATTCGAGTGGCTGAATGAGTCACGGTCATGAATAGTGTCTTTTTGACATCAGTGTTGGGGTTCTGTGGCATGTGATTAGAGGAACCTTTCAAAGTGGTCTTTCTTGAATTCCGAAGGGGCGTTGACCGACGCTTCATATTTGTCCCAAGCATTGGAGCACCGTTGAATTAAGCCTTCGCGGCAGGGGTCAACGTTAAAAACATAGTGGCTTTCTGTATCGTTAAGTCAGTGTATATATTTTTTATGTTTTTTGCAATTCCAAATTACTGACCTTTTATTCAAAAAATTACTCAAAAATTGTTTTTGTTGTAAAAATAAAATCAAGTAAAAACTGCACATCTGACCACCGTTCATATGATATTTGCAAAAATTCTTACAGTTAAGCGCAAAAATTATTTTACTGTTTTTGTCATCACAAGGGTGAATGACAATTCATTTTTCATTTCATTTCCCCTTTCATTTTTTTGGAAACTAATTTTTTCCAAAATGTTGTTTTTATGTTTTCATCTCTCAAAAATAATTTATGTGAAAAAATTACCCCAATATCTCTTTCCACTCAAAAGTTATGGCTAAAAATCTATTTTTTCATATTATTGACTATCAATAGTAATAAAACTCATTTTTTGTTTCTTTGTTTGGCCTTTATACAAATATCTGCACTCTCTTTTATCGCCCACAAATTAGTAAAAATGATATATATCAAACGGCTTTAACCGTAGAAGACTAAAATTTGGTAATTTAGCTTATATGGTTTTACCGATTTTCATGAAATTTTAGGAAGTTATTAAACATATTCAAAAGAGGTATCAATTAGCTTTGGAAGTAGAGGTCGCACAGCTTCCGAATTCGGCATTCGTACAAAATTTGCACGTGCTGTTTCACTGATTTACAAGTGTTGGGCAAGGGGCGTGGTACCTCTCATACAACCCAAATTTTAGAAATTGAACAGCTTTTGAGTTAAAGGTCGCACACAGTCACGGAATTCAGTATTCTACCACGAATAAGCAAGATTATATTTGATGGGAGTTTGGAAAAGGGGCGGGTCAGCAAAGCGCCGGGTTTCAGCCATAGAAATAAAAGATAAGGAAATGGTGTTCTACTCACACACACTGTACGTATGTAGAAGGATTTTTCGTCAATTGAGGAAGAGATATAGAGCGTAATTTTTTTACATAAGCCCTTGCGAGCAAAACAAATGGCGAAAAAAAATTGTTTCCCGCCATTTAAGAACTAGAGCTTCTGTTAAAACACTAGTTCTGCTTCATGAGCGCATTAATTCTTTAGGGTGGCAAATAAGAGGGCCTTAATTTTTTTTTATGAGGATAAGCTTTATTATTTACATATTTTCTTACAGATTTCTTTGGATGCTTGACATGAAATTAAAATGGATTAGCACCCTAAGGTTGGAAGCTATAATTAGATACTTTTATATAAACCGCACCGCTTTTGAACAGGAACACTCCAGTTGCTTCCTCGTTACCTTCTAACATTCCTACTTTGACTAATAGTTCAGTTTTGACTCCTATTGAGCCTAGATATCTATCAAGCTTAAGGGTAGTGTCGAGGAAAAAATAATTATTTATTTCACGTCTTCAGACCGACACAACTGTTGAAAATGTGTTGACCTTTATCAAACATAATAAATTGTTGAGTCAAAATGTATTTTGTTCATGCAAGAAAATAGAAAAGAGAGCTGAAGAGTTTGCAACTGTTCTTAACTCTTATTTGTGGACTGATAATATACTCGTTACAGAGTTTCAGCTTAAGAATAAGCCTAGAGGGACGACTCAAGCCGCTCGTTAATCCCAAAAAAACTGAATAGCCTATCCCTTTACTATCAAAATGTAAGGGGATTACGCTGTAAGACACGAGACATATTTTAAATGTCTCAAAATTTCTCTGAGGATATTATCGCACTGACTGAAACTTGGTTAAACGGAAGCATTACTGACTTAGAATTGTTTGATAACAGTTTTGAAGTTTATAGAAGATATAGACACGCTGACAACACTTCTGATGTCGGTGGAGGTGTCTTATTAGCTGTAAGGAACTCCTTCGTTAGTTCCATTATTGTTATTCCCTTCTCTGCTAACACCGAACTTATATGCGTTAAGGTTGTACATTGCAAGTCTAATGTTCCTCCTAAGAGGAGTGTAGAATTTTATGCAAGCCTTGCGGATTGCATAAAATACGTTATAAGCACAATTGACGTTAATGACGACATTTTATTGTTAGGTGATTTTAATCTGCCTGACTTGAAATTGGAATCTTCTGACGATGATACATATGTGCATCTATTTTGTGCATCTAATTCGAAGACACGCCAAGAGCATATATATGTTGATAAAATATGTTGACTTACAACAAGTGAGCTGTATTTATAATAGTCGTGAAATACTTCTTGACCTGGTCTTAACTACAGACAGTAACAATGTGATTGTTAATTGTTGATCCTCATGCTTTGACTGCTGTTGATGAATACCATCCTCCATTGAGCATATGGTACAAATCAGACAGGGATAATATAGTTAAGTCTAACTCAATAGATAAAGTTTATGAATTCAATTTTAAAAAAGCTGACTTTTTGAAGTTGAATCATTTACTTCAAAGTAAACTTCATGTAATTTTAGAATATGTTAATAATAACACTCTTGATGATTCAATTAATTTTTTTTATATGGAAATCTTTGCTATGTTTTCTCTGTCCGTGCCGTATAGCCTTAAATTTACGAAAAATTGTGCTTACCCTTGGTACACAAAGGAGTTAAAGATTCTTCGCAACAGCAGGAATAGGGCATGGAAAAAATATGTCTGTAGCTTAGACTTGAATGACCTAGAAATCTACAAGCGTTTGTTTCTGGAATTTGAAAATTGCTCAGCTACCTTATATCAAAATTATTTAGACAGTATTAAGCTGAGAATATTGTCTGATCCATTCCCTTCATCATTTAAAACCTCTGACGGATTTACTGACGATCCCGTCGTAATTTGTGGTCTATTTGCTAATCTCTTTAAAGAGTCATTTTGTTCAGACTCTTTTAATCCTGATGAAGAGTACTTTGAATATATGAACTCTACACCCAGGGTTTCGTTGGATTCTATATCCATTACTTCAGAGAATATTTAAAGTATATTGGATTGGTAGATAAAGATTTTAATGCTGGACCTGACGGAATTCCTGCCGCAGTGTTAACAAGATGCGGTTCCGTTCTAAGTCAACCACTGTCCATGTTATTTAATAAATCAATTAGCGAAAGTATTTTTCCACTTTTTTGGAAAAAATCTTATATAAGTCCAATTATATAGTTCCAATGAAAAATGTTGTAAGAACGATATAAACAACTGTAGGCCTATAACGAAACTCTCGTCGATTCCAAAACTTTTTGAGCGGCTCGTGTATGATCGTGTGAAAATTCACTGTATGAAGGTCATGACAACTCGTCAGCATGGATTTGTTACTGGCAGATCCACTGTGTCAAATCTCCTCGATTTTACAACGTTTTGCTTAAATTCATTTTATTCAGGTAACCAGGTCGACTGTATTTACACTGATTTTAGTAAAGCATTTGATAAACTGCCACACAACTTAATTCTATTTAAACTAAAGTTAATGGGCTTTCCACAATTTTTTGTAAGCTGGATTCAATCGTATCTGACAGAGCGATCTTATCAAATACGATTTCGAGGCGTATTGTCAGCTGAATTTATTGCTGAATCAGGTGTTCCTCAAGGTAGCCACCTTGGTTCACTTCTGTTTATTTTAGCCATTAATGATGTAACCCACATCATCAAACACTCTCATCTACTTATCTATGCAGATGATATAAAAATATACAGAGCAATAGATGCTAAAGACAATTCAGAGCTGCTCCAGTCTGATTTGAAATCCTTTAAAATTTGGTGTTCTAGGAATAATTTAATTTTTGAGTATAAGATAAAAGATACTGCTTTAAGTCGTGTAGATGCTGTCAAAGATCTGGGTATATGCATGGATTCTAAGCTATCTTGTAACGTTCATATTGATAACATTTGTAAAAGAGCATCTTCTATGCTCGCGTTCATGAAACGCTGGGCCAAAGAATTTAATAGTATGATCACAACTACAACGCTGTATTATACAATTGTACGACCTCACTTAGAGTATGCAAGTCAAGTTTGGTCGCCAAGTTACAGTGTACATGTTGAACGTATAGAGAGAATCCAAAAACGTTTTGTTCGGTTTGCTCTAAGGGGCTTAAGTGCAACTGCCACTTTAAACCTTCCTCCTTATGAGGATCGTTTAAAACTATTAAAAATGCAATCTTTGAATAAGAGAAGGAAGTCTGTAGATATCGTCTATTTACACCAACTCATAACTGGTGTATTCGATTCACCAAAACTCCTAGTTCTTATAAATTTTAACACTAACCGTAGAAGCAGTAGAAATGCTACCAATTTAATTTACTTACCTTTTAGTAGAACAAATTATATGGCTACTACTCCTTTACATCGCATGAGTACCTTTGTTAACAACTGTAGCCTTTTTGATGTTTACTTATCGAAAGGTCAACTTAAAAGTAGATTGAAAACTAATGTATGATTAGATCTATGTAAACCAGTATCGGGCAAAATTATACATTCACATGCCTACTTGTGTGTGTTTTCAAGAGAGAGCGACAGCGCTGTTATTATTTACACTGTAAACAAAAGGTTTTTTTTTTGCTTTATGAATTATTTCTATAATTGTAATTATTATAATTTATAATTATTGCTTTTATAATTTTTTTTATTATTATCACCACCATCATCATCATCATCATCATCATCATCATCATTATTATTATTATTATTATTATTATTATTATTATTATTATTATTATTATTATTATTATTATTATTATTATTATTATTATTATTATTATTATTATTTTTATTATTATTATCATCATCATCATCATCATCATCATCATCATCATCATCATCATCATCATCATCATCATCATCATCATCATCATCATCATCATCATCATCATCATCATCATCATCATCATCATCATCATCATCATCATCATCATCATCATCATCATCATCATCATCATCATCATCATCATCATCATCATCATCATCATCATCATCATCATCATCATCATCATCATCATCATCATCATCATCATCATCATCATCATCATCATCATCATCATCATCATCATCATCATCATCATCATCATCATCATCATCATCATCATCATCATCATCATCATCATCATCATCATCATCATCATCATCATCATCATCATCATCATCATCATCATCATTATTATTATTATTATTATTAGTATTATTATTATTATTATTATTATTATTATTATTATTATTATTATTATTATTATTATTATTATTATTATTATTATTATTATTATTATTATTATTATCATTATTATTATTATTATTATTATTGTTATTATTATTATTATTATTATTATTATTATTATTATGTTGACTTTATATGATTTAAATACAAATTCTAAATGTTTGATAGTTTAAATCATACTTGATTTTAAATACAAATTCTAGTTGTTTGACAGTTTAAAATCGTTTATCGAGCTTAAGGTCAAAGTTAGAACAATTAATTGTTCTAACGAATTTTTCCAAAGAAACAACAACAACAACAAAGTTTTTTTCAATATGAAAGGAAAAAAAAAAAACCACTAGCAAATTGATTTTATTGTACAATTTCTGCGGTGCTAAACGCGTCATCAGAAATCTTTGTGATTGCCCGTGCAAGCGCGTTGACGCACTGCACCATCGGGGCGATGAGATTTTGAAGCTTCAATTTCTCATTTTTTTTTTTTTTTTTTTTTTTTTTTTTTTTTTTTTTTTTTAGCACCGCAGAAATTGTACAATAAAATCAATTTGCTAGTGGTTTTTTTTTTCCTTTCATATTGAAAAAAACTTTGTTGTTGTTGTTGTTTCTTTGGAAAAATTCGTTAGAACAATTAATTGTTCTAACTTTGACCTTAAGCTCGATAAACGATTTTAAACTGTCAAACAACTAGAATTTGTATTTAAAATCAAGTATGATTTAAACTATCAAACATTTAGAATTTGTATTTAAATATAAAGTCAACATAATAAATATAGAGGTCATTTAGAAAAAACTTTAATCAAATGGTAGAGCTCGACCAAACGGAAACAGCTGAAAACAAAATCAGCAAAAATTCTAAAAACAACTTCAGTAAACATGCTTTGTTAGTGCAGAATTCCAGCAGGCTGTTGGACTACATATAACATAAGCATAGAAACTAAAGTAAACAGAAATACAACAACGAATGTGACATTATGAAATTGGGGAAAAAAAAAAAATGAGAAATTGAAGCTTCAAAATCTCATCGCCCCGATGGTGCAGTGCGTCAACGCGCTTGCACGGGCAATCACAAAGATTTCTGATGACGCGTTTAGCACCGCAGAAATTGTACAATAAAATCAATTTGCTAGTGGTTTTTTTTTCCTTTCATATTGAAAAAAACTTTGTTGTTGTTGTTGTTTCTTTGGAAAAATTCGTTAGAACAATTAATTGTTCTAACTTTGACCTTAAGCTCGATAAACGATTTTAAACTGTCAAACAACTAGAATTTGTATTTAAAATCAAGTATGATTTAAACTATCAAACATTTAGAATTTGTATTTAAATCATATAAAGTCAACATAATAAATATAGAGGTCATTTAGAAAAAACTTTAATCAAATGGTAGAGCTCGACCAAACGGAAACAGCTGAAAACAAAATCAGCAAAAATTCTAAAAACAACTTCAGTAAACATGCTTTGTTAGTGCAGAATTCCAGCAGGCTGTTGGACTACATATAACATAAGCATAGAAACTAAAGTAAACAGAAATACAACAACGAATGTGACATTATGAAATTGGGGAAAAAAAAATGAGAAATTGAAGCTTCAAAATCTCATCGCCCCGATGGTGCAGTGCGTCAACGCGCTTGCACGGGCAATCACAAAGATTTCTGATGACGCGTTTAGCACCGCAGAAATTGTACAATAAAATCAATTTGCTAGTGGTTTTTTTTTCCTTTCATATTGGAAAAAAACTTTGTTGTTGTTGTTGTTTCTTTGGAAAAATTCGTTAGAACAATTAATTGTTCTAACTTTGACCTTAAGCTCGATAAACGATTTTAAACTGTCAAACAACTAGAATTTGTATTTAAAATCAAGTATGATTTAAACTATCAAACATTTAGAATTTGTATTTAAATCATATAAAGTCAACATAATAAATATAGAGGTCATTTAGAAAAAACTTTAATTATTATTATTATTATTATTATTATTATTATTATTATTATTATTATTATTATTATTATTATTATTATTATTATTATTATTATTATTATTATTATTATTATTATTATTATTATCATTATTATTATTATTATTATTATTATTATTATTATTATTATTATTATTATTATTATTATTATTATTATTATTATTATTATTATTATTATTATTATTATTATTATTATTATTATTATTATTATTATTATTATTATTATTATTATTATTATTATTATTATTATTATTATTATTATTATTATTATTATTATTATTATTATTATTATTATTATTATTATTATTATTATTATTATTATTATTATTATTATTATTATTATTATTATTATTATTATTATTATTATTATTATTATTATTATTATTATTATTATTATTATCATTATTATTATTATTATTATTATTATTATTATTATTATTATTATTATTATTATTATTATTATTATTATTATTATTATTATTATTATTATTATTATTATTATTATTATTATTATTATTATTATTATTATTATTATTATTATTATTATTATTATTATTATTATTATTATTATTATTATTATTATTATTATTATTATTATTATTATTATTATTATTATTATTATTATTATTATTATTATTATTATTATTATTATTATTATTATTATTATTATTATTATTATTATTATTATTATTATTATTATTATTATTATTATTATTATTATTATTATTATTATTATTATTATTATTATTATTATTATTATTATTATTATTATTATTATTATTATTATTATTATTATTATTATTATTATTATTATTATTATTATTATTATTATTATTATTATTATTATTATTATTATTATTATTATTATTATTATTATTATTATTATTATTATTATTATTATTATTATTATTATTATTATTATTATTATTATTATTATTATTATTATTATTATTATTATTATTATTATTATTATTATTATTATTATTATTATTATTATTATTATTATTATTATTATTATTATTATTATTATTATTATTATTATTATTATTATTATTATTATTATTATTATTATTATTATTATTATTATTATTATTATTATTATTATTATTATTATTATTATTATTATTATTATTATTATTATTATTATTATTATTATTATTATTATTATTATTATTATTATTATTATTATTATTATTATTATTATTATTATTATTATTATTATTATTATTATTATTATTATTATTATTATTATTATTATTATTATTATTATTATTATTATTATTATTATTATTATTATTATTATTATTATTATTATTATTATTATTATTATTATTATTATTATTATTATTATTATTATTATTATTATTATTATTATTATTATTATTATTATTATTATTATTATTATTATTATTATTATTATTATTATTATTATTATTATTATTATTATTATTATTATTATTATTATTATTATTATTATTATTATTATTATTATTATTATTATTATTATTATTATTATTATTATTATTATTATTATTATTATTATTATTATTATTATTATTATTATTATTATTATTATTATTATTATTATTATTATTATTATTATTATTATTATTATTATTATTATTATTATTATTATTATTATTATTATTATTATTATTATTATTATTATTATTATTATTATTATTATTATTATTATTATTATTATTATTATTATTATTATTATTATTATTATTATTATTATTATTATTATTATTATTATTATTATTATTATTATTATTATTATTATTATTATTATTATTATTATTATTATTATTATTATTATTATTATTATTATTATTATTATTATTATTATTATTATTATTATTATTATTATTATTATTATTATTATTATTATTATTATTATTATTATTATTATTATTATTATTATTATTATTATTATTATTATTATTATTATTATTATTATTATTATTATTATTATTATTATTATTATTATTATTATTATTATTATTATTATTATTATTATTATTATTATTATTATTATTATTATTATTATTATTATTATTATTATTATTATTATTATTATTATTATTATTATTATTATTATTATTATTATTATTATTATTATTATTATTATTATTATTATTATTATTATTATTATTATTATTATTATTATTATTATTATTATTATTATTATTATTATTATTATTATTATTATTATTATTATTATTATTATTATTATTATTATTATTATTATTATTATTATTATTATTATTATTATTATTATTATTATTATTATTATTATTATTATTATTATTATTATTATTATTATTATTATTATTATTATTATTATTATTATTATTATTATTATTATTATTATTATTATTATTATTATTATTATTATTATTATTATTATTATTATTATTATTATTATTATTATTATTATTATTTATGTATTTTTATCTTCATCGTAAGATGAGTATATTTTATTTTTCAACTTGCTCCGGGTGCTAATGTACCAAGGAGCAAATTGCATGTTTATTTGATTTTATGAAAAATAAATTAGTTAAAGTTTTGAGACAGGAATCGCCTTGTCAAATTACAGGTACTCAAGATGACAGCCTTCTGCATTTTTTGTATTTTAACTATTGGCTGTTATATGTTAAGGTTTCCGAGGCTTCTGCTTAAAGTTTTTGGGACTACACCGGTGCATGACAGCACAATCGGAGTTATGCAAACACTTTGTGCATCATACATTTGCTTTAACTGCTCTGCAAGATCCGTATATTTGCTGATTTTAGTTGCATAAGCAGTTTGTAGGTTAGAAGTTAATGGGATCGTTATGTCAATTATGTCTATGTGTTTTGTTTTTTTATTGAAAACTACGATATCAGGTCTGTTGGCTAAAACTGTACGGTCCGTGCGCAATACTCTGTCCCAATATATGACAGCACTAGCATTTTCAAGTACTGGTGGAGGATTGTATTTATAGTATGGGGCTATGCCAATCTGAAATCCATATATGCGAGTCAACTCTTGATGCACCATACCAGCCACAAGATTATGCCTGTTTAAGTAGTTAGTTCCAGCAATTGCAGGCGCTGATAATATGCTCTATAGTTTCAGTTACCGCACCACATTTTCGGCACTTTTCAGATTCAATGTTCCGGTTTATTATAAATCTTTCATAGTTCCTGGTGACGATAACCTTATCTTGGATGGCTATTAAAAATCCTTCAGTTTCAAAAAACAGTTCTCCTTTCGAAAGCCATAGGTTTGACAGGTTTTTATCTATCGAATCATGTTCCATTTCTCTTAAATGCCTTCCATGGAGCTCTTTGTTTTTCCATTCCTCTAACTTTTCTTCGTTGGATTTAACGTTGGATGGTTTACTAAATTGTGGCTCACTTAACTTCAAAGGAGTGTAATTTTTATCTGCTGCAGCTATTGCTTGTAAAATTGGGCTATTATGCTCGCGTATGAAGTAATCTCTTAGCTTTTCAACAAGGGTATAATGCAGATTCCGCACATCATTATTCCTCTGCCTTCTAGCTTTTGCGGTAGCGAGACTCTCTCTACACTGCTGATTGGATGATGAGAGTTGTATTTTGTCATCAATCTGCGAATTGTACGGTCGGCCTCATCTAAATCCGTGTCGGTCCATTTAATTACTCCAAAAGAATAATTAAAAACCGATATAGCCCAGGTGTTTATGGCGTTGCATTTGTTTGCAGAGTTTAGCTTAGATTTGAGTACTAATGTTAGTCGCTGTTTGAAAATCTTAAGAATTTTTTCTTTTATCGTCTTCTTACAAAAGCCCTTTAATTGAAGAAGACCCAGATATTTGTAGTTCTCGCCATTGCTGAGGTTTTCAACAATTTGTTCGGAATCAATTTCGCATCCTTCATTATCTTCAGATAGGTTTCCTTTTCTAATATTAATAATCTTGCATTTTTCTAGTCCAAATTCCATACCAACTTCCGAACTAAATCCATGTATCATTTTAATCATTCGGTGTAGTCTACCCCTATCAAAAGCGTAAAGTTTTATATCGTCAACGTACATCAAGTGGTTAATGTATGTGTCTTCAGAGTCATTTTTATTTTGAGCCCCACTTGTTTAACTATAACTTGGAGCTGTGTGCTTAGCATATTTCTCCGTTCCGTTCTACTGCAAAGCCTAACTCTCCACTGCGTCATTACACATCGCAGAAATCGACCAATCTGTTATTTATTTTGTAAATTTTTAAAACATGGATAAGGTACTCATGCGGCATAGAATCAAAGGCTTTTTGTAGCCTACGTAAGCCAAACTTATGTTTCTATTGGTTTTCAGTGCCTGCTGCACTACTACAGAGTCAATCGTCAGCTGGTCCTTACATCCTTGCGAGAATTTCTTGCACCCTTTCTGCATATCCGTTATTATATTATGTTCGTCACAATGTTGGTATATGCGGTTAGCTATGACCTTAGTAAGTAATTTGTTTATGACCGATAAACATGTTATTGGCCTGTACTCAGCTGGATGTGTTGCTTCCGAGACTTTTGGTATTAAAAATGTGTTTCCAATAAGAAGTGATGCAGGCATCTGATTGGGACTATTTACAATTTTACTGAAAAGTTTTGCAATTGGTAAATGTAGGGAAGTAAGTTTCTTTAACCAGATATTGTTGATTTTATCTGGACCGGAAGCTGTCCAGTTTTGTGTACTAGCTGCAGCGTCACGAATCTCTTGAGATGTGAATTCATCATATTGCATTTCAGGAATGCTCTCACATCGTGCCTCTTCGTTTTTAAACTATCTGGAGCTTGTATTAAAACTTTTCGGTGTGCTCCACATGCTCGACCAAAACTCAACCATGCTTTGCATATGAGGATTGTTGTTCTGTGTATTACTTTTATTTGTTAGTTGTCTGTAAAAGGCTTTTTGATTACGGTTAAACAACTTGTTTTCTACTTTTCTTTGTCTGCTTTGTTTGTACCTTGCAAGGCGATTTGCATATACAGCAAGTTGCTGCCGCTTTGTGTCCTTAAAGGCCACGAGCTCGTGCTCAGTCAAGTCACATAGTCTCCTTGGCTTAAGCATATTCAAGAGATTTGTTACTACTTTTTTTTTGACCTGATTCCTTGCTGATAGGCTGTCAAAGTCCCCATGTCTTTTCTGAGAGCATAAATTTTATTGTTTAGTCGCCTTTCCCAGGCTGGAGTATTTTCCCGTCTTGGCTGTTCATTGCTCTCACGCAGCTTAAATCCCATTGCTGTAGCTACCGTCACTCCGGACACACACAATAAACTGCTACGAAATCTGCTGATTCAAGATAGTCTGGCAATATATGTTGATCCACAACCCGGCAAAGCTTTTCTACTTTGCTTTGTGGATATAATTTAGGAATGTCTGCTCTTATATGTAATTATTGTTACTATTATTATTATTATTTTTATTCTAAAGTTTCAAATTCTATTATATCATCTATGTTTATGTTGCCTTCATAATTTTTAATGCGCAGTAAATCTGAGATATGTTCATCTGATAAACGGTTTCTAAATTTATGTTGGATAATTTTGAGAGTTGAAAATCCAACCTCGCAGTCGTTTGAGGAACTAAACATAGAATATATTTTGAAGATTTCATTTTTAATATTTGGATATGTTTCCCCTCTTACCTGTTTCCAAAAATTTTGACGCATTTCCAAGGGTACGCTTATATCATTGCGCAGCATGGTTAGCTCTGCGTGTAGTTCTGTTGGTTTGTCGTTTATATTGCAAATTAAGGGATTATAATGCAATTCAATTGCGGTTTTAATTATCTGAAAATCCTGAAATCTTTTTTTAAATTGATTATTAATTCCTCAACAATTCTTGTATAGTATTTTAACGTATTCAAATTCAAATTATCTGACCATATTATCCTGGTTTAATCCAAATTGGACGGATCGTTATTTTTTAAGTGAATTATTAAAATATTTAGTTTGCGCTCAAAGTGGTCTACAATAGGTACTAGCTCAAAAATATGTTTGTTTCTACCCTGTAGTGACAGATTCATTTGATTTAGCATGAGAGTAATGTCGCATAAAAAGGCTAAGTCTAATAAAAAAATCTTTTTTTTTAAGACTTGAAATTAAGTCATCCGAGCTTGAACATAAATTTTGTTCGAAAAAAAACTAAAACTTATATTCTCAAATCAAAAAGACGTTGCAGGCTCCTGCCACAGCTAAGCCAACGAACCTCTGTGTAAAAAAGTAAATCTCCGAACTCGGCATCAAGTTCATCGAGAAGATCTTTAAATTTTCTGTGCCGTAGTGCATTATGTCCCCCTCGAATTGTGTTAATAATTTTTATGGCTATTTCCATTACATAGCAAAGGTTTAACTCTTTCGAAAAAGCGACTACTGATGGATAATGCAATGAAAAGCTGGAATTTGTATAGTATTTTTTATTAACCAAACTATCAGCCCTTGCTTTTTTCCAGTCATCGCTCTGGCTCCATCAGTACAAATCGCAGTCAATTTATTTGGTCAAAAAATGAAAAAACATTTTGTTGTAGTATTTTAAAGAGGTTTTTGCCTGTAACATGCCCATGCATTGAAACAACGGAAAGTATTTCCTCTGTTGTTCTCAAATGTTCATCTACTGTTTTAACACATATGATTAATACGCTTAAATTATTTATGTCCGTGCTCTCGTCAAGGCATATAGAAAAAAATTTGCAGTTTAATAACCTTTGTTTCGTGGTAAAATATAAATATTAACTAATAACTTCCGTTCGGCGAGTTATTTTTCTTCTGGATAAACGTATTTGTTCTACAATTTCTTGCATTTCTTTCCCTTGCTTCCAAAAAAAACTGAAAACAACCTGACTCAATTCTTTAAAAAACATACCATCTCATTCATTTTTTTGCCATGGCCAATGACACAGCATAGGATGCCTTTTTAAATTGCAAGACAGGAATGTAACTATTATGAATATTAGAATTATTAATATTTGTATAAACATCATCAGCAATAAACCTTAAAAAATATTTAGCTTTTAATTCCAAAAGCTTTATTTTCTTTCTTCTCCTAAAATTAAATTGTATTGTGCGTGACAAACCTAGTAATGCCTTTGCACATACATTAAAACGGAACGACAAACAGTGCGTTCGCATATTAGGCATTGCGCTACATCGTTTGTATTTTCTATAAAAAAAAATCTAGCATCCATTTATCATAAAACATTTCTCCTTCTGTATTCTTTTGATAGTTGCGAAGCGAGCAGTAGCGAATTCTTGCCTTTTTGAATGCTCAACGTCATCTAACATCAGTTGAATATCAAATTTACGCTCATAGCGTCTCATAAGCACGAACCAAATGCATTACTCGGCTACTGTTCGTACGCCAAACGAAGTTTTTTCTGTACGTGTGGAAACATTGACGTCGGCAGCAAAATCTAACTCAATCGCATGTGAATAGGATTTTGATTTTTGCCCGACACTGATGTAAACGCATGGTTAGTTGTTATGTTTTGTGATGTCCCTGAGCCCAACCCATATTATGGTGGGTAAATTTTTCTCACTTTAGATTGGTTTGGACCACTCTTATCGATATCATTGAGATATTTAAATGTTATTTGGGCTGGTTCTTAAGATGATCTAATGCGGAGAAAGTGCGAAAAAGCAGTAGTAGCTGAACTCTATTGTTATTGCATGTTTATCTATAATATAAAAAAAAACTAATGAAAAGTCAACAATTCGGAAAAACTACACAAAACTATTTCTTTTAAAGGAATTTTATTTGTTTAATTTGGTATGGATTTGAGTTGTTTAGATTTTGTGTTATTTTAATATCAATCAAATAGTTTATAAAAAAGTTTTTTGAAATCAATTATTAAAAAAATTACAAGTAGATGCTTTCATTTCTTTAACTACACCGCTCACAGAAATAAAATATAAGGAAATGGTGTTACCCTCACATACAGTGTTTGTGAACTGCGGTATGTTTCATGAATTGAGTGAGTGAGACGGAAAATATTTTTTTGACACTTGGATCGTTCTGTTAGTCAAAGGAAGAGATAAAAAATTACTAATATTAAATGTTTAATTAAAAGCTATTTTTATTGATATTTTCGGTGAGATTAGTAAAGTTTATGATATAAACAACTATACAAACATGCGTTGTGCTGTAAAAAACTGTTCAAGTAGTCAAAACTTGAAGAATAATGTGGTTTCCTTCCATAAGTAAGTATATGAACACCAGTTGGATTTTTCAAAAGAAACAACGTTGTGTATAATTGTGTTTAAAAAAGTTTTTTAAAGTGAAAATGTGTGCATTTCCAATTGGAAATAAGTGAAAAAAAGCAAATTGGAGTACGTTGTTTCCGCGCCAATTTTAAGGGGTGGAATCCCGGATAACGTGTGTGCCCCTCAGTAAAAATCGAACTGCGAAATCGTTTTCAGAAGTGGACGTCGTTTATCTTCTGACTAACTATAATGACGAAGAAGATAATATGGCAGAAGTCTTAGCGGACGTAATGAATAACTCGGATGCTAATTTGTCTGTTGGGCTGCTAAACAGTACCACAATGTCTGAGTCGACATCACTGCAAAAGACAACACCAAGAACTTCATCATGCACGTTGCCACCATCTAACAGAGATACTAAATTTTCTTGGTCAAGACAGGACAAACCTGCCACTTTTATTCCAATCTTTCCGCAAGCCAATTTTGAAGACTGCTGTAATTTAAGCCCACATGAGCAGTTTGAAAAATTCTTCGACGAAGCTTTGATTCTGCACATTGTTGAAAAATCCAATGTGGTGTAATGATGCAGATTTGAGGAATGATCTTGTTTATAATAGCATGCGACGTGACCGTTTCATTGAGATCTGCAATTGTCTGCACTTTGTAGACACGAAAACATCAAATCATGATGGAGACAAAATGTGGAAGCTTCCACCAATCACAGACCATTTAAAAGTAAATATGTTGAACAATTTCCATGCAGAACAAAATTTGTCCTATGATGAAAGTATGATATCATATTTTGGAAAGCACGGATGTAAACAATTTATAAAGGGAAAACCGTTAAGATTTGGGTATAAAGTTTGGGTACAAAGGGATATCTGATCAATTTTGAAATTTATCAAGGTCAGAATCCACGAGAAAATAAGCAATATGAATAGTGCTTTGGTAAGTGTTCCGCGCCAATGATAAATATGATTGACGATTTTTCCGAAGAAATGCAAAATCTACCATTTTCGTTTTACTTTGACAATTCGTTCACAAGATTTCCACAACTCCAATATTTGAAAAACCGTGGATATACAGCCACTGGAACTATTCGTAAAATTCGCGTACCAAAATCATGCCCATTAGCTGACAAAAAAGTTATAAAGAAAAAAGAAAAACGTGGTTTTATACTGTGAAGAATGTTGGAATATATTTGACAAAGTGGTTGGACAATTCAGTTGTTTCCATTGCATCAACAGCTTTCATATTCAAAATCAGAAAGAAAAAAAATAAACGTACAACGCCCATGTGTTGTAAAAGAATACAATAAGAATATGTTCGGAGTTGATCAAAATGGATTAAAATGTTTGGATCAAAATGTGAGCCGTTATCGAGTTGGATATCGAGGAAAAAAATGGTGGATCAGCATTTTCACTTGGCTACTCGACGTTTGTGTAAAAACACTTAGCAGCTACATCGCAGTTAAAAGGGTGTCCAAATGAGTCAATTGGAGTTTAGACAAATAGCCATTTACTACTGCAAGCATTACGGTGAAAAACCAAAACGAACTGGATGCGCTCCACTTCCAAAGAAACGGCATAACGAAGACTCTGTACTTGCTACACTTCGCTACGATGGACAAGATCATCTTGTGATACCTACTCCAAAAAGACGTTGTGCGAAGTGGTCGTACAGCTTGTAATAAGTGCGATGTTGGCTTCTGCGTAAAATGTTTTGCTGAATTTTATAATAAAAACCATGTAGAAATATTACTTATTTCATAATTTTTTACAAATAAAGTGTTTTAATTAACATAAACATGAACTTTTTTAATGAAAAAACCTAGGTAGTGCCTGGCGTTACCATATGGTAACGGTCCTTTCTGCCGCAACCGGGAGAAGGATACAAATTTTTGGTATGAGGAATATTTTTTTAGTGCCTATTGGTATGAATTTAGTTTTTTCTCTTCGGAATAAACACCAAAACTATTCCCGGTCTATTCGAGTTAATATTGTAGTAAAATCTTTAGTTGAAATATTTTTAAAAACTAGATATTTTTATATATCTAAAATAAATAATGAAAAGCCAACTATTAGGCAAAAGTTGCATAAAACAATTAATTTTAAAGGTGTTTATAAAAAAATTAATTTTATTTATCTTCACTTAATATATTGAAATCCATTTTTTTATATATAATTTTTTATTATATAATTATTTATAATATTATTAATATATAGAATTTAATGCATGAATATAAATGCATATAAACCCAGTAGATAGCTTTTACCATACATTTTTTACTTTACTAATATTATTTTTTGCTCTCGGGTGAAAAAGACCTACTGTGGAACCGAGCACCCAAAAAAAAAATCGCTAGCGCACCAAATTGTATACCTTAAGGGTGATGTGGAAATACAACCTGTTATTGTTATTGGATAAGAACAAACAAGATAGCGAAAACTTTAAGCCTTAATCTGTAAATATGTTATTGTAATCAGAAACAGTTTGGGATTTTTTTGTAATGCAACTGAATGCGACCATGTTTGAATGTTCATGTATTTGTGCGAACCAACACTAATATGGAAAATGCCGCACTTTTGTGCTACTACACCACTTCCTTATATTTTACTTCTTTGGTTTAGCTAGTTTTTTATAAAAAGAAGAATACTTGACGACATCTTGAACGAGATGAAGCGAACTGTAAATACACTGCAATTGAATTCAACGAAACACCTGCATTTTATTAGTGATTATCGTGACCAAAACATTAATGATTTAATATTTTAGGTTTAAAGTGATTGTGTATTTTAATAATTCTATATGTAAACGTAAGATCTGCATTTGATGTAATTTATCAAACTGTATGCATTTATTTATCTATATTTCCCATTTACACACTGCTATTGTATATATGACAGTAACACGTAATTGTTTATAGTATTTTTAGTGCTTGTATATGTCCAGGGTGACCGTTTTCAGTAGATTCACTTCTAGATTGGTAGATTTAGTAGATTTTTATAAGTTGCTAGTAGATTTTTAGTAGATTTTTATAGCTGGTGGATTTTTAGTAGATTTTTCATTTTCAAAAATATTTTTTACATAAAAGTGTCGACGTAATTTTGTAGATAAAACTTTCCTGTTTGTTATGTAGTAAATATTAGTAGTAAAAAGAACCGGTAGGTGCACAACTGGTAAAAGCTAACGACACTGCTACAGGATATTCAGAGGATATGCAGAGGATATAAAGTGATTTCATAAAATTCAAAAAATTTTGCGATGAAAAGAACATTTGAGCATTCACATCGCGATGATTGGAAAAAAATGAGAACTTGAAAAGCCGGCTCTGTTAGAACTAAGATGGCAATTGCATGGCGTGCAGTGAAATATATTGAGTCGTCTTTGGTTTCAGAAGACGCACCAAAACTTAATTTTTTGTTTTTGGACTATGTTCTACCGATCATTAACAAGTTTATTATTATTTTACAAATTCAATCGTTAGTTATTTATCTCCTTTATAGTGATATGTTCTATATGTTTAAATAGTTATTAAGCTTCTAAAAGACTAGGTTGCCAGTCAATGAACCAATTTTAAGAGGACTAAAATTTTTAGATGTACAGGTAGCTTTGTAGCCTCACTAGATTATTGGAACGGTTCCCTAATTTAGCAATTAATGGAACATTCAACAATCGATTGATGAAAAATATCGACAGTTAAAGCAAGATATATATGTTAAAAATCAGTGAAGTCCCTCAAATGGAACTATAATTTCCATTAAAAAATTTTGGTTTGAAGTGGGAGGTTTGAAGAATTTTAGCAATTTTTTCAAGTACAAATATCTTTAATGGCAATGCCATACTCAAATACTGCTTGCATACGAATACGAATTTTTCGTAATAAAACCTTGTTAAATCATTTAATCGAAACAGATTTCTTAATACACACGTGGCATCAATTTTGCAGGTCAAGCAAGGATTGTCTGGATGTTTTACATCTTTTAAACCAGCAAAATTGATGATTAAATTAGTTCGCATTGAAAATAATTCCAAAAAAAATAAATGCTGGGTAATTCTACTCAGTTTTTTAAAGTATTTTCGATAAAAACTAAAGTTTTTCTTGATCTCTTTACTAATGCTATTTAATGATATCATATGGCCGGCCCTATAAAATAAACTCTAATATAGACTCTATAATAAATAAATAGTTTGTATTTATGTGAACTCATAAACATTTTATGTTTTGTTAGTATAGTTTGGTAAAGCTCCTTTTTATAAATAAATACATATATGTTTATTTATGTATATAGTTATACATTATTTATGTTATTTGTCTGTGAAAAATTATGCTTAAAATGTTAGTATATTTTTAGTAGTTTACAAGAATTTGTTGGTAGATTTTAGTAGATTTCTAACCTTTTTACGGTAGAAAAGCTGTGTAGCAAAACGGTCACCCTGTATATGTCTTGCCGCGTACAAGCTGTCGTTTTCTCTTTCACCCATATTTTTTTAGGACAATCGTCAAAAGCAAATGTTAAAATACTCCTCGAGCAAGAGAAAATTACTCTGTAATAATATTGAAGCCAAGTGGATTTCGATAATTAATTTATTTAATAGTGTAACAGATCAGGCAGGCCATACATTACAGCCGCTAAGTTAACAAATAAGAAACTGTTTATATATACAGTCAAATGAAAATAAATAGGGATACCTGTATTTTTATCTGCATGAATGAATGAAAAACACTTACCAAAACACCCTGTATCTTGAAAGCTTTACAATGTAGGAGGAAACTCCATAAAGTGTTATACACCAGCCGAGGGAATTAATGCTATATCTGGGGCACCTTGTATATTATTTTCATGCAGCTTCAAATATAATAATATAGGTGTCTCGATTTATTGTAATATCGATAAATTAAAGACTCAATAAAATACTACTACTACTTTGATTCTGTTTAATTATTTTAAGAATTTTATTTTAGAGTACGAAATATTTTGTAAAATTTCATTCACAAATAAACAGATATGTGTAGTGCCAGTTGTAAAAGGAGACGAAACGATTTTATTTTATATATGATTTATTTTGAAAACTTTTTATACAAAGACTAAATCGAACTTTGTGACAAAATTATTTTGATTATAAAATTTGACAAAATTGAAAATATTATATATATCAATTTTAAATTAATGTAAAGTATTGAATTTTTAAAGTGTGTGTGATTATGTATATTATATATGCGTGTAATTTATGTATGTTATTTATGTATTATTTATGTGATGATAAGACACCACATATGTATATAATCATTAAAAAGATTTTCAAAAAACAAGAAAGAAGAAAAAAGTGCTTGACAAAATTAACAGAGCAAATTATGTAATGCATTTTTTTTTGTTTTTGTTTTTTGACAATCTTTCAGCCCGATTCTGAATGATTTTTCTCGGGGAAAAGGTAATTTCCATTTTTAAGATAAAGTTCAAAAACATTTTGGAAATTTTTAATGCCAATTTCTCCCACTGGAATAGCAACCTTGACGTTGGTGTGGGGGCTTAGGTCGCTAGGATGCAGTGGGCTGGAATGACGGAAGCGCACGCTTCTGACAGGGGTCCTGGGTCACACAGGTCGCTGCATTCTGGCGATGCACTAGTAGCTATTCACTCCTACCCTATATCCCTTTTCACTCCCCATACCCTCCCTAATCATCCCATATATAACCTCTCCTATCCCACACCTAGTCCCTCCGATGGGCCAAATCAAGGTGTTATGCGACCCGTACCGAGGGTTTGCTAGGCTGGAGGCCCATTAAAAATAGTCCAGTCCCAAACGGAGCGTACCGGATACCAGGCGCCCTCCGGTACTATCCAGCCTTACCCGCGCACAGGGACCTCTGTGGGGGTGGACCTTCCTTTGTCCCACACTCGTGGGAATTATATGGAAGACCGAAATAAAACAAATAAACAAAAATCACAAACGACTGCCGGAGGACACAGTGAGGAGCAACCCTCACTGCGCGCCGCCAGCAGTCACACCTCCCCTATGGTTGGAGCAGGCCATAGCGGTTGCAAAACTACTGCCAAAAATGTCACCTGGGCGGGAGCAGGCCTGGGTATAAAGACAACTACTGCCAAAAAATCCACACTGCGCAGGGGTGCCATAGTCGATGCAGACTCGGACCATAGCGCAAGCTCAGTTGAGGACAGGCTTCTCCTCTCTCCGGATAAGTCAGCGGGTTCCAGCTCCTCTCGCAAGGAAGGGCCCAAGACCAAGTCAAAGGAGGGGTTGAAGGCCAAGGCCAACTACAAAGCGGCTCTTAAAATCTGCAGCCGGCTGTCAGGCAAGATGGATCTCTCTTCCAAAGAGAAGGAGTCGCTCGCCTGGGCTAAGCTAAAGGTGAAAGAGGGTCGCTTACACTTCGCGAGCAGACCAAGCTTTGCACCTACGACTTCGCAGTTCGCGAACAAAGTAGAAGAGCAGGCTGCTCAAAAACGCCAAAGATCGGTGGAAAGTGCGAAAGTCGGAGCTCCAGCAAGCAAACGACAGAAGCAGAAACCGACCACAAACACAATCCCGCAGCCTAAACAGGAGGTAAAAACCAAGGCCAGTGACGTGACTAAACGACACCTGATCGTGGCACTGATCGACCGGAGTGATCCCCAAGGCAAAATGACCCTTGAGAGATGGAAATCCGTAGATATGAAGCTTCTCGAGGTGATGTTCGCGAGGTTGGAAGCCCAACCTGACGCTCCCATGCCCACATTCGATGGAGCAGGCTGGCTCAATGAGGTTAAGATCCTAAAGTGCAACGACGATCCAACTCTGCACTGGGTGAAAGCAGTAACCCCGACACTCCAAGGCCTATGGGAGGGTGCCCAACTGGAAGTAGTGGACAGGACTAGTATCCCGTCCTTACCAAAAGCGAAGGTACTCTTCCCAAGAGTAGTGCCGCAGGAGTCCGCGCTGAAGCTTCTACAGAAGCAAAATCCGGACGTGCCAACGGCTGACTGGAGGGTGTTGAAGGTTGCTGATCCGCTATCTGATAGTAGCGGGGGGCAGCACTACATCCTCCAGATCAACAAGGAGGCAGAGGATATCCTTTACGCGCGTTACGGGAAGATGGCGTGGGGCGTTGGCAGTGTTTATCTGCGCCTCAAAAAGCGCCACCCCAAGGACAACAACAGCAACACACTAGAGTCCGGAGAGGTGGAAAAAGACCTCGGCCTAGAAGCCGTAACCGACGCTGCCCAAGGACTCAGTCTGGTAGATGCGGGTGACGGAGGCACACCAACAAAAGTTGACCCCGTAAAGGAACCTTCAGCCTAATGGAGCTGAAGGTCCTTCAAATAAACCTGCATAAATGCAAAACCGCCAGCGCAGAACTCCTTCTCGTATTGGAGGAAGGAGGCTACGATGTGGCTTTGGTACAGGAGCCGTGGATTGCCTCGGGCAACGCGGTATCTGGCCTAAAGTCACAAAACTTTAATACGTTCTTCGCAACAACAGTAAGTAGAACAAGAACAGCCATCCTTATAAGGAAAGGCATCTATACTTATCTAATGTCTCATTACAGCACTGACGATCTTACCGTTGTGGCGCTGGAGGGCGACGCTGACGAGCCGATCCTGGTCGCCTCATGCTACATGGCGCATGACGTCGACGCACCACCAGACGAGCTACAAAGAATGGTAGCAGTCGCCGGCGGGAAGAACCAAGCAATGGTCATCGGAGCAGATGCCAATGCACACCACCCAGTATGGGGCAGCCCAGATATCAACGATCGAGGTGAGTCCCTACTTAACTTTATTCTACAATATAACCTTAGCGTAGCTAACATCGGCGAGGAACCCACGTATGTAGGCCCCACCTCGTCGAACGTGTTAGACCTAACAATATCCTCAGACAACAACACTCTGGTCACAAATTGGAGGGTGCTAGCACAGCCCTCCTTCTCGTACCACAATTATATTAGCTTTAGTATAAGCTTTAACTACACTCCAGCTCAAAAGATCTTTAGAAGCCCCAGAAACACGAACTGGAACCGCTTCAGAAGTATCATTGAGAGCAAATTACCAGCTACTAAACAAATTAATACGGAAGAGGGCATTGAAAGGTCACTGAAGACTCTCTCGGCCCATCTTCTCAAGGCCTATCATGCCTCTTGTAAGCCCACGCGAACAAAGCGTAAGATCAGACCACCATGGTGGAGTCCGAATCTTACAGAGCAAAGACGCGACCTAAAAGATTTCTTTAAACTAGCTAAAATAGCTGACTAAGAGGAAATTTGGGGGGAATACAAATGTAGGCTCAAACTTTTTAAAACAAACGTACGCAGAGCAAAAAGACACTCGTGGAAGAACTTCTGCTCAAACATAGAAAAAACTGCGGACACAGCAAGGCTCAGGAAGCTACTCTCAAAGCAGCCCTCCACTCAGAGCCAGCTACGCAAACACAATGGCCAGTGGACGGAGAGCAGTCAGGAATCCCTCGAGGTGCTGTTAAAGGCGCATTTTCCTGGCTGTACCGAAGCTCCTAGCACTGCTACAATACGAGGGCACAGGATAACCCCGTTACAGGTTCCACACGACTTAATAACGTCGGATGGAATCGTATGGGCTATAAACTCGTTCTCGGGATACAAATCTCCGGGACCAGACGGTATAATTCCTGCCATGTTGCAAACGGCTGAATCGCAAGTCGTCCCATAGCTGAAGAATATATTTAACGGATGCATCAGGCTAAACTATGTACCTGTGGCTTGGAGGACAGCGAGGGTTGTATTCTTACCGAAGGCAGGTAAGAGCAGCCATCCATGTCCGAAAGACTACAGGCCAATAAGTCTGACCTCCTTCGTACTCAAAACGCTCGAGAAACTGATTGACTTGCACCTAAGAAACAATTCAATCCAGTTATCAACCAACCAGCACGCATACACGAAAGGGAAATCGGTGGAAACGGCACTACATTCCCTAGTAGTAACCATAGAAAAAGCCCTCCACCACAAGGAATACGCACTCGGGGCGTTTCTAGATATCTCAGGTGCATTCAACAATGTATCAACCACCGCAATCCTTAGTGGATTACGTGCAATAGAGGCACCACCGGCAATAAACCTTTGGTTAGACAAGCTGCTTGGCTGCAGAAAGGTGCGGGCTGAGTGGGGCACTAAATCCATGGAAAGGGAAGCTCGCAGTGGGACACCCCAGGGAGGGGTCCTCTCGCCACTACTATGGAATCTTGTAGTTAATGAACTACTCGAAAAGTTCGCAGGTAGAGCCCCGAGGATAACTGCCTATGCAGACGACATAAGCATTATTATAGTAGGGAAATGTCTATCAACAGTAAGTTCCATAATGGAGAGCACACTCAAAGATGTACTTAGATGGGCAAATTCAGTCGGTCTTAGTATTAACGCAGAGAAAACGGATCTGGTTCTGTTCACGAAAAGGTACAAGATACCACAGTGGATACCACCGAAATTGAACGATATACGTCTCATACCGAAAACTCACACAAAATATCTAGGAGTCGTCCTGGACAGCAAGCTGTCATGGAAAAGCAACGTGGAAGAAAGGGTGAAGAAATCTACCATTGCACTATACACATCCAAAAAGATGCTAGGCAGTACTTGGGGTCTCTCACCCTTTCTGATGCACTGGATCTATGTAACGGTAGTGCGTCCTATTCTACTCTACGGGATTATTGTGTGGTGGCCGGCTGTGAACAAATCAACATTCCTCAGGCACTTGGAGAAAACTCAGCGGCAGGCAGCGCTATGCATCACGGGGGCACTGAAGTCAACTCCAACTAAAGCGCTTGAAACGATTCTAAGTATGGACCCCCTGGACATACACGCAAAACTAATAGCCGGAAAAACGGCACAACGCCTCACGGCAGCAGGCAACATGCACACTTAAAATTTTGGACATTGTACAATCGGAAAGGATCTACTTAGTAGCACGGACTACATGGTACCTCGCACGATAGTCAATTCCAAAGTACGAACTCTTCTGGGACCAAACGACTGGTGCAAAGGTATAGAACAAGCACAGCGGGTGGTCAACATATTTACCGACGGCTCCAAAATGCCTACGGGGGTAGGTGCGGCGGTGTATTGCGCAGAGCCTAATATAAGGCAGCCATATAAACTGCCGAACCACTGCAGTATCTTCCAGGCGGAAATATTTGCCATAAGGAAGGCTGCTGAGATAGCCCTCAGCATGGACACACAACACTCTAACATCAACATTTTCGTTGACAGTCAAGCGGCGATCAAATCCATGCGCTCCGCTAGCATCAAGTCCAAAAGTGTCTTAGCTGGCATAGATGCACTAGATGCACTATGCGCTTCGAAAAGAGTGCGCATCTACTGGTTCCCTAGCCACCAAGGTATTGAGGGAAACGAGATGGCAGATGGTTTAACAAAGGAAGGCGCCGGGCTGGAATCAGAACTCGCAGAACATGTACTTACTCCGCTACCTGTGTATGCATCACAGGGGCCATGAGAACATGCCCTACAGCAGCACTAGAAGTAATTCTGGACCTAACACCCTTACACCTTGTCATAGAGGGAGTAGCCAAGCGTACTCTGTTGTGCATTGCAAAAGAGGGGACAGGTTTAGGTAAAACTATCAGCAGTAGAGAGAAGGAGGATATTGCAAAGCACACTCCCTACATCGATCTACCAAGAGACGATATAGTAAAAAGGTATAACTTCGAAAAACACTTCGGAATTAAGCTTAGTACCAAGAAAGAGTGGGACAGCGAGATGATATCGCAAGGCAAGAAACCACACAGTATAGCATGGTATACAGATGGGTCCAAGACATTGGAAGGTATAGGCGCAGGGGTGTACAGGCCAAGAACCAAGCACTTTGAACCTATGGGGACAACACCCAGTATCTTCCAAGCGGAAATCCTAGCAATACAGCTGTGTGCACAATTCAATCTGGACCATAAATACAAAGGTCAGGATATAGTTGTGATGTCAGACAGCCAAGCAGCAATCAAAGCATTAGTTTCCTATGAGATATCATCGAGAATAACATGGGAATGCCTAACAAAACTCAACGAACTAGGCAAGAATAACACTGTTACTATACTTTGGGTCCCAGGACACAAAGGAATACAGGGTAACGAAGAAGCCGATGGTCTAGCGTGACAGGGTGCAGCCACAAAATTTATAGGACCAGAACCATTCTGCGGATTAGGCACACACTCTATAAAAGAAGAACTAAGAAGGGAGGAGAGGCACAAACGTTCAAACACTCGGAGAGCAAAATTGTGCATAAGCTTAGGCAAACCGAATCTTAGGATTCTAACGGGGTTCCTTACAGGACACTGTAAACTCAAATACCACCTGATGAAATTGGGCATAGAGACCGATAGTAACTGCCGTTTCTGTGAAGAAGCAGAGGAGACTCCAATACACCTACTTACAAACTGCGACGCCGTGGCTCGCAGACGTAAACTAGCACTGGGGAATTATGAGCTGAGTCTAGAGCAGGTTTCATCCCTTGAACCTAAGAATATTCTCAAATTCATTAGAGAAATAAGGCTGGATGAAATTCTGTAATCAGCAAACCCAGCGGAGCTTTGAGAAGGAGGTACAATAGATCTCATTTAGGTCGCAGTACGCATCTCCACCACACAACATTAACATTAACATTACTCCGCTACAAGAGTTGTACAGGAACCTCGAAAGAAGAGCCACACTAGCAGTGAATCGTAGATGGAGAGATACGACAACGTGCAAAATCTCGAAAATCATGTGCTATGCACAATGCGAAAAACGAACTCTGTTCATCTTGGCACGCCCGCGCAAGGATTGCAGGACACTAGTGGGCATGCTCACTGGTCACTGCATGACGGCAACCCACGCGAGGAAGCTGGGCATCACCACGGATGACAACTGCAGGAAGTGCAAAGAACTGGGCACAGTGGAGACCCTGGAGCACCTACTATGCACATGCCCCGCCCTACTTAGATCGAGACTAAAATACCTAGGCTCATCGACGTTCCCGTCACTTAAAGATGTAGCCAGGGTGTCTCTAGAATCCCTCCTAAGGTTTGCGAACTCAACGCAAATCTTTAAAGACTTTTAAAACAAACACAAAGGTTCTTTGCTCGCTACCGGTACCACTAAGGACCTGAATTGGTCTATGTGAGCCTCACGAAGGCATCCGGTCTAACCTAACCTAACCTAATGCCAATTTGTTCATCAACCGTCAATATTCAACAGTGTGAACAAAAAAATGTTATATCTTTATCTGCTGTCGTAAAAATGAAAACTCCCTTTTCAAATTCCCCGGGAAAAATCATTCAGAATTGGGCTATTTGTTTCATAATTAAACATATCTATATTTGTTTATCGAAAAAATTTATCAACATTTTTAATATTTTAGACTGAAATTTTTAAAATAATCAATAAGAATCAAACATAAATTCTAAAAGTAGTCGGATTATTTATCTTGATTACTTTTAATTCTTTTTGACTATTTTTGTCATCTGAAGTAATCGTAATTATTTTGTGATTGTTATTATTATATTACGGCTGTGTGTCAATCGGAAACTTTTCAGTCGGATGATCAAATTTTGACGTTTGGTAGAGCAATTTTTGGCATTTGTGAGGAGAATATAATTGTCAAAATTTGTGCTAGCCCCAAAGGCTACTACAAATTTTGACAATCGAAAGCAAATTTTTGACACACTCAAAAATAAAGAAAAAAAAACAACTTATTTCGTAAACTTGTAATATTGTAAACTTAAAAAACTTAAAAAAAAACCAAAATAATAAAAATAAAAAAACGGAAGTGCTTGAGCTTGTGTGTGCGTGTGTGTAGGCCAACGATCTCCCGGTGCATCAGCAAGTGCAGCAAAGTTAAATTGGCTTCCTCCAAGTGCCACCACCAGCAGCACAAATACTTTTTTGTATTTTTGCAAATAACATATATTCATATAAAAAAATTTTTTTTAAAAAAATTATTCAAACTTACACTGAGGCTTAAAAAGTATCCATAAATTTTTCCAAACGACAACACTGCTTGGACTGATTCCTATGGTGTAACTATTCTAAGTTAATTTCACCATGATGTTTCAGGGATGTTTTCCATTGCTTTTCCGAAGGCTTTTGTGGTATACCTTTTGCTACCCATTTTGTTCCAATAATATGCAGTTTTACAGTTATCGGACCTCAAACGTAGCTGGTGAAATTCTTCAATCTACCATAAGCCAGGGTTGTTTTCCGTTGATTTTACGACCGCATATAAATGTTTTGTGTTAATATTGGAGCCAATATACCGTAAAAACGAACATAATGCTTTCCCTCTCCAACGGAGTTTCCCATCTCTTTATCTCTGATTCAAACAAAAAGAACATATGTTCATTCTAAGCACTACTAACTATTTTATTCGCACACATGTACTCATATTGCTGAATACAAAATATATGAAATTTCATTTTACTTTTCCTCCTACACAAATATATTAGCATATGATTATGTTTACGTTTTGTAATAATCTAAGTCAGTGATGGGCACACACATATTATCATATTCTTTGCTTGTGTGTGAAGCAGAGAAAAACGAAGAGTAACTTGGCGTTCGTCAGTTTTAAGCTGGCAGTTCATTGCTGCAGATGTGTTTTGCGTCCGTCTACTCGGCGGCACAATTTTATTAAGTATGTGAAAGCTTATGGGAGCGAGTTTAATGCTTGTGAACGTTACGTTGAGAAAACGAAATTTACGCTAGAGAAGCTGAAAATATTGAAGTTCGTTCATCCACCATTAGCTTAGTAAAGTTTTCATGGCAAGAGAAGAAATGTCTTTTCAAAGAAAACATATTGTAGCGACTCATAATGCGATAACAAATCATGCATTGCAAATGGCTATCGTTGTTTTCTATAAAAAAGCATTTTCCCATTCTTCAGGCATCATTTTTATCTGTGCATTTGTTAAATTGCGCAGCCAGACCTAACTACAACAAGTGCTCAACATCAACTGACTTGATTTGCTTAGCAAAAATTCAAACAAAGAAACAGTTAAACGCACACGATTGAAAGCCGCACGAAGAAACTTATAGTGTACATGTGTCGACGTTGCTCAAGCAGAATTTTGTCTCCAAACACGTGTGTTAAATAAAGTCAATCAAGTGTTTAAGTTTAAACAAAGCTGCCAACTCGATGCATTTTTAGCCTCTACACTTTTTAAAGTGAACGACATCAAAAATTAAAAAAAAAAAATAAATAGAAGCCAGTGACGAATATACGCCGGCTACAAATATTAGGCTACAAATTTTTAAATTAAATAAAAATCGCGAGTCCTTTTTTTTTGTTCGTTTTTAACGCGTAACACCACACATGTCTTCCTTAGTGCTACTGAAATGATAAAGTTGCTGTGAAGTTAAAGTTGCTTGTACAATTTATAACTTCATCGGAAAATAAAATTTTCCATGGAAATTCAAAATCAATATCAATTTGTGCTTCAGCCCATTCACCGCATTGGCGGTGCATACGATTGTCGTTTGCCTTTAATTCCTGCACAAGTTGAATCTTGAAAGGTTTTAAGCCAAGATCTTTTCCTAAAAGCTGAGAAAGGCGACGAATTGATTGATTAGGATCATCTTCAATTTTCATGGACAGCGGCTTCAGATTCTTCAGTGTGCACTGTTCGGCGTCTCACGGGATGCACACTATCAGTAACAGTAAATGTGGTCCGAAAACGATCTATTGTTCTTCGAATTAGCAGCTCTGAAGGACGATTATGTACGCCATAAAATGGATGAAGTGCACGATAAGTTTGACGAACAGAACCATTACTTTGATT
The DNA here is from genome assembly GCA_963920525.1 of Dichetophora obliterata. NCBI lineage: Eukaryota > Metazoa > Arthropoda > Insecta > Diptera > Sciomyzidae > Dichetophora > Dichetophora obliterata. The sequence goes on from OY986435.1 coordinate 115,342,330, forward strand.
AAAAATTTCCACAATTTGCACGTGTTGCTCTAGTGTAAGTCGATCCATAGTAAAATATCAAAGCAAACTAAACAAAAAGCAACTATCAACTGTTAAATGGGTGGTTCGTTTGGATTTTGGTTGCTGCAAACTTGGGCTTCCACGTTTCCCAGCCATGTTGATTTCGGTTAGTAGTAGCCTTATCTGCGTGACTGTTCTGCGTGAATAATTTTATATGTTTTAACTCCGCAAAGAGTTATTTTTTTATTATGATCTTACTTCCCCATGTTCGCTACCATTGTCAACGATATTTGCTGCAGCTTCGTATCATATATCGTGCAATATCAGTTGCAGCTTCGTTTATATTTGTCGAATCCATTGATTCACATGTCACTGTAAAAATAACAATAATAATTATAATAAAGTTTTGTAGACATTCCAAAAGCTATGCATACCGTTGTCGCTGTCGAACCTGTTTCCCAGGCCGGTGGCTTAATCGCCAATCATGGACGCAATTTTTTGTGAAACGCTGCTCACCCCACTTTTTGTTGGCCCACCACCAGTGCGATAAGTTTCGCTTTTTTCAGCGGCCAACTCCACTTTTTCCCTTCTTTTTAATCAGTCATACTTATCACACAATGCTTTCGCGTGTGGAACCTGTTGTGGCTGCGAAAAGCTCGGCAATCTTTTTCCATGTATGCTGCTTTTACTGCCAAGTGACGGTATCAGATTTTTTATTTTCAATAATTTGCTTGAATTCTTCAACGAGTTCCACTAGCGCCACCTCTTCTTCTACCGTATAATTATTTTCCCTCTTTTTTTTTGAATCTTCGCTTGCCATTTTTAAAATTTTTCTCATTAAATATTAAATTAAAACGTTAAAAACGGCAAAAAAGTTAATAATGTGGCAGTGCTACCAATTACTGACTAATGCTGTAATTTCTTGTATAGCGTTGCCATAGTTTCAGAGTTGTTATATATTAATTTAAAAGCAACATGTAAAAATCAAATTTACTTTACCGAAACGATAGATTTATTTGATCGATAACTAAAGTTAACTTTATAGATAATGTTCGCGTCATTAACCTTCTTCTATAAAGTCATTGCAATTGTTTAATTTTCATTCTTTTTCATTGTCGTCAGTGTTGAGCCAAAAAAAAAGGCACACTGAATTCCAAACCTTTTTACACCACTTTTGTATTGTTAATTGAACACAGCCTTCCGCTGTTGCTCCCTCCGAGCTTCAACCGGATCTCTGGTTCCGGTCTTACTTTTTTCAACCACCAAACGAACAGGTTATCATCTTGATCTTTTACCAAATTATTCAATGTTTTTTTCAAATACTTTAAAAAATTATATTAATTGTCAATTTAAATCATTCTCATTAAATCAGTTCAATAGTAATTACAAAAAAATAAGCAATTATTATTAATTATAATCGTTAAAATTAAACCCCCAACATTGGAGTTATATCAGGAAAAATAAAGCATTATTGAAGAAACATAAAACGCTGTAATCATTTCGAAGTCAATAGACAGCGTTAACATTGGTCCTTCGAGTCATCAGGAATTACGCTAGTGATTACAGTAACCATACGTGAACGTACCCAAAACTACTAAACACAGATGTCGCCGATCGCAAAATCAACCACGAGGTAAAGTAGAACTCTTTTACTTATATATTCAGTGGTATGCAAGTGAAGCGGCCATTTTTTTAACTCAACTAATAAAAGTAAAAGTACAGCAAAAAACACCGAAAAAGGCAAAAAAAGCTTAAAAAGTGCAAAGTAAAGTGTTTTAGTAGTAAAAATAGAAAATTTATAAAACAAGGCAGCTAAGAAAACTAAATAGTAGCTAAAATTGTATGGAGAGAAAAAAGAAGTAGAACAGAAGCATAAAAGGAATAAAAATCAAGAAAGTGCAGTGCAAGTGAGGTTAGAGACGGCAAACCTCAAGAAATTGCGAATGCAGCCTATATGCCAAAAGCCTTCTAACGTAACACAAGCAAGTGTGACAAACAAGTTTGGCAAAAACGAGCAACTGCCCAGCGGAGGCACGAAGCAAGATTCGCTGCGTTATTCCATAGCGCTGTATACAGCAGCATACAAGCTAAAGGTATATATATTGCTTACTTTAAACTACACACACATTCCAAATTTTTACAAACATATTGCATATAGTTTAACATAATAAACATTGCCACTCTCATTTTGCACATAAAAACATATTCATTTTTGTACACACATCTTGCATATTACACATATACTACATATATTTAATAAAAGTGATAAAATTGCACAAAAATACCGGCAATCACTTCAGATATAAACAAACACATATTCTTACATCTAACATAAAAAAACAAATTTACAGCAAATTCATACACACAAAGAAAAAAGTTCGTTTCAGTTAACATAACCTACCAAACAAAATTTTTTTTGTTGTAATAATTCGAAAAATTATATAGCTCAATAAGTTTCAGTACACACGAAATTACATCGCACTTATATTCACATATACATATATATATACATAACATATCTCTTTACAGCATTTAACACATACCATCATAAAGGAAAAATTATAATTTTTACGTCTTAAATTTGGGGTTTTGGAAAATATTAGCTAGAAGCTGGTCACGCACAGATCAAGCAATCCATCTTGTATATCTGATATATACATTGATGGAGGCAATGCAGTAAGCGTGCAAAGATTTGCAAAAAAAGTATTGCCAGCTTGTGGACAATTTGTACACTTACAAATAATAATATTGTACGTGTTTAAAATATATCATATACTCGTGTTTTAGTTTCTCAAAAAATTTATTAATATTATTTAATCACACTTGATTTCTCAAAAAATTTTTCTCGAAATTCAGTGATTGGGCACCAGAATATTAATTTATTTAAAATTTGTTCTCTCGAAATTCAGTGTTCATACTCTTGGATACCTAATATAATTTTTTCTCTAAAATTTTTTCTCCCGTATTCAGCGTTACCATCTCGCGTAACTGCTGAATATTTTCGATTTAAAGAAAAATTTTCAAAATCCCTCTCAAAAAACAATTTTCATCTAGAAATTCAGTGCTCATCCTCTTGGGTACATAATTTAAGAAATTTTTTCTAATTAATTAATAAAATTAATTTAAATTTAAGATTTTTTCTCGCGTATTCAGAGTTGCCATCCCATGCAACTTCTGAATATTTTCGAATTAAAGAAAATTTTTTAACACTTTCAATTCTCGCATTTTTTTCTCGCATATTCAGAGTTGCCATCTCGCACAACTGCTGTATATTTTCGACAATTGGAAAAATTTAATTATCCTCTATAATTCTATATCTAGACAGAATTTTTTAACGCGTATTCAGAGTTGCCATCTCGCGCTACGACTGAATATCTTTCGTCTTTTGGAAAGAAAAATTCAGTGCTCATACTCTGGGGTATTTGAATGTAACATTATTTTAAAAGTTTTTTTTTCTCGCGTGCAACTTCTGAATATTTTCGACTTGAAGAATTATTAAAAAATATTTCTCACATAATTTTTCTTCTCTGGAGAGTCAGTGCTCAGACTCTTGGGTACCTGAATATAATTTTACTTTAACATTTTTTCTCGCGTATTCAGCTTTGCCATCCCGTGCAACTTCTGAATATTTTCAACTTGAAGAAAAGTTTTTTAAAAAACTATTATTTCTCAAATAATTTTTTTCTCTGGAGATTCAGTGCTCGTACTCTTGGTACCTGAATATAATTTTACTTTAACATTTTTTCTCGCGTATTCAGAGTTGCCATCCCGTGCAACGTCTGAATATTTTCGACTGGAAGACAAATTTTTTTAAAAAATCTTTAATTTCTCAACAAAATTTTTCTCGAAATTCAGTGCTCATACTCTTGGGTACCTGAAAATAATTCCACTTCAAAATTTTTTGTGCATATTCAGAGTTACCATCTCGTGCAACTGTTGAATATTTTTTTTTTTAATCGAAGAAAAAGATTTTTAATTTCAAAAATTCTTTTCCTGAATTCATTGTTCATACTCTTGGGCACCTGGATATAAGTTTACTTTGAAATTTTTTCTCGCATAGCAAAAGTTGCCAATCTCGTGCAACGTTGAGCACTTTCATTATTTTGGGTTATAGTTTGTGTTCTCTTTAATTCAGCGTTGCCAATCTCGTGCGACAACTGAATATAGTCAATAATTGAAACCTAGTTTTACTAATTATTCAGAGTTGCCATCTCAAGCTGAATAATTTTAATAAAAAAAAACAAAAAATATATTTAATAATCTCTTTCGTACTTTTCGATTTCTTGAAAATCATTTCTCAAATATTAAGAGTTACCAACTCCGTGTAATTTCTTAACTCTAAAATTTCATTTTTCAAAATAATTTCTAGATTTTAGAGTTTCCAACTTTGTGCAACTACGATTAATTGCAAATAAATTTATTTAAACATCCCCGTTCAGAGTTGTCAACTCTGCAACTTCTGAAGTAATACTTATCACACTACTTCTCAATAGTAAAGTGATAAGTCATCTCACTATACGTTGCCGCGTTGGATTCTAAATCAACTCGCGTGCTCAGGTCATCGGTGAAAATGAGCGTCAAACAAAAATTCATTTTCACTTCTGACAATTTGGTCGAGTTTTGCTCGAAGTTTGAAGGCATCAGCGTCGACGATCACACACATTTCAGTGTACACGTCCAGCTTCTCGACCTGGATCAAAGATGGGCCAGACTCAATGACGCCTACGCAGAAGTGATGATCGCACAGGACTCTGTAACAGATGACGCGTTCAAAGTTGCACCTCGGTGTAAGGCACACATGATGGACCTAGGAAAGATGTTCGAAAATGAGATGGTCAAACCAACTTATAGCACCACTCTCAACCATTCCCAAGCTCAAGACAACGCAATCGCCTGTATCAAAGTACCACCTTGTTATACAGAAATATTCTACGGAAGCTATGAAGTCTGGCCATCTTTTCGAGATATGTTCACTCATCACCTGAAACTCACACCAGCACAAAAGCTGTATCACCTACGCAATAAAACCCGTGGCCCTGCGGGAAATATTGTAAAACGGTACCAGCTTTGTGATGAAAACTTTTCGTTGGCGTGGGAGGCTCTACGCTTCCGCTACGAAAACAAAAGGATACTGGTTGACAACCAGCTCAAAATCCTATTTGGCATCCCAGTGGCAACGACAGAAAACAGACGTCTGCATAGATCATTGGGGGACCCTATTCTTATCTATCTCTGCTCGTCGAAGTTGCCGGAGAAAAAGTTAGCACTCTGGGAGCAATCCTCACATCAATACGCGAATTCCCAACGTGGCTACAAATGGAAGAATTCCTGACAGCTCGATACGAAGTCGTCGAGAAATTAAATAGCATCAAAGGGGCTAAACACAAATGGTCTCCGCCCATGGCTCAAAACAGGAACCAACAAAATGTCTCAAACAACCGGAACACCAACGCTCACTACCCGCAAAGCCATCATCCACAAAACTCGAACCATAGGTCCAATGTACAAAATTTCCACTCGGAAAATAATGCGCAAATAAACTTTTCTCTATGCCCGAAATGTCAGCAGCAACATGCTCTACGCCTTGTTTGTTACCCAAAACAAAATTTGTTCCAATTGTTAAGCGTATTCTCACACAAAAAGATAATGTCAAAGTTCAGGCTTGTGTTTACATTGCAAAAAACCGCATCACACTATGCTGTAAATAAACCAACAAGCAAGCTCTGATAATCGCCAAAAACCGTCCACTTTTCAGTCACGCCCAACTTCATCGATGCATATCGAAACTACGACACAAAACTCTTTATCCTCTAATGAAATTTCTTCTGACTCTCGGCAAGAAGAAATTGCTCAAGTTAGCACTCACTTTTCTGCCAATGAGGAGAAAATTATATTACCCACAGCACTGATCCACATTTTACATTTGGGAGAAACTTTTACGCTAAGAGCTCTGATTGATCCTTGTTCTCAAAAAACTTTCATTTCTGAAAGAGTTAAAAACCTTCTCGCACTGCCAACCCAAAAGATTCTCACCAATATCTCTTGCATAGGTAGTCAGATGGTTGGCAGCTCAAGCCAAGTTTGCATACTTCAAATCGTAACTAAAGATCTCAGCTTTCAACTAGACGTGCAAGCAATTGTCTTACCCAGACTTACCAGCTTATTGCCATCTAGCACCTTCGCTAAATCTAATTTGAAAGAACTGGAAGGCTTAAAACTCGCCGATCATAACTTCTATTTGCCAGGTCAAATCGATATGCTCATTGGAAGTGATGTTATTCCAAGTCTTTTCCAAACGTTTTCGGTGGACTTCTAGCCCAAAACACGGTCTTTGGATTGATATTAAGTGGCCCTCTCACTGTCCAAAGTTGCTCATTTTCCACTCAAGTTTCCTGCGTCACTGAACCCTCTATACGTGACCTAGTTCGCCAGTTTTGGGAGCTAGAAGAAGTACCAGCATGTCGAACTGTCTCAGCTGAAGATGCGTTTTGTGAAAGCTTATATAAACGCACCACATTTCGTCAAACCGATGGTCGGTATGTGGTCAGGCCATCTTTCAAGAAAACTTTTCATTCTCAGGTGGCATAAGGTGCTTCTCGTTTCGTTGCCCTGCAACAATACAAACGCATCGAACTCAATTTGAACAAAAACACACAATTAAAACCTCAATCTAACCAAGTTCTATTGGAATATTTGACTCTTAATCACATGCAAGAAGTTGTCTCTAGCGAAATTGTACGTGATGGAAAATACTTCTCATTTTATCTCCCACATCATGCGGTAATCAAACCAGCCAGTACCACAACAAAAATTATTCTCAATTGGCGATTATATCGCTTTGTCTTTAATGGCCACATAGAAAAAATGTATCGTCAAATAATGGTACATGAAGACGATCAAGACTTTCAACGGATACTCTTCCGTCCCGACCCTTCTCAATCGATAAAAGATTATTGTCTCAAAACAATAGCCTTTGGTGTTAATTGTGCCCCGAACTTGGCCATTCGAACTTTGCATCAACTCGCTGAAGATTGCAAAGATGAATTGCCGTTAGCTTACCCTATACTTAAACGTGAGACCTACGTAGACGATATCTTGTCCGGCGGTCACGACATGCATTCTACTCTGAATGCCCAAACTCAAGTAATAAGTGCGTTAAAGTCGGCTGGCTTACCACTTAGAAAAATCATAGCAAATCATGCTGATCTCTTACAGCATCTTCCCACTCAAGATTTACTTGATGGCAATTTTTTAAAATTTTACGACACAAGCTCTACAAAAACTCTCGGCATTAAATAAAATGCGATCAGTGACTCATTCTGCTACTCAATTAATCCCGTCACTCTAACGGGATCTGCTACCAAGCGACAAATTTTGTCTGCCGTAGCCTCACTTTTCGACCCCGCAGGATGATTAGCTCCAATCATCGTCCAAGCGAAAATGCTTATTCAACAACTTTGGATAGAAGGCGTCGACTGGGACGAATGCGTTCAGCCCATGTCATTGGTCAAATGGAATGAATTTCTCGAAAATTTGCCTTCCATTGAGCAAACAAGAATTCCAAGATGGATCGAATTTGTACCTCAAACCAAAATTCAAATCCATGGCTTCTGTGACTCCTCAGAAAAGGCGTACTGTGCGACGCTGTATTTGCGCACTTGCGATTCCAATAACGTAATCAGCTCGCATTTGTTGGTTGCAAAAAGCAAAGTCGCTCCACTTCAGACTATAAGTTTACCTCGTCTCGAATTATGTGCGGCAGTACTATTGTCGAAGTTAGTCAAACACATACTTTCAGAACTCCCATTTCCATCACATGAACTTTTCTTATGGTCTGACTCATCAATTGTGTTAGCCTGGCTTGAGAAACCCCCCTACACTTGTAAGACGTATGTAGCCAACCGAGTGTCAGAAATTTTAAATAACGTGAAAAATGCAACATGAAAGCATGTCTCCTCAGGCAAGAACCAGGCTGATCTCGGAACACGAGGCTGTTCTCCGCCTCAACTCATTGACAACTCTCTTTGGTGGTATGGGCCTGTCTGGTTACTAGAAGAAGCCAACCAATGGCCAAACTGCAAACCAACGGCCCTTGTGGTGCCTGAGACTAAAAAAGTAGAAGTTCTCCATACCTTCACTCCTGATGATGATCTACTCAATAGATTTTCCTCATACCCCAGAGCTGTGGGCGTAATCGCATATATCTTCAGGTTTGTACATCGTTGCTCGCCAAAATACCGAGCTAACTGCATAAAAAACTCGGGAGAAATATCTCAGAATGAAATAAAAGTCGTTAAAATCAGAATGATTGTACAATCGCAATTAATACACTACCCTGAAGAGTGTAAAAATCTCAACACCTCTTTACCCATCTCCAATAAAAGTTCTCTTTTAACACTTAATCCATATCTGGATCCAAATTCATTACTTTGAGTGAATGGTCGTTTAGCCAATGCCGCACTCAGTTTTAACGAAAGGCACTCCATTATTTTACCAGAAAAATCCCGCCTCTGTAGTCTTTTACTCGATTTTACTCACAAAACGCTTCTACATGCAGAACATCAACTCATTCTGAGAGCGGTACGCGAGGAATATTATATTCCAAAACTAAAAAACAAAATCAAACACTGTATCTTTCAATGCAAAGTTTGCACTATTTTCAAGAAAAAGTTGCAATCTCAAATAATGGATGCTCTTCCTCCTGAACGAGTCAATTTCTTACTTCCCTTTATGACTACTGGAGTTGATTTTGCTGGCCCCTTCGAGTTGAAGAGTTCAATGCTTCGTAAAGCTCCTTATCTCAAAGGATACGTAAGTGTTTTTGTTTGCTTCTCAACCAAAGCTATTCACTTAGAAGCTGTTTCCGATCTCTCATCGGAAGCTTTTTGTGCTGCCTTTGCTCGCTTCGTTGGTCGACGTGGCCTCCAAAAAAGTTGTTCTCAGACAACGATCGTGATTTCTTCGGGGCTGATCGAACCCTGCGAAAAGAGTATGACCAATTCGTAAAAAAAGCCGCTGACGAAGTATCTAAACAGTTTAGCATACACGGGTTTGAATGGTCTTTTATCTTCCCAACTGCTCCTCATATGGGTGGACTATGGGAGGCAGCAGTTAAAAGTTTTAAAATCCACCTCAAAAAAGTAGTATACCTAAAAAAGTTTACGTATGAGGAGTTCTCAACTCTTCTTATTAGAATTGAAGCCGTTTTAAATTCTCGACCCCTATCTCCACTAAGCGAAGACCCTTCTGAACCATTAACGCCCGGCCATTTTCGCCGAGGAGCGCCATTGGTAGCAATACCCGAGCCCCCCAAGGAAAATCTCATCTAATTAATCGATGGGAAAAAGTTAAAATCCTCCATCATCAGTTTAGCCGTCGATGGAAAGAAGAATACCTTTGTGAATTGCATAAAAGGCATAAATGGAAACACCCCAAACGTGACCTCAGCATCGATGATTTTGTTTTTATTAAAGACGAGGTGCTCCCTATTTTGGGTTATAGTTTGTGTTCTCTTTAATTCAGCGTTGCCAATCTCGTGCGACAACTGAATATAGTCAATAATTGAAACCTAGTTTTACTAATTATTCAGAGTTGCCATCTCAAGCTGAATAATTTTAATAAAAAAAAACAAAAAATATATTTAATAATCTCTTTCGTACTTTTCGATTTCTTGAAAATCATTTCTCAAATATTAAGAGTTACCAACTCCGTGTAATTTCTTAACTCTAAAATTTCATTTTTCAAAATAATTTCTAGATTTTAGAGTTTCCAACTTTGTGCAACTACGATTAATTGCAAATAAATTTATTTAAACATCCCCGTTCAGAGTTGTCAACTCTGCAACTTCTGAAGTAATACTTATCACACTACTTCTCAATAGTAAAGTGATAAGTCATCTCACTATACGTTGCCGCGTTGGATTCTAAATCAACTCGCGTGCTCAGGTCATCGGTGAAAATGAGCGTCAAACAAAAATTCATTTTCACTTCTGACAATTTGGTCGAGTTTTGCTCGAAGTTTGAAGGCATCAGCGTCGACGATCACACACATTTCAGTGTACACGTCCAGCTTCTCGACCTGGATCAAAGATGGGCCAGACTCAATGACGCCTACGCAGAAGTGATGATCGCACAGGACTCTGTAACAGATGACGCGTTCAAAGTTGCACCTCGGTGTAAGGCACACATGATGGACCTAGGAAAGATGTTCGAAAATGAGATGGTCAAACCAACTTATAGCACCACTCTCAACCATTCCCAAGCTCAAGACAACGCAATCGCCTGTATCAAAGTACCACCTTGTTATACAGAAATATTCTACGGAAGCTATGAAGTCTGGCCATCTTTTCGAGATATGTTCACTCATCACCTGAAACTCACACCAGCACAAAAGCTGTATCACCTACGCAATAAAACCCGTGGCCCTGCGGGAAATATTGTAAAACGGTACCAGCTTTGTGATGAAAACTTTTCGTTGGCGTGGGAGGCTCTACGCTTCCGCTACGAAAACAAAAGGATACTGGTTGACAACCAGCTCAAAATCCTATTTGGCATCCCAGTGGCAACGACAGAAAACAGACGTCTGCATAGATCATTGGGGGACCCTATTCTTATCTATCTCTGCTCGTCGAAGTTGCCGGAGAAAAAGTTAGCACTCTGGGAGCAATCCTCACATCAATACGCGAATTCCCAACGTGGCTACAAATGGAAGAATTCCTGACAGCTCGATACGAAGTCGTCGAGAAATTAAATAGCATCAAAGGGGCTAAACACAAATGGTCTCCGCCCATGGCTCAAAACAGGAACCAACAAAATGTCTCAAACAACCGGAACACCAACGCTCACTACCCGCAAAGCCATCATCCACAAAACTCGAACCATAGGTCCAATGTACAAAATTTCCACTCGGAAAATAATGCGCAAATAAACTTTTCTCTATGCCCGAAATGTCAGCAGCAACATGCTCTACGCCTTGTTTGTTACCCAAAACAAAATTTGTTCCAATTGTTAAGCGTATTCTCACACAAAAAGATAATGTCAAAGTTCAGGCTTGTGTTTACATTGCAAAAAACCGCATCACACTATGCTGTAAATAAACCAACAAGCAAGCTCTGATAATCGCCAAAAACCGTCCACTTTTCAGTCACGCCCAACTTCATCGATGCATATCGAAACTACGACACAAAACTCTTTATCCTCTAATGAAATTTCTTCTGACTCTCGGCAAGAAGAAATTGCTCAAGTTAGCACTCACTTTTCTGCCAATGAGGAGAAAATTATATTACCCACAGCACTGATCCACATTTTACATTTGGGAGAAACTTTTACGCTAAGAGCTCTGATTGATCCTTGTTCTCAAAAAACTTTCATTTCTGAAAGAGTTAAAAACCTTCTCGCACTGCCAACCCAAAAGATTCTCACCAATATCTCTTGCATAGGTAGTCAGATGGTTGGCAGCTCAAGCCAAGTTTGCATACTTCAAATCGTAACTAAAGATCTCAGCTTTCAACTAGACGTGCAAGCAATTGTCTTACCCAGACTTACCAGCTTATTGCCATCTAGCACCTTCGCTAAATCTAATTTGAAAGAACTGGAAGGCTTAAAACTCGCCGATCATAACTTCTATTTGCCAGGTCAAATCGATATGCTCATTGGAAGTGATGTTATTCCAAGTCTTTTCCAAACGTTTTCGGTGGACTTCTAGCCCAAAACACGGTCTTTGGATTGATATTAAGTGGCCCTCTCACTGTCCAAAGTTGCTCATTTTCCACTCAAGTTTCCTGCGTCACTGAACCCTCTATACGTGACCTAGTTCGCCAGTTTTGGGAGCTAGAAGAAGTACCAGCATGTCGAACTGTCTCAGCTGAAGATGCGTTTTGTGAAAGCTTATATAAACGCACCACATTTCGTCAAACCGATGGTCGGTATGTGGTCAGGCCATCTTTCAAGAAAACTTTTCATTCTCAGGTGGCATAAGGTGCTTCTCGTTTCGTTGCCCTGCAACAATACAAACGCATCGAACTCAATTTGAACAAAAACACACAATTAAAACCTCAATCTAACCAAGTTCTATTGGAATATTTGACTCTTAATCACATGCAAGAAGTTGTCTCTAGCGAAATTGTACGTGATGGAAAATACTTCTCATTTTATCTCCCACATCATGCGGTAATCAAACCAGCCAGTACCACAACAAAAATTATTCTCAATTGGCGATTATATCGCTTTGTCTTTAATGGCCACATAGAAAAAATGTATCGTCAAATAATGGTACATGAAGACGATCAAGACTTTCAACGGATACTCTTCCGTCCCGACCCTTCTCAATCGATAAAAGATTATTGTCTCAAAACAATAGCCTTTGGTGTTAATTGTGCCCCGAACTTGGCCATTCGAACTTTGCATCAACTCGCTGAAGATTGCAAAGATGAATTGCCGTTAGCTTACCCTATACTTAAACGTGAGACCTACGTAGACGATATCTTGTCCGGCGGTCACGACATGCATTCTACTCTGAATGCCCAAACTCAAGTAATAAGTGCGTTAAAGTCGGCTGGCTTACCACTTAGAAAAATCATAGCAAATCATGCTGATCTCTTACAGCATCTTCCCACTCAAGATTTACTTGATGGCAATTTTTTAAAATTTTACGACACAAGCTCTACAAAAACTCTCGGCATTAAATAAAATGCGATCAGTGACTCATTCTGCTACTCAATTAATCCCGTCACTCTAACGGGATCTGCTACCAAGCGACAAATTTTGTCTGCCGTAGCCTCACTTTTCGACCCCGCAGGATGATTAGCTCCAATCATCGTCCAAGCGAAAATGCTTATTCAACAACTTTGGATAGAAGGCGTCGACTGGGACGAATGCGTTCAGCCCATGTCATTGGTCAAATGGAATGAATTTCTCGAAAATTTGCCTTCCATTGAGCAAACAAGAATTCCAAGATGGATCGAATTTGTACCTCAAACCAAAATTCAAATCCATGGCTTCTGTGACTCCTCAGAAAAGGCGTACTGTGCGACGCTGTATTTGCGCACTTGCGATTCCAATAACGTAATCAGCTCGCATTTGTTGGTTGCAAAAAGCAAAGTCGCTCCACTTCAGACTATAAGTTTACCTCGTCTCGAATTATGTGCGGCAGTACTATTGTCGAAGTTAGTCAAACACATACTTTCAGAACTCCCATTTCCATCACATGAACTTTTCTTATGGTCTGACTCATCAATTGTGTTAGCCTGGCTTGAGAAACCCCCCTACACTTGTAAGACGTATGTAGCCAACCGAGTGTCAGAAATTTTAAATAACGTGAAAAATGCAACATGAAAGCATGTCTCCTCAGGCAAGAACCAGGCTGATCTCGGAACACGAGGCTGTTCTCCGCCTCAACTCATTGACAACTCTCTTTGGTGGTATGGGCCTGTCTGGTTACTAGAAGAAGCCAACCAATGGCCAAACTGCAAACCAACGGCCCTTGTGGTGCCTGAGACTAAAAAAGTAGAAGTTCTCCATACCTTCACTCCTGATGATGATCTACTCAATAGATTTTCCTCATACCCCAGAGCTGTGGGCGTAATCGCATATATCTTCAGGTTTGTACATCGTTGCTCGCCAAAATACCGAGCTAACTGCATAAAAAACTCGGGAGAAATATCTCAGAATGAAATAAAAGTCGTTAAAATCAGAATGATTGTACAATCGCAATTAATACACTACCCTGAAGAGTGTAAAAATCTCAACACCTCTTTACCCATCTCCAATAAAAGTTCTCTTTTAACACTTAATCCATATCTGGATCCAAATTCATTACTTTGAGTGAATGGTCGTTTAGCCAATGCCGCACTCAGTTTTAACGAAAGGCACTCCATTATTTTACCAGAAAAATCCCGCCTCTGTAGTCTTTTACTCGATTTTACTCACAAAACGCTTCTACATGCAGAACATCAACTCATTCTGAGAGCGGTACGCGAGGAATATTATATTCCAAAACTAAAAAACAAAATCAAACACTGTATCTTTCAATGCAAAGTTTGCACTATTTTCAAGAAAAAGTTGCAATCTCAAATAATGGATGCTCTTCCTCCTGAACGAGTCAATTTCTTACTTCCCTTTATGACTACTGGAGTTGATTTTGCTGGCCCCTTCGAGTTGAAGAGTTCAATGCTTCGTAAAGCTCCTTATCTCAAAGGATACGTAAGTGTTTTTGTTTGCTTCTCAACCAAAGCTATTCACTTAGAAGCTGTTTCCGATCTCTCATCGGAAGCTTTTTGTGCTGCCTTTGCTCGCTTCGTTGGTCGACGTGGCCTCCAAAAAAGTTGTTCTCAGACAACGATCGTGATTTCTTCGGGGCTGATCGAACCCTGCGAAAAGAGTATGACCAATTCGTAAAAAAAGCCGCTGACGAAGTATCTAAACAGTTTAGCATACACGGGTTTGAATGGTCTTTTATCTTCCCAACTGCTCCTCATATGGGTGGACTATGGGAGGCAGCAGTTAAAAGTTTTAAAATCCACCTCAAAAAAGTAGTATACCTAAAAAAGTTTACGTATGAGGAGTTCTCAACTCTTCTTATTAGAATTGAAGCCGTTTTAAATTCTCGACCCCTATCTCCACTAAGCGAAGACCCTTCTGAACCATTAACGCCCGGCCATTTTCGCCGAGGAGCGCCATTGGTAGCAATACCCGAGCCCCCCAAGGAAAATCTCATCTAATTAATCGATGGGAAAAAGTTAAAATCCTCCATCATCAGTTTAGCCGTCGATGGAAAGAAGAATACCTTTGTGAATTGCATAAAAGGCATAAATGGAAACACCCCAAACGTGACCTCAGCATCGATGATTTTGTTTTTATTAAAGACGAGGTGCTCCCGCCAACTGCATGGCGCCTAGGTCGCATCATTAAAACGTATCGTGGTACCGATGCTCGAGTTAGAGTAGCGGATATAAAAACTCAAAACTGAATCATCACTCGCCCCATAGTAAATTTATGTATCCTTTCCTCTGATTAACTATGATCACATTCCTCCTTTCAATAACTTATTAAACACAAAACGAAACACTCTCGCAATCAATAGTCAATCACGCTTATGCTCTTATACTCTCATATACCTCACTACATATTCTTATTTGGTTTACCTCTCCTATAATCTCCAATAGTTTCAATTTATTAATGATATTTTCCTTCTTCCAGCTTTAAGAAGTGTCAGCTGTGTCGCGAGCACCACTCACTCCGACGGTTTAGACGGTTCCTGGTGATAACTGTGCCTCAGCGAAGACACTCCGTGCGAAAACATGCATATTGTTTCAATTGTCTGGCACGGTCGCATGATATATGGGAATGCACCTCCCGTACCGCGTGCCACGTGTGTGGTCTCCAACATCACACCCTTTTGCATCCGGACAGACATCCGCGGATAGACTTCGACTTGACACCGACCCCAACAAGACGCGTCATCGGCCAAAGAGCAGCAGCAAAGCGCGCACCGCCATCCAAATCCGTGCGAGCAGCGAGTCGCGATGTGAAAGGGTATCCACGCGCAAATCCACGTGATTGTTTAGCTAAGGCCATCGAGGCACTGGAGAGGCTGAAGGCGTTGCTGTTAATACTGCACTAGTGCAAGGCGCGCGCTATGTTCACGTCATTAACCTTTTTCTATAAAGTCAATGCAATTGTTTAATTTTCATTCTTTTTCATTGTCGTCAGTGTTGAGCCAAAAAAAAGGCACACTGAATTCTGTGGGGGGTGAAAAATCTCAAGCGTCAAATGGTCGTTTGACAGATAGTACTAGCGTAGGTTGGCGAACCAGCCTTAATAAAAATGTCACTCTTAAAACGCATCCTCAATTTTGACAGCTAAGTCGACAGTTGTTTCATTGTTTCATTTCAACTTATTGAAATTTTTTTCCTTTTTGGAAACGTTTCTTGCGAAATATTTCGGTTTCACGTCTCTGTAACTGCACTAATTGTGGTTGCACTACCTAGTATTTATCGATTGAATTCGTATTTAAAATTTTTTTTTGTGAAAACATTTGGGTTTTCATTCCTCTTAAACAGCTTAAAATTACTTATGCTCTACGTATACATTATTATTTGGACTTTGATTATTTTTCCAACCATTTCTACCGTTCCGCTAGATTGGTAGGTTTCTCTCGGTTATAAAAGCATAAAATTTATTTATGCTATAACTATTATTGATTGATTGTTTTAATTTTTTTGCTATTCCTGTGACGCGAAGTACAGAAGACCTGTTAAGGGTGGGTAATCCTCCCAACGATGCCATTTGTGCAGTGTGCAATGAGACCATTCAACCTACGGATGAAGTGGTTGAGACTTCGTGCAATCATTGCTTCCATGCTATGTGCTTGCAGACGTGGCTAGAAACCAACAAGACATGTCCAGTTTGTCGTTTGGCATTAGTTCCAGCAGTCGTAGGTCCCTCTCCGGCGGCGAATCATCTCGAAGTTGCTGGTAGTGTTCCACAACCAAAGCGGGGAAGAGGTGGTGGTGCACCACGGTATTGCCCCAACACGCGACAACAAGCAAACTTTAGATCAGACCATCGTGATAGTAGGCCTGAACCGCTGGACAATGCCATCTTACTAAACCAACCGAATCAAGTGTCTGAAACCAAAGTTCACCAAATCGTTGCCGACTCATTGGGCCAACTCCGAATGGAGATAAGCTCACCATTTCTACCGAGCTTGAAGCGATGCTGCGCATTTTGAACATTGGAGCTAACCCTCCCGCTAACGCGCCTAGCCTTCGACAACCTGAATGGCCACAAGTTCTGCCTGAAGAAGCTCCGAGATCTGTACCTCCTTCATCGGCTCGGCGTCGAGCGAATCCTCCTCTTCCCGGTAGCGATAGAGACCCTGGCTCTAAAGAGCGAATTTCTAACGTGGTGCCAAATTGGCACTTGAAATTCAAGGGAACTCCTGATGACATTTCCGTCGATTAATTTATTTATCGAATTAATACCCTGACTTCTCTGCACCTTAATGGAAATTTCTCGGTTTTGTGCGTGCTCGTTCACTCTCTTTTCGAGGGCAAGGCTCACCTGTGGTTTGAATGGTTTGACCTCTGTGATGCTCTGCGGCGCCAGTTCAAAGTTTATACCTCAGACTTTGATATTCAAGACGACATACGACGTCAAAAACAAAAGCATTCAGAAACTTTTGATAATTTTCTTGACGCAATTATGTGCTTAAGTGATAGACTCCGACATCCAATGTACGAATCTGAGTTGGTAGAAACAGTTATAAGAAATCTAAGACCGGACTTACATCATGAATTACTGCACCTTGACATTTGCAGCATTGCCATACAACGTCGTGAGGTTCGAAAAACACGAAAAATTTTTCGAGGACGTTCGCCCTAATAATAGTGTGCCTCCTAGACATACTGTTTCTCGTCGGGAGTTATTTGAGTTATCTTCTGATAATTATCCGAGTTTAAACGAAGTAGAAATCGACCTCGCTGAACAAGAAATCAATGCGCTATATATCAGTAAGTTGAAATGCTGGTATTGCGACGAAGTTGGGCATAGATATGTGGTGCTCTATTACATCACCACATAGAAAAATCTCTACAGCCTATTTTACCTGTTCGTTACATTTGCTCTATTACATCACCACATAGAAAAATCTCTACAGCCTATTTTACCTGTTCGTTACATTGATACTTACCTTTTAGTTACATTAATACTTACCTTTTGTTATATTGTACTTACCTTTAGTTACATTAATACTTACCTCTTTGTTATATGGTACTTACCTTTAGTTTTATTAATAACGTATTTTACTTACACTTGCCTATAAAACACTTGTTATAAAAAAACATTTTGAATTGTATTCAGTTAGTATAATTTCAGAAATTTTCATTATGAAAATTTCAGTATCATAAATTTGTTCGAAGAAAATTGTAGCCAAATAAAAAGTTATAAAATAAAAAAGTTTGGAAATAAAAAAAATTAAATTTAAACAAAATATATAAAAGTTTGCACCAAAAACTGGCGATCCTGCTCGATCCTGCGTTCCTGTTTTCAATCATATTGGAAAACATATTGTTATCAATAACAAAAAGAATTACTGCAGAACCATCATCTCTGCTACAACTTCTCAACCAGAAACAACTAAACCAAACCATCAACATACCAAATCAAATCGCTTTTAGAAGGACCACAAACTTTAAATAACAAATACAGCCAACCTTGGATCATGTGCCATGCCAAAACAAACGGCAAGTTAACAGCCAACAAAACGACCACAGTCGAAACTACAACAACAATAACAGCAGCCATAACAACAACAACAACAAAACCAGCTAACGACCTCTTTAATGACTGCGTAGCACAGCGAACACGCTCAAAAAACAGTCTCATCCGAAGAGCCCAGCACAAGTCGTCACAGCAGCAGCAGCAGCTCATACGCTCTCACCTACTCGTCGTCACACGCTCACCTAAGCACCAATACTAGTGTACCGTCAAGCAGCTATCGCACTAATACAGCCATAAACGCTCCAACAACAACCAAAACGCAGCAGACACGGTCACTGCGTACAACAACGGCAGCGACGTCAACGCCAACAGCAGCGCTAATAGCAGCAGCGACGCCAACAGCAACAACACCAACAATAAGAACAACAACAACATTTGCAACAGCAACAACAATAACGTCAACAACAACAATTTTTTTTTTACATGAAATTTTATATTTTGTAAAAACCTATATTTATTTTTCTATTGACATTTATAAAATATTTTTTCAGGCTGTGTATCACTCTAGCTCATCACGAGGCACACAACATAGCTTCTTAAACGAATTTTAGACGATAGGGTCGTAAGAAACCTATCGTCTAACTTTCGTAGGCACTATACTACACTAGGGACATAGGTACACTTAAAAAAAGGGAAGAGTTAGAATTTTCAAATAGAAGTAAATCTAGAGGGAAGAATGATACGAACACCCCCACACACACCCCTTACTCCACTCCCACCCCTTACTCCACACACCGGAGAGGGAGAAAACACACCATTCTTAAACTTTGAGACTAACCCTCTCACACCACCAACACAAATACACACAGTTTCGGTAAAATTACCTACATTCTGGACGAGTTGCCCAGACGCTTGGTTCGCACATGCGGAAATACAATTCCAAGCGAAAGGAATCACAGTCGATAAGACTAAATACGAATACTTGGTAACCTCGCTACCACAAGAAGTCATAGTCACTGTACTAGACTTTATCCAAAAACCGCCAACACAAAACACATACGAAGGGCTTAAAAAGACATTGCTCGATAGATTTTCACTGAGCGAAAACAAGCGATTAGATAAAATCCTTTCGGATTCTGAGATGGGCGACCAAAGGCCATCTCAGTTCTACCGGTCACTTCTTCTACTAGCGGGATCAACAGTCAGTGGCGATTTAATCTACAAAATATGGCTACGCAAGTTGCCAAAAAGTCTAAATATCGCCTTGACCGGGTCCAGACACAGAGAACTAGAGGTCCTCTTAAAACTAGCAGATGACTTATGGGAAGCCATGGCTGGTAGCGAAATTTCTACCATGTCTAAAAAACCAGCTTCTGGCTCAGAAGAAGTAAGGGCAATTACCCAACGTTTCGCGGAGACCACATCCAAAATTTTAGAAAACTTTAATAAGTTGGCACTGGAGGTACAAGAACTGAGAAGTAAACGTTCTCGATCACAAAGCTCAAACTTCCAAAGGTACTACAGACGTCGTTCACCTAGAAGAGAAGGGTCACAACAAAGACCGGCCAATTGGGTTTGTAGGTACCACTACAAATTTGGCAGAGCGGCCAGACGATGCGAACAACCATGCGCGTATGTTCAAACGACATCCACACCAAACCACAATACACCAAACACATTAAACTAAAAAACACCATCATTGCAACGGCTAATGATGGGAGTTCTATAACACTAACACGCCGTTTATTCATATTTGACAAGGACAATAACTTAAATTTCTTAATCGACAGTGGCGCTGAAGTTTCCGTATTGCCATCCTCCAAATTCAAAATTTATAAAAAATCTGATTTAATTAGGTAATTTATAGCTAATGGCACAGCAATATCGACTTACGGAAAAAAATTGTTAAACGTAAATTTAAAACTCAGACGAGAATTTTCTTTCACTTTCATATTAGCAGATATTACAAGACCTATCATTGGCGCAGACTTTCTTACCAAATATGGACTTCTAATAGATCTAACACACAGAAAACTCATTGACCCCCTTACAAAATTATCCGTCAACGCAATTTCGAGGTATTCTGAAACACAATTACCAAAACTATTTACACTCGACGATAAATACACACAGTTACTCAAACAATTCCCTTCACTCTTCACAGAACCAAACTACACTGCACCAATCAAACACAAAACAGTACACCACATAGTTACAGAAGGACAGTTACCATTCACACGACCACGACGCTTAGACCTATCAAAATTAAAAATCGCAAAACAAGAATTCGACTTTCTAGTCAAGTCAGGAATTTGTAGACCGTCTGACTCGAAAACTTCTTCTCCACTACACCTTGTAGCCAAACGCGAACCAAATGACTGGAGACCATGTGGCGACTACAGACGACTGAACGCTATTACTGTACCTGACCGTTACCCTTTACCACATATACACGACTTTTCCATCAACTTACACAACACAAACTTTTATTCAAAAATTGACCTGGTCAGAGCATATCACCAGATACCGATGGCTCCTAGCGACATCCACAAAACAGCAATAACAACACCTTTCGGAATGTTCGAATTTCTCCGAATGCCTTTCGGCTTGAGAAATTCAGCACAAACATTCCAAAGATTTATACACGAAGTCTTACAGGGACTAGATTTAATTTTCGTTTATTTAGATGACATACTTATAGCTAGCAAGACCGAGACAGAACACATAAAACACTTAACACAAGTTTTCCAAAGACTCTCAGAATACGGCTTAAACATTAAACCTAACAAATGCACGTTCGGAGCATCAGACATAAACTTCCTCAGTTACAACATTTCTAAACAAGGTATCCGACCTTCAGAAGAACGTACACAGTGCATACGAGACTACCCACAACCCACCACAGTCAAACAAATGCAAAAATTCATAGGCATGACAAACTACTACCACCGTTGTATCCCAAAACTCGCACACATGCTAGGCCCAATTTATGACATGGTCACCGTAGCATCAAAACCAAAAAACAAACAGTTACACTGGACAGAGAACACACTACAGGCATTTACAACAATCAAAGATAGTTTTGCAAAGGAAACACTACTCAATCACATCAGTAGTAATGCAAAATTATCGATTGCCGTAGACGCATCGAACACAGCCATTGGCGGCGTTTTACAACAACGCAATAACGGTACATTAGAACCATTAGCCTTTTTCTCAAAAAAGTTATCAAAGTCAGAAACGAAATACAGTACATTCGACAGAGAATTACTAGCCATATACTTAAACATCAAACACTTTAGACACTACCTAGAAGGAAACAATTTTACGGTATACACAGATCACAAACCACTGATTAACGCTATACATTCACAAACAGAACGCAGTCCCAGACAAACAAGACACTTAGAATACATCGCACAATTCACACATGACATTAAACACATTAAAGGTTCAGAAAACACTGTAGCAGATGCACTTTCACGAGCTGAAATAGAAGCTTTTGCCTGCACAGACATCAACCTGAGAACGCTACATAAAGAACAGAACACAGACACAGAGCTGCAAGATATACTAAATAGCCACAGATACAAGCTCGAACAGATAGTCATACCGGTACTCAACATTAAAATTTGGTGCGAACAGAAAAATTCTTTAACACGACCTTACATACCACAGACTTTACGAAAGCAAGTATTCGAACAACTACACAACATAGCACATCCTGGTACACGAGCCTCACGGCGATTACTTACACAAAGATATTTCTGGCCGAATATGAATACACACGTTAACAAATGGGCACAAGAATGCGTTAGATGTCAACGCTCAAAAATACACAAGCACACGAAGACAACACCACACAAAATCAGCATACCACACGGCCGTTTCGAACATATCCACGTTGATATAGTCGGTCCTTTGCCAATTTCAAAAGGGTATAGATACCTACTTACCGTAGTCGACAGGAACACTCGTTGGCCAGAAGCATATCCGCTAAAAGACACAAACACCGACACGATAGTCGACACTCTTCAAAGAGAGTATATTTCACGTTTTGGAGTTCCATTGAAGGTTACCTCTGATCGAGGAGCACAATTCACTTCCGCGACCTTTAACACATTTCTCAAAAATCTCGGTTGCCAACATATAACTACTTCGGCTTACCACCCACAAGCCAACGGCATGGTAGAGCGTTTTCACCGCCAGTTAAAGGTTTCCCTTATCGCAACAAACAACCAGACAAATTGGTTCACAGAGTTGCCACTAGTTCTTCTGGGCCTTAGATCCTCAGTCAAAGAAGACATCAAAGCGTCGCCAGCTGAGATGGTCTTTGGCCAGCCGCTCAGATTACCGAAACAAATAGTAATTCGCAACAATGAAACTTTAAACCCTTCAGAGATGCTTCCAAAAATTAAACAAGTAGTCGAAAACAAACAATCACTCATTTCACACCATAACACAAAATTCCAACAACACGTACCTAAGGAACTCAACACTTGTAAATTTGTCTTCGTTAGAAACGACACCATACACAGCAAGCTCAAGGAACCCTATGATGGTCCTTTTGAAGTAATCAACCGAAACCCAAAATACTTCACAATACTCAAAAATAACACTCATACTACAGTTAGTTTAAACCGTTTAAAACCAGCATCAATTAATACAGACACAACAACTACAACACTATCTAAAAGAAAGGTACATTTTAATTTACTCAGAAATACAACAAGATTCATTTGAGGAGGGGGAATAATGTGGTGCTCTATTACATCACCACATAGAAAAATCTCTACAGCCTATTTTACCTGTTCGTTACATTTGCTCTATTACATCACCACATAGAAAAATCTCTACAGCCTATTTTACCTGTTCGTTACATTGATACTTACCTTTTAGTTACATTAATACTTACCTTTTGTTATATTGTACTTACCTTTAGTTACATTAATACTTACCTCTTTGTTATATGGTACTTACCTTTAGTTTTATTAATAACGTATTTTACTTACACTTGCCTATAAAACACTTGTTATAAAAAAACATTTTGAATTGTATTCAGTTAGTATAATTTCAGAAATTTTCATTATGAAAATTTCAGTATCATAAATTTGTTCGAAGAAAATTGTAGCCAAATAAAAAGTTATAAAATAAAAAAGTTTGGAAATAAAAAAAATTAAATTTAAACAAAATATATAAAAGTTTGCACCAAAGATATCAAGATTGCCTCAAAGCTAGGCGAATTTTTTGTTACGGCTGTGGAGCTGTTGACACTTACAAACCAAGTTGTCAAAAGTGTGCCGTGAAGGCAGAAAGCTTCAAACCGGATTTTTGTCGCGAGTCGAGCAGACCCTAATTAATCGTCCTCGGGTGTAACTACAACTAAACTTTTATTGAAATCCTATATTTCAACCTCCCTGTCTGCCTCGACAAAAACTGTGATAGACCTTTCGGTTGATTCTCA
The DNA here is from genome assembly GCA_963920525.1 of Dichetophora obliterata. Lineage (NCBI taxonomy): Eukaryota > Metazoa > Arthropoda > Insecta > Diptera > Sciomyzidae > Dichetophora > Dichetophora obliterata. The sequence goes on from OY986435.1 coordinate 115,366,012, forward strand.
ACCTCTACCTTCTACCATCAAACCGTACCATGTTCGACTCGTTGAATATCGCAAAATTCGCGATAGAATTTTTGGAACTTCCGCTATCAAACGTCCTTCCGTTCGTTCTTCGGAACGTATTCGCTTGTTTTGGAAACGAATAAAATCCTTATGCAAGAGTCTTGTTTCAGCCATAGTCCATCAAGGTTCCGATATTCGGCCTCATACCAATCTTCTTATTGGAAAAAATAAATACCTTTCGCTTTTGGATAGTGGTGCTACGAAGAGTTGCATTGGTGGAAGTCTTGCTCAGGTACTTCTCTCTGACTCTTACCGATTACCTTTCATAACCATACAAAAAAATTTAAATTTCTTGATTGTTCCTTCTATCGTCCAAGACGTGATTTGCGGCATGGATTTCTGGAATTTGTTTGAGCTAAAAATTCGGCTAGTTCCTACCGTGAGCGAACTTTCTGCTTTTGAAATAGATACCGATAGCTTTCAGTTATATGCTCTCCAGCGTAGAAGGCTTGATTCCACTATAGCAGCCTTTCCTTCTTCGGAAAGAGAAGGTCTTGGTACTACCTCTCTGGTAGAACACGTTATCGATACAGGTGTAGCATCTCCTATAAAACAGAGATATTATCCTATTTCACCAGCTATGGAAAAACTTCTGTGTCAGGAAATCGACCGAATGCTCGAACTAGGTGTCATCGAAGAAGCAGAAAGTTCACCCTGGTCTTCTCCTGGTGTTTTAATTGTTAAGCCTGGAAAGGTTCGTTTTTGCATTGATTCAAGAAAACTCAATGAGGTGACGGTTAAGGATGCTTATCCTATTCCAATCATTGATGGTTTGCTTTCTCGTCTGCCTCCCGTGCATATCATTTCAAAGATCGACCTTAAAGATGCCTTTTGGCAAATCCAATTATCCAGAGATTTTTGTCCTAAAACGGCGTTTACGATACCCAATCGACCATTGTATCAGTTCACGCGCATGCCTTTTGGTTTGTGCAATGCACCACAGACAATGTGTCGATTGATGGACAAGGTGATTCCGTACAATCTCAAAACTCGCGTCTTTGTTTATTTGGACGACCTGTTGGTCGTATCGCAGTCACTGGAGAACATATAGTGCACTTGTCAGAAGTTGCTTCTTGCCTTAGAAAAGCCGGTTTGACAATTAATGTTAATAAAAGTCAGTTTGGTCTCAATAAGGTCAAGTATCTTGGTTCTGTAGTGGGAAATGGTTCGCTTACTGTTGACCCCGACAAAGTGAAAGCCATAACAGAATATCCCGTTCCTAGAACAGTTCGTCAAATTCGCCAATTCCTCGGAATGACTGGGTGGTACCGTTGATTTGTGTCTGATTATGCAGCTGTAACTTTTCACCTTACCAAACTCCAAACGAAAAAGAAAACGTTCACGTGGAACCCTTCGGCTCAAGAAGCTTTTGACGCCATCAAAGGTAAGTTGACGACAGCTACCTTCCTCGTGCCTCCTGACTACACTAGGCCGTTTATCGTGCAGTGCCAGCCAGTGCGGTGTTGGTGGTCTTTTAGCTCAAGTTGATGAGAATGGGGACGAAAGACCCATTGCTTTTATGTCTCATAAACTCAACAAAGCGCAAAGAAACTACACCGTCACGGAGTTGGAATATTTAGCTGTCGTGCTAGCGATAAAAAAATTTCGCGCCTATATTGAAGGTCACGAGTTTAAGGTAGTGACCAATCACGCAAGTCTGAAATGGTTGATGCGGCAGAAAGATCTAAGCGGAACACTAGCTCGATGGGCGCTGAAGATCCAAGGTTTTAATCTTACGATTGAGCACCGAAAAGGTAGCGAGAATGTTGTAGCAGATGCTTTGTCTCGGTCTTTTGAACCGGGTGACCCTGAATCTGCCGTGGTGCCGCTTGAAATAGAAAATTTGTCTGAAATAGATCTTGAGTCTTTACACTTCAATTCAAACGAATACCGAAAATTCTGAGAAAAATTGGCTTTATCTTCTTTGCCAGATTATAAAATCATTGATGATTATGTTAATTGTCGTTTAGCAAATTCTCATCATCAATCAGCAATCAGCAATCAGAAACTACCGATCCTTCACTTGCTTGGAAATTGCTTGTCCCTGCCGAATTGCGAGAAAATGTAATCTATGCCTCTCACGATACCCCATTTTCTGCTCATGGTGGCATAGCCAAGAAGCTTGATCGCATCCGTCGTTACTTTTACTGGCCAGGTCTGGTTGCACAAGTACGAAATTCTGTATTGAGTTGTGAGTTATGCAAAACCTCAAAATCACCTACACATATCCTTCGTCCACCTATGGGTCAAATGACAGAATCGGAAAGTCCATTTCAAAGACTTTACGTCGATCTAATTGGACCATTCCCTCGTTCTAAGAGAGGTAACATTGGAATAATGATAGTTTTAGACCACTTTTCGAAATTCACTTTTCTGAAACCCCTAAAGAAATTTACCTCGAAACTTATTATGGATTTTATGAAAGAAAATGTGTTCGACACATTTGGTGTTCCTGAGTCAGTTGTGTCCGACAACGGAAGTCATTTCAAGAGTAAAGACTTTGAACTTTTTCTGGTGAAATTTGGCATAAATCATGTTTGCACCGCCATTTACGCTCCCCAATCCAATGAGTCAGAGCGAGTCTATCGTTCGGTCAACGAAGCTTTAAGCTCATATATACGAAAAGATCAACGCTTGTGGGATGTGTACATAAGTAGCATTAACGGTTCGTTGCGCAAAAGTGTCCATCAGACAATTGGACAAGCACCATATTATGTTGTATTTGGTCAGCACATGATGATTCATGGTAAATATTATAAAATCCTAACTTCAGAAAAATCTTAGCTTGCTTTCAGAGGGTTCAGAGAGGTTAAAACGAGAAGACGAGTTTTCGATAATACGAAGTTTAATTCATAAAAAAATGAAAGATTCCTATGTCCTTAATGCCCGATCTTATAACTTGCATTCTCGTCGTCGTCAGTTGGAAATTGGTCAGGAAGTGACCAGGCGTAATTTATGCCAGAGCAATTTGCTTAAACATTTCGACGCCAAATTGGCTCCAACCGGAATTAAAGCCATTATTAAACAAAAACTTGGCAACGCCTATTATGTTCTGACTGATTTAGAGAGAAAAACGCAAGGCACGTATCATGCGAAAGATATTTGGTAGCGGTTAGTTGGAATTCTTCTCTTATGTTGTTCTCAAAGGATAAGCTTTTGGGTACGGTTGGGATATACGTGTTGGTAAAAAAAATTTGTTGTGACAAGTTCACTATAAATAGACTGCTCGCATTCCTGATTTTTTTTTGTCTTGATTTTTACGACCATGGGTAAACTGAACTAAGTTGGAAAACTTAAAGTTATAAACCCTTTTCAGACACTTGTCTGCAGTTGGCTTTGTCAAGCATATGTTTTGTGGGGGGTGAAAAATCTCAAGCGTCAAATGGTCGTTTGACAAATAGTAGTAGCGTAGGTTGGCGAAAATGTCACTGTCATAACGCATCCTCAATTTTGACAGCTAAGTCGACAGTTGTTTCCATGCTCAGGCTTGAATTTGAATTTAAAATTCAAATCAGCAGAGGAAACACTACGACTGATCAACCGGAAGAGTTTTTTTTCTCATCGGCTCACCCGGTAAGACCCGTTGTGTTGTGCCTTGTTTGGTCTGGAATTTGAATTCAAATTCAAACCTGAGTTGGGATTTCAACTCTGAAGCGATTAAATATAATTGATGTTTTTTGTTTTTTTGCTTGCCTTGGGTGTCTTTGTCAGCCGTTGTTAATTAGGGCCTACATTGTGACATCGTTCAAATTTGCCTATTGACATGTTTGTTATGCTGACTTAATTGCTTGTTAAAGCCCTTTCGATGTATGGCCTGTTTGATTGCAAACATCGCAAAAAAAAGTTCAAACACAGTGTCCGACAGTTTGCGCAAACACTCGTTTGCACCGACATTAGGTGTAAGCAGTCATTAAACCATGTTGTATAACCTAGCGTGTTGTACTATCCGACTTGCCTATGTAAACGAAAATACAACCGGTGTCTGCTGTCAACGAAAGGAGCGATGGCTGGCGAACTTCCGGCCTTTGTCTTTCTTTTCGGTGATGGGTGACCGGTCAAGGCGTACGTAAAGTTGTGGCAGCAACAGTTTTAAAAAATGGCTTTAAAAATATTTATTTTAAAACAGCGACAAAGAGTGCGTAAAAAAGTTGTTTTGCCATAGTAATTGTGTCAAGCAGCATTAACAACTACTACAAAAACAACTTGCATATAATGTTTAAATATTTAAAGTATGCTTGATTTGTAAAAAAAAAAAACAAATGTAGTTTTATTTCAACTCAACCTCTACTCCACTTCAAAGTCCATCAAGAACGCCATTTACAACAACAACAGCAACAAGTCGCGCTGGTTGCAAGCCTGCAATTGAAAAGCAATCTTAACTCATCCTGAAGCGCAGATGTTGTTGCTTGGCTTAGCAATAGGTGAGATTTCAAAGCATGGCTTGCTCATTCAACTTGCAATTTCGCGTTTGCAACAATGTGATCGTGAAGCTATTACTGCCATTTTAACTTTTACATCTGCTCAGCAGCAGCAGCAACAACTGCAAACCTTGGCGTCCCAACAGCACCAACAACAACAGCAGCTAACTACATCAACAGTAGCTACCACCTACACGTCTCAGCCAGCGTGTCCCGGACCGCTTTTGCTAGTAATCCATTGTGTGCAACGTCAGCCACCAAAGCGGCATAGCAGCAACACTAGTTAGTGTCACCAACAACCGGCTTCCAAACCGGTACCAAAAGGTAGCGCAACCTCAGCCAAAACTCCACCAGCACTACAATAACGCCAGCTGCACACCCCGACAACATCCGCCAGCCTTTATAAAGCCTTTGGAACATGCTACCAGCGCTACGCTTACCATCACAACACATTACCACCTTGCGCTCCGTGCTAAAATACCACTCCCGACGCAGTACTACAGCAGCTTAGTGCTACACGGAACACGGCAGTGCCAGCCTTGTACTGCAATCACAACCGCATGGGCCTGAATGAAAACGGCAGACCCAACCATAGCGGCGAAATTATAAACAACAGCCACCACCATAGCTGCGCTCGTAGCGCTTTCAACAGCAGCGCCACAGGACGCGTCACCAACAGCTCTGTCAAATAGTTACCAACGTGGTACCAGCCACCAACCGCACGCTGCACATACAGCTCAGTCAAAAAGCCATTACCTTGGCCCTGAACACCAGCTGCTCACCCATCACTGGCAACAGCAACCACATCATTAGTGGTGACAGGTAGCAACAACAATCACGCTAGCACCAACAACCGCAACTTACATCAACATCCTACAGCGCTGGCATCAACACAGACGACAACAGCATCAATATCTGCAACCACAGCAACATCCAACAACTACAACAATGACAACAACAGCTGTAGCAATCACATCAACGGCCGGAACAACAGGTTTTCTTTGTGTTGAATTTATCTTTTGTTTTTGTTTACTTTCCTTATATCAAACCACAAAATATCGATAGCTTAAGTACCGAGATATAAAATTAAAACTCACGTACACTTAAACTCAAAAACAGAATTGAAAATACGTACATTATAAATGAATTTAAACTAGCATAAGTGTATCTAGAAAGTAAGAACTTGTTAAAGCCTAAACATAAATATGACCGGAATATTTTTTAGAACGTAGATAAAAATTCAAATGGACAACTCTACTTAAAACGCGAATTTCAATACAACAAAAATCAATACAAAGCTAATTTACCCTCATACCAAAATTTACTTTAACGAAAGCTGAAAACGGAATTTGACCTTAAAGAGAACCAAACGTAAATTAAAACTTATTAGAAACTAAAATAAATATCAAACTTAAATTTATCTTTTATAAAAAAACGATGTTTTAAAATAAGTTCATTACTCATAATTTTTTTTGGTAAGATATTAGAAACTAAAATAAATATCAAACTTAAATTTATCTATTATAAAAAAAACGATGCTCCAAAATAAGTTCATTAAACATAATTTTTTTTGGTAAGATATAAGAAACTAAAATAAATATCGAACTTAAATTGATCTTATATTAAAAAACGATGTTTCAAAATAAGTTCATTAAAAATAAATTTTTTTTAGAGAACATTTAGTTCTTTTTGCCTTAAGCATCTACAGTCAGTGGCATAAGTATATTTTCAGTACACTGAACAAAAAGTAAATTTTACCTTGTAATTACAATGAAAACTAACTACTTAGCTGTTTGCTGTTCTTAAAAACTACAAACTTTTTCATGGCTGTTTCGGTACACTGAAAAACAAATGTTTACCTTTCAATAACAATGAAAAAGTAATTCGCCTTTTTCAGTACACTGAAAGGAGATAATGTTTACCTCGGGATGTAGTGTAAAATAAATTTATTTTTCTTCAGCACACTGACAAATTAATGGTCACCATTTTCAGTACACTGAAAACATAATGTTTACCTTTTCATACCATGAAAAAGGAAGTACCTTTTTTTTCAGTATACTGAAGACTAAATATTTACTTAGTTGATTATCTTGAAACTGCAAATTAATTGCGTTGCTGTACACTGGGAAAAAATTTTACTTACCTTTTACAATGAAAAATTAATTTCATTGCAGTACACTGGAAAAAATTATACTTACCTTTTAGATTAAATCAAAAACAAAAAACTTATTACTTACTTTTTCCTTACAATGAAAAATTAATACTTACTATTAATTACAATGAAAAATTAATTTCATTGCAGTACACTGGAAAAAAATAATACTTACTTTTTAGATTAAATCAAAAACAAAACACTTATTACTTACTTTTAATTGCACTGAAAAATTAATACTTACTTTTGATTACAATGAAAAATTAATTTCACTTTCAATACACTGGAAAAAACTAATACTTACTTTTTAGATAAAATCAAAAACAAAAAACTTATTACTTACTTTTTCCATACATTAATACTTGCTTTTGATTACGATGAACAATTAGTACTCGCCTTTATCAGTACACTGAAAAGAAATAATACTTTCCTGTTTATGTACAATGAAAAATTACTGTTTGCCTTTTTCAGTACACTGTAAAATTAATTCTTACTCCTTTTATTACACTGAAAAATTTGATACTTACCTTGTAAATTATACGAAAAATTCTGTATACATTGTAAAGAAAATTTTATAAAATAATTTCTTAATTTTGTCAATATACATAGAAAACCCTTGATATGGGTTCCCTTGATATGATCTATATAGCTTTTTTTATATCTATATCTATATAGCTTTTTTTATTCACTAAATCCATACTTTTTACTAGAAAAATTCAGTAAAAGCATTTGCTGATTTTTTATTCACATGACCCAATGACTGAAAATAACACCATCCTCCCTCATATATTTCGGTGCACAGGGTCAACAATTCGGTTCGCGTTTTCTCTTTCGGGTTTTTTGTCCTCTCTCCCATCCGTTTCCCGTTTCCGCCCATTTGAATTTTAATTCAAATGTTCCTTGTCCGTTTCCTTTTACCGTCTGCATACATTTAACTTGTGCAGATCGCATCCCACGACTTCCTGACGAAGCAACCCCACGACTATTTTCCCTGAGCCAAGCTGAAGCATAGCTAGGTATGCAGACGCCCGCTAAGTCAGGAAGTGCCTCGTCATCCGGTTTGCGGATGTCACGACGCTACGAGGTGGATGTTCGGTTCTGTCACAGTTCCAAACCTTTTTACACCACTTCTGTATTGTTAATTGAACACAGCCTTCCGCTGTTGCTCCTTCCGAGCTCCAACCGGATCTCTGGTTCCGGTCCTACTTTTTTCAACCAGCAAACGAACAGGTTATCATCTTGATCTTTTACCAAATTATTCAATTTTTTTTTCAAATACTTTAAAAAATTATATTAATTGTCAATTTAAATCATTCTCATTAAATCAGTTCAATAGTAATAACAAAAAAATAAGCAAACATTATTAATTATAATCATTAAAATTAAATCCCCAACATTGGAGTTGTTTGGATATAAATATATCATATGTTGTTAAGTTAGTAAATTAATAGCACATATAAAATAACATACACACATTTAAACACTTATTATATTTGTATTCCTTAAGACATAAGCTATTTTCATTTTTGTATTTTTTATTAGTCTAAACAAAGTAAAATACAAATATAAGAAACATAAATGCAAAATGCTGACAACATAAGTGCAATGAATTGCTACTTAGCCTTGAATGCTAGTAAGTTCATTGTCGTAATATTTCGCAATGTAGGCGTTTTAAGGCACATTGCACTGGCATTGAATTTTTGCGTAAAGTTTGTTCTGCTGACTATGCAGTTTTGGATGCATTGCCCTTTATTGTTTGTTATGCTTATATTTTATATTTGTTATGTTTATATTAATAATATTCAATTTTTTAGCTATAAATAGTTTCGCAAATCAATAAAGTTTATCAGTACAATTATTCACATTATAACTCAAGGTGTTTTTATTTACTCAAAAGAAAAGTATAATTGGTTAATGCACCAAACATACATTAAATAGAACACGGCTCAAGTGCCTGGTCTAATATACATAATATAGTATAAAAGCATACTATACATTTTCATTGACACCAGTTCATTGTCGCAATATTTCGCAATGTAGGCGTTTTAAGGCACATTGCACTGGCCTTGAATTTTTGCGTAAAGTTTGTTCTGCTGACTATGCAGTTTTGGATGCATTGCCCTTTATTGTTTGTTATGCTTATATTTTATATTTGTTATGTTTATATTAATAATATTCAATTTTTTAGCTATAAATAGTTTCGCAAATCAATAAAGTTTTTCAGTACAATTATTCACATTATAACTCAAGGTGTTTTTATTTACTCAAAATAAAAGTATAATTGGTTAATGCACCAAATATACATTAAATAGAACACGGCTCAAGTGCCTGGTCTAATATACATAATATAGTATAAAAGCATACTATACATTTTGGTGACCCCGACGTGATCAGCAGGAAAGGATAACTGGTTCAAGTACCAAGTATCCATCGATACACTGAACACGTAATCATCTTGTCAAAGCAGCAAAAGCTATTGACAATTGCCACAAGTGCTAATTGACATCCTGGTGCAAGTACCAAGAGTCAAACAACATTCAAGTCCATGACAGAAGACTTCAAACGTGATATCCTGGTTTATGTACCAGCGTTATCAACAACATCCATCAAACGTGTCCTGTAACCAGCAGACGACAGCAAACAAGCGTCATCAGACGCATCAACATACACAACAATTTTCAGTAAATCCGTGTATTGGACACAGAATTTACATCCGAAAATATATACTACAGCCAAAACATGGGCATTGATAAACTTACACTGAGACAAGATGACATTGCAGTGGCTATACAAAAAACCATAGCCAACTACAAGAAGGCGCCTCATGATCGCCGAACATCAGAGTTCATCGCCACAAAGACTAGGGAGCTGGACGAATTGTGGGTACAGTTCGAAAAACTCGACAACGCCATCCGTGACCAGCATGGCAAGGAATCCAGTCACCCGTATTTTACAAAGGATATACACAGCATTATTTGCTTGAAATACCGAGAAGCACGAGACGAGATGGACAATGCAGCGAAGGCCATCAAACTTGTTCGGGACACATCAACATTAAGGGCTGGACCAGAGTTCACTAACACAGTACGGTCGCCGCAGCCAGCTACTCGACAAATCGAAACAAACACCATGGTGACAGCCACCATAAGTCAATCAAGTCAACTACGCTCACTGATTGATAAACAAAAAAGGTCAATCGATACAGCTAGCAGATTGCTAAGCCAAGTGCTTAGTAGTTCGACACAACAAACGTCGCAATATTATGCAATGCAGGCGAAAACGGTAGAAACCCATTGGAAAGCCGCCCACGACCTGCATCAAAAAATCTGGTTATCTGATGAACCCAGCGCATACGACTACGAGAATTTTGCCCAGATCGAGCAAACAATCACTGCGCAGATTTTGCAGCTACAGGACTTGGCCCAAGAATCAGCGACAACAATTATTCAATCATCTCCCATATCAGTCAACAGGCAAACAACAAACATGATGACATCAGGGTTAAAACTGCCTAAAGTCGAATTGCCAAAATTCGATGGCAGCTACCACAAGTGGAGACAGTTTCATGATCTATTTATGGAGCTGGTCGACAAGCAACCAATTCCAGCTTGTCAAAAGATGTGGTTTTTGAAGTCCAGCCTTTCTGGTCAGGCGGAAGGACTCATTCGGCATTTCACAGCATCAGCAAACGATTACGAAGCAGCTTGGGCGGTGGTCAAAGATCGATACGAGAATCCTTGGCTGTTGATAAATGCAACATTAAGCAGACTACTCTCCCAGCCAACAATCATCAATGATCATGCATCAGCGATCAAACTGCTCCACGACACCACCAACGAGTGCATTATGACTCTTCAAGGCCTAGGAGTAAGCACCGACAGCTGGGACCCATTCTATTTTATATCCTAACCCAAAACCTACACAAAACCACTCATGCATTATGGGAACAATCTTTAACCCAACCGAAAGCAATACCATCTCTAAAAGAATTCTTGACTTTCCTTGAGCTCAGGTTCCAGTCGTTGGAAGCGTTAGGAGGAAGACCTAACAAGGATACGTCAGAACAAGGGCGAAGAAAGGCCTATCAGGCGTTAAGTGTCTCAGTGACGAAAGGTTCAACTTGCATAACATGCAACCAACATCACAAACTATTCCAGTGCCAAGACTTTATCAAGATGACACCAAGCCAGCGGTTAAATGCAGTCCAAAAAGCAAAGTACTGTGTAAACTGCCTGAAAAGTGGACACAACGCAAAATCTTGCATGTCAGGCACCTGCACAAAATTCCTTAAAAAACACAATACATTGCTTCATTTGGGAGGTTCACAAGGCTCGGAGACATTGATCAGGACCAAGCAGTTGCAGTCTCCTGAAACAACGAAAGATTCTCCGGTATCACTTACAGCTGTTGAAGAACAGCAAATACAATCAACCATAGTATTGCTCAGCACGATTTCTGTGACCATAATTATAAGTGGGGACATCAAATTCATTGCCGAGCACTACTAGATAACGGTTCACAAGCTAACTTCATAACAAGGTGGCTTGCGAACAAAATCGGTGTAAAAAGGAATCAGTGCACGATTGGAATAGAAGGCATAGGCCAAACACAGAGCCGTACCACTGAAAGGGTCAACTTGCAGCTGCAATCGAGGACGACTGGCTTCACCAAGAGAATTGAAGCTCACATTCTAACAGAGATTGTTTCCAAGCAACCATCAAGCAGCATCAATATATGTGATTGGAAAATTCCGAGCAACCTCCAACTAGCCGACCCCAATTTCTATGAATCCAGAGGCATCGATTTACTCCTTGGAGCAAGTATCTTCTACTCAACACTATGCGTTGGACAAATACCACTTGGAGATGGACGGCCTGTGCTTCGAAATACCCTTTTTGGCTGGATAGTTGGTGGTGAATACATAAAACAAAATTCACCTAGCACAGCTATTACTTGTGGCATCTGCACCAAAGATCAGTCACTCACCGAGGCAATGGAAAAATTCTGGCGGCTTGAAGAATGCGACTCAAGTACAGCCAACTTAACTGCGGCCGAACGACGATGTGAACAGGATTTTCTTCGAAACACTCACCAACACATTGACGGTCGATTTGTAGTGAAGTTACCATTTCAGCACGATCCAAATCAACTCGGTGAATCCAAAGACATAGCCTTACAGCGTTTCACAGCCATTGAACGCAAATTATTAGAAAACCCTGAGCTCAAGACTCAGTATGTAGCTTTTATGCGAGAGTATGGAAAACTCGGTCATATGAAAATTATACTTACCTTTTAGATTAAATCAAAAACAAAAAACTTATTACTTACTTTTTCCTTACAATGAAAAATTAATACTTACTATTATTACAATGAAAAATTAATTTCATTGCAGTACACTGGAAAAAAATAATACTTACTTTTTAGATTAAATCAAAAACAAAACACTTATTACTTACTTTTACTTGCACTGAAAAATTAATACTTACTTTTGATTACAATGAAAAATTAATTTCACTTTCAGTAAACTGGAAAAAAACTAATACTTACTTTTTAGATAAAATCAAAAACAAAAAACTTATTACTTACTTTTTCCATACATTGGAAAATTAATACTTACTTTTGATTACGATGAACATTTAGTACTCGCCTTTATCAGTACACTGAAAAGAAATAATACTTTCCTGTTTATGTACAATGAAAAATTACTGTTTGCCTTTTTCAGTACACTGTAAAATTAATTCTTACTCCTTTTATTACACTGAAAAATTTGATACTTACCTTGTAAATTATACGAAAAATTCTGTATACATTAAAAAATTTTATGTAAAGAAAATTTTATAAAATAATTTCTTAATTTTGGTAATATACATAGAAAACCCTTGATATGGGTAGCATAGTAATATATTGTACTTGTGTTAAATTCGTTTGGACGATGAAAGGTAAGATCAGGTAGGGACTGCTGCACTAAGGTGCACCACCAGGGTTAATGAAAACATTTTTTTTATTCATTAACAGGTTGGGCGGGTAGAGACAATGACTGAAAATAACACCATCCTCCCTCATATATTTCGGTGCACAGGGTCAATTATTAAAAAACCCTGAGCTCAAGACTCAGTATGTAGCTTTTATGCGAGAGTATGGAAAACTCGGTCATATGAAGGAAATAGATGTAGAGAGCATCAAAGGTTCACATTACTTCTTACCACATCATGCCGTCCTCAAACCGGACAGCTCAACAACTAAACTAAGAGTTGTATTCGATGCATCACCAAAAACATCAACCAATTTATCATTAAACGAAATACTAGCCACAGGGCCAGCCATACAAGAAGACGTGGTTACAACACTCTTACGATTTCGGCTGCCTAGATTTGCTTTTACAGCCGACATCGAAAAAATGTACCGACAGATATGGGTAGACAATGATCACCAAAAATATCAATTTATTTGGTGGAGAGAGGACCCATCACATCCATTAAAATGTTATAAGCTCACCACGATAACCTATGGCACAACCTCTGCACCATACTTGGCTATGCGCACCTTGCAAGCGCTCGCTGAAAAATAAGCTCTAAAGTATCCGTTGGCAGCAGAAGTAGTAAAAACTAATTTTTATGTAGATGATGTGTTAAGTGGTTCTGATAAAATCACTACTACACTTGAAATGCAACAGCAACTACGCCTGATGTTGGGCTCCGCAGGCTTCAATCTACGAAAGTGGTGTGCAAATCACCCAAAATTACTACAAGATATCGCACCCACGGATCAAGAAGTTGCACTCAACTTTAACAATTCTCTCAATGAGAGCATCAAAACAATGGGGATCACGTGGAATCCTAAAAATGATAATTTCAAGCTGAAAATCGGAGAAACCACCACTGATCATAGAATAACCAAACGCACAGCTTTAGCAGATATATCTCGTATATTTGATCCACTAGGATTCATTGCTCCATTAACAACCACCGCAAAAATATTTCTACAGCAGTTGTGGAAACTAAGAGTGGATTGGGATGGTGCACTCCCACAAGATCTTCACACTACATGAAGACAACACATGCTCACAACACTATAGTTGTACGATTTATATGTGCAAAATCAAGAGTAGCTCCAACAAAACAAGTAACATTACCACGATTGGAATTATGTGCTGCCAAGTTAGCCGTAGAACTTATGCAGAAACTTCAAGAAGCCAACATCATCAAGGAATCGATTGTACACTTATGGTCCGACTCCACGGCAGTGCTAGGATGGATAAACGCAGATTCATCTCATTATCAAACTTTTGTCGCCAACAGGATTTCAGCCATTCAGCAGCATATATCTCCACAACAATGGCGACACGTGCAATCTAAAGACAATCCTGCTGATCTTATATCAAGAGGACTAACACCAAGCAAACTAATTAACAATAATTTATGGTTGAATGGTCCCCTATTTCTACATAGAGCGATAACAAGTTGGCCTCTTCAACCACCACGAGGAGAATGTCCGTTAGAGCGCAGGAAGGTAATGTCTGCTACAACGGCGACAGCTACAAACCGCACAAGAAATTGGCTTGAAGAAGTCAATCACAAAAATTCGTTTCGGCACTTGCAAAGGGTATTGGCATATATTCTACGTTTCATCAACCATACTCGAAACCAGTCGACCAAGGCAGCAACGACAACATTATCTGCAAATGAAGTGGAAGAATCGCTGCTACTTATTGTGAAGACCATGCAACGGCAAGAATTTGACAATGATATTAGTCAATTAACTCGCTATTCCGCTGTGAGCAACAATAGTTCAATCAACACTCTAACTCCTTTCCTAGATGATAAAGGCATGTTAAGAGTGGGAGGACGTTTGGAGTCATCCAACTTAAGTTATGATGCCAGACACCCAATGCTGCTACCATACAACAACATAATTACAACACTTTTACTAAACGATCTGCACAAGGAACACCTTCATGCTGGTCCTCAAACCCTTATGTCTATTACAAGACAAAGATTTTGGCCTCTAAAACTAAAAACCTTAGCTCGCTCCGTCACTCAAAACTGTGTTCAATGCACTAGAGCCAAACCAAAATTATTACAACAATTGATGGGTAATTTACCCGCCGACAGAGTACAACCTGCAAGACCATTTGTCACCTCTGGAGTAGATTTCTTTGGTCCAAATTGGACTCACTTCAAAATTCGAGGTAAACCACCGCTAAAATCATATGTAGCCGTATTTTGTTGTTTCGCTACAAAGGCGGTTCATTTAGAGTTGGTGAGTGATCTAACAACTGAGGCCTTTATTGGAGCGCTCAGACGTTTTATGGCTCGTCGAGGACACTGCAAGACACTATACTGCGACAATGCAACAAACTTCGTAGGAGCCAGGAACCAATTGCAAGAATTACGATCGATAATTCACGATGATAATTCACAAAAACAAATAACAAATGAATGTAATACGAAAGGAATCCATTTCTCATTCATCCCACCACGTGCACCACACTTCGGTGGACTTTGGGAAGCGGCAGTAAAATCAGCCAAAAGCTTACTCCAAAAAACCTTGGCATCCGCGTCACTAACCTATGAAGAAATGGGAACCGTTCTGGCTGAAGCAGAGGCCATAATGAATTCAAGACCAATCACTCCAATGTCATCAAATCCGAATGACTTCCAAGCACTCACACCAGGACACTTTCTCATAGGAGAGCCTTTGACCTCGACAATCGATCCTAATGCTCAACCAAACAACGTCAAAAATCCCACCAGATGGAAACTGGTCCTGCAACTCAAGGCAGAGTTTTGGAGAAGATGGTCCAATGAGTATCTTCACAGCCTACAATATCGATACAAATGGCACCATGAATCCAGACACATCAAACCAGGCATAAAGGTCATAATCAAGGATGACAACCTACCCTCCTTGAAATGGCCTCTTGGTCGAATCACGAAGGTAATACGAGGTCACGACGGACTTGTTCGAGTTGCCGACGTGCGCACAGCGACCGGAATATCACGAAGAGCAATACACAAGCTAGCACCACTTCCAGTCGATGAAGAAACTAGCGACGTCAACGAGGATGCATCGACCTCTTCGAGAACACCGCCGCACTCCACCACAGGCACGCAGCCTCACAACAAACCTGAAGTACCATCAAAAAGGATGTGACTGCCACAACTGGCATTCAGCAACATAGTACTAATAGGCTTTTTATTACTGCCAATAATACTAGGTAATCCGATTGAGGTCACACAATTTAATAAAATTTCCGGTATACATTTCGAAGCCATAGGAAACATAAAACTAGTAACAAAGGAGTGGAATTTAATTGCTTTCTATGATATGGCACCATTTCGAGCTGAACTAGAAAGCCTGGCAAACGGAACAAGTTTTCTGAGTCAATTATGCGATCAAGTTCATCAAAGATCCACCTGCACGATCCTCGTCGACCAATTCATGCAAGCACAAGAGGAAATTAAGCAAGACAATAGTCTCCTCTATTCAAAGAAGAGATACACGAGAGGCGCGATAGATTTAATTGGCAATATTGGTAATTCTTTGTTTGGAATTTTAGATTCTGAGTATGCCGCAAAGATGGCGCAGACCATTGAACAAGTGCATTCTAACGAGGAGCATGTACGGAGTTTACTAAAGACACAAACATCGATAATGAATTCAACGATCAACATAATGAAGCATCACCAAAACGGGACTAAGATCAGATTAGGAATGATCGAGCATCAAATTGAAGAAATCGCCATTCGAATCAATATCACATCAGAAGAGGTAGTTCAAGATAAAACATTTAGACTGTTATTGGCATTAGCAGTGCAAATGACATTAACACTATCAAATCTACAACGAATACAATCGTCACTGTTGGATATTTTAATTGACACTCATCATGGGAGAATTCATCCAATGCTAATAAGACCCCAACAATGTCGACAGGAAATAATGCGCATCAAGAATCATCTTCCATCCCAATTTCAGTTACCTGTGGAATATGACGAGCTATTGTCCTTCTACAAGCTAATGAGGGTAAAGGGAGGCGTCTCGGCCGATTATGTGATATTTGACATCAAAATACCATTGGTCAGTCAAGAATTATTTGAAGTTTTTAATGTGATACCCATTCCGGTCTTGTTCAATAATACAATGGTAACCATAAAATCAACAACCTCGGTCATGGCAGTTAACCTACATCGTGACAGATATTTTCCTACATCCCCCACGAAGCTCAAACAATGTATCAAGACAAAAGAAAATACATTTTTATGTGACAACATTCATTCGATTTATAACAAAGGAACTGTCGAACAGCCATATGAAATCAACTTACTGCATAACAAGACCATTACTAGCTGCGAATTCACAAAAACCAACTCCAAGGAAGTCTGGATTCAAATGGAACACGCAAATCAATGGATCTTTGCCGTATCATCAACACAAATGTCAGCGGTGTGCAACAACGAAGTATTTCAACTGGCTCTAACTGGATCTGGTCGGCTCAGCCTTCAACCAGACTGCACATTAAAAAATGACTTTATAACTATACAAGGACACTTCATCGTCACCACTTCCACGCATTCATCATATACAAAATTAGGTATTATGACAGAGCTGGACGGTCCAAACAACATGGAACCATTCCTCTTGGAAACCAAAGAAGTAGTAGCGGAAGATCAGCTCAGCCAATTAACAGCACTTCAGCGTGAAATAGCGAATCTACGAATCGACGATTATGACAATGTTCGACCACATGATATTCATCAATACGTCGTAGGCTATTCATGTGTCTTCATCATCGTTTGCGTCGTAATGTGGGCTGTGTGGAAACGAATAAAAAAACTCCACAACAAGGATCGAGTTTCACCACAACCAGCACCAAGACACAACGTCAACACACGTGATGTCGTTCAACCTGAAGTTATCACAACACATGAAAGATAAGGTTGATCGACAGTCGCTCAACGCCGGGGAATATGTTTGGATATAAATATATCATATGTTGTTAAGTTAGTAAATTAATAGTACATATAAAATAACATACACACATTTAAACACTTATTATATTTGTATACCTTAAGACATAAGCTATTTTCATTTTTGTATTTTTTATTAGTCTAAACAAAGTAAAATACAAATATAAGAAACATAAATGCAAAATGCTGACAACATAAGTGCAATGAATTGCTACTTAGCCTTGAATGCTAGTAAGTTCATTGTCGCAATATTTCGCAATGTAGGCGTTTTAAGGCACATTGCACTGGCCTTGAATTTTTGCGTAAAGTTTGTTCTGCTGACTATGCAGTTTTGGATGCATTGCCCTTTATTGTTTGTTATGCTTATATTTTATATTTGTTATGTTTATATTAATAATATTCAATTTTTTAGCTATAAATAGTTTCGCAAATCAATAAAGTTTATCAGTACAATTATTCACATTATAACTCAAGGTGTTTTTATTTACTCAAAATAAAAGTATAATTGGTTAATGCACCAAATATACATTAAATAGAACACGGCTCAAGTGCCTGGTCTAATATACATAATATAGTATAAAAGCATACTATACAGGAGTTATATCCGGAAAAATAAAGCATTATTGAAGAAACATAAAAGCGTTGTCATCATTTCGAAGTCAATAGGCAGCGTTAACAGATAAGATGATAAATCGGCCCTTAATATATAAATGTTTCTGTGTATCTAACGAGCGAAGTAGTTATAATATTATTTATACAATAAATAAACATCTGTATTATTTGATTTATTACATTGCTGAAGATTAACGAAAACAATAACAAACGAAAAAAAACGAAAGCAACGGATACATATTTATATATGTACAAATTTACATACAAATAAACAACAACAGCATCAACAACAACACAAACAGCTACTGAAAACTTTGATACAAAGCACGATCAAAGCTTAAGGTCGCATTATGTATTGCTTCATAACAACTCGTTGTTTCTTCTTCAGCTGTCAAAGCGAGACCGACCTAACACAGTGTCTCCACTTAGAATATTTGATTGCATGCGAACTGTCAAATTGAATTTCATGATATATCTCAAGTGTTGACCACTATTATCATGAAATTGTTCATATCATGAAATTTATCCCTTGAAATATTTCTTGAGATATGTTTCATGAGATGAGCTGTCACTTTTCAGTAAAATATGTAGGTTGTGATACAACCGAACATCCACCTCGTAGCGTCGTGACATCCGCAAACCGGATGACGAGGCACTTCCTGACTTAGCGGGCGTCTGCATACCTAGCTATGCTTCAGCTTAGCTCAGGGAAAATGGTCGTGGGGTTGCTTCGTCAGGAAGTCGTGGGATGCGATCTGCACAAGTCAAATGTATGCAGACGATAAAAGGAAACGGACAAGGACCATTTGAATTAAAATTCAAATGGGCAGAAACAGGAAACGGATGGGAGAGAAGAAAAGAAAAAAAACCCGAAAGAGACAACGCGAACCGAACTGTTGACCCTATGAACCGAGATATATGAGGGAGGATGGTGTTATTATCCCTCATCGTCTATACCTGCCCAACCTGTTAATGAATAAAAAAAAATTGTTTTCATTAACCCAATAAAACAATAATGCACCTAATCGCAGTAGTCCACCACGTCCTTACCTTTCATTTGACCAAGGAATTTTACAATACTTAATTGTTTATCATGTTACCCATTTCAAGGGATTTATTAATATGGCTATAATAGAAATACAAATATACAAAAAAAATATTTTTTTGGCATGCCGATAGGCTTGATTTATAGGTTTAAAACATATACATTTTAGTGTAAATTAACAATATGATGGTTTTTTTTTTATTTGTTTAAAATCGAATTATTTTTAGTGTAAATCGAAAATTATCATATAAGTAAATAAAATCAAATTAGTTTTGACTCAAGATATTTTTAAGTTTAATGTAAATTTCGTTTAGAGTAAGGTGAAAATATGATATTTTAAGTTTAAAGTTGATTTACTTTTATGGTACGTGAATGATATAATATGTTCAAATTAAACGCGAATTTCTTTTAGTGTATGTTGAAAATATCAAACCTTTAAGTTTAAATCGAATCAGTTTTATTTTCAGTTAAAAATATCATAACTTTAAGTTTAAATCGAATCAGTTTTATTTCAAGTTAAAAATATCATAACTTTTAGTTTAAATCGAATCAGTTTTTTTTCAAGCTAAAAATATCGTAACTAAGTTTAAATCGAATCAGTTTTATTTCAAGTTAAAAATATCATAACTTTAAGTTTAAAGTGAATTCATTTCAGTGTACGTTCAAAATTTCAAATTTTAATTTCAAATTAAAATTCTTGTAGTGTAGGGTAAATACTAGTATATTCTTAAGTTTGAATTAAAGTCGTCTCAACTTCAGTTAAAATTATCATGCTTTCACGTTTCATTCAAATATTTTTAGCATAATTTGTTTTGGACCAATTTTGTTTCTCTTTTTTTTCTTCTTTGATATATTGTAAGGACTAAAATTTCTACGTAATTTTATCGCCACATGACTTCTTACTTTCATTTCCATTTTCAGTACACCTGTGAGTTCACGACTGGGTCGAGCACCGGTACCAAAGAGAGAAAATGCAACCCCGTAGGGATTGCATCGGTTCGACGGGCGTAATATTTTGAGGCATTACCCCAAGCATAATCAAGTGTGGCGGGTGTGACCTACACGAAAATATATTTAAGTTAAAATTAAGGCTAATGAACTCAATATATACATAATATTGTTCATTTGATAACATTATTTATTCTACCTTGATGGTATCAATAAATATGAAAATAAATAACTTGCGTGAATGAAAGTGAGTTTGCGGGTTTTTATTTATAATATTAGTGAAGGCATGGTGTCTTCCAAGCAGCGTGGGCAAGTGGATCATCTACCAGTCGGTTGAGACATTAAGGCAGATATTCTAGCCCATCAGTGGAAATAAATATAGGTAATAAAATTATAGGATAAGAATTTAATATTTTCTTACATTTAGTCCGAATATATTTTACTACTGGGTAGTTTAATACACCCAAATTTACTTAGTTCAAGCAACCAGCTATATACGGCTATAAATGTCTTAGGTACTCCCATGTAACATTTAGGTATTACACATAGGTTACCCAAGTCTGGTTCGGTGCTAAGTTTTCCCTACAGGGACAGTCTACTCGTGTTAATGTGTTTTTATTTCTTTTCTTTGCATGTTTTTTTGACGTAACGGCTCCAAGCTAACAACCATATAGCTAGCCAGCAAACGGCAACATCACGCGATATTCTAGAACAAACCAAGAGAGAGAGAAGCCACCAACAAGATCAACAGTAACCTACCAGAGAGAGGAGGAGTATATAAGACAAAACTTAGCTGGAATAGAAGAGTTTTGTGACAACCGTGAACAGAGTCAGACGTGCCGGTCTGCAATAAGTGTGCACAGTTTTCGTTGGTGGCAGACATAGCGCTGCCCGCACCAACCGTCGACGCCAGTAGTAGCAGCGAAGAAGATATCTTAACGACATCACCGTAGCTAAGCGAGGACTTAGCACACATAAACTACAGCGAAGCACCGACGATATTTAACTTGCAGACGTCGGCAAAATACGCCAACGTCGACAAAATACGTCCACGTCGATCTAATACGTTAGCAGCAGCAAGATACGTCAACGTCAATGAATACGTCCACGTCGATCTAATACGTCAACAGCAGCAAGATACGCCAACGTCGTCAAAATAAATCCACGTCGATCTAATACGTCAACAGCAGCAAGATACGTCAACGTCGCTTAATACGCCAACGTCGAGCTAATACGTCAACATCGGCCAAATACGTCCACGTCGCCAAAATACGTCGACGTCGAGCTAGTACGTCGACATCAGCAGAATACGTCGACAGTGACGGCGCATCGACCACCGCAGCAGAGACTGCAGCAGCAGCGAACGTAGCGGATACTCCAGTAGCTCAGAGGACGGCCGGATATCAACGTAATTAGTATCACATTCTTTATTTCATTTTATTTTTGCCCATTACCCTATGTAATGGCATTATTCTATTTTTATGCTAAGTATGATTAAGAATTATAGCGAGAGATTTTCTACATAATTTAGTTTCATCTCAGTTAGCGTTTTCATTTAGTTTAGAGATTTCGTATAGCTAGTTTTAGGGATTTAATCAATTAAATTCATATCAGATTATCTCAAACCAAATATATAACACTAACTTCGTTTGCATTTGCGGAGTGCCCCCTCACGTTATCGCGAAGCGTATTTCCAGAAAACGGTTGTGATCACCCAACAAAGTCAGCAGTTAGGCCGAATAGAATTTTGAAGAGTTTCTAGGATAACTTTTGAGTCAAAAGCGGGCGATTCAGGGGGCCTAACCCCAATCGCTTTTGAACTCCATTCTCCCAACTCGGGACTAGGCAGTTGAATACGACAGTAAAGTCTCTAGGGCTAGGTACCTGGCTGGGAGTTTTGATCAAGGTCGGGCGAATGGGCCTAACCATACTCGAGTTTGGTCAAACACTCTGCAAATCGGAGTCGGGCGAATGGGCCTACCCATACTCGATTTCGACTAGCCACCCCTTCAATCGGAACCGGGCTCGATTACCGCCTCGGGTTCGATTACCGCGTGCCTCGATCGGAGTCGGGCGAATGGGCCTAACCATACTCGGCTTCTGACCAGACACGTTTTAACCCGAAATCATTCCTGGGAATGTCGGTGTAGAGAGTTGTACATCAGGACCGGGTGGTGTAGATAATAGGACCAAAGGATACCTAGTAGGGGTTAGTCAAGATAGGCCGCGTGTCTACCAACGCCAAGAGACGGTAGCGCTATTGTGATGTACAAAGTATGACGTGAGAAGGCTACTCTGGCAAGATATGAGATAAAATCATTTCTTACGTAATGAACCGTCGAGAAAATAGTTTAGGATTAGGTTTAAATTAAGAGTAAAAACACCTAGGTAAGAAGACACTAGGATAATAATTAAGACAATTAGATTTTGTAGTTGAAATGTACTTAACTTTGTACATGAAAAATAATAATACATGGAACAATCAGTCAGTATAGTCAACTAGGCTAATACTTATTAATTATATTAGATAATAGGTTCACCCAATATCAACTTGAAGACGGGTACTAGCAAATAAGACATTATTGTAAACTAGAATTAAGCGTATTTACTATTGTTAAATAAAGCATCATTGAATTCTAATACTACTGTTTTGATTTGGTGTCCGTTTATTATCATAAACGAACAAATATTTTGCAACGGACCCTGGATCCGGCGAGCGCATCCTCGGCCGGAATTTGGGTCGTTACAATATTTAGAAAGTTAAATATAAAAGTTTTAAATTAGTAGGTATCAAAAAGTTTGAATTTGAAAATATTTTGTTTTTTTTTAGTGTAGTGTAATTAGGAAGGTGACTATAACAAAAAGTTTAAAGATTCATTTAAAGTTTAGTTGATTAAAAGATCAGTTTTGGTTCATATTAAGGTTTACTTATGGCATTTAGTGTCATGTTGACTCCTTCTCTTACAATTAATAATAAATTTCCTTCTTTTTAAATGTTTGTTTTAACTTGGTTTCAAACCAAAATTAATATGAATCTTATTAAGCTTAAGTTTTATTTTCGTTTTAAATTTGAGTGGAATAGTAATTTTTATATTAGCTTTAGGCCTTAGGTTGTGCTAAAATTAAGCTTTAGTTTTACTTAAAGTTCATTTTAAGGTTATTTGGTGTAAATTAAGTTAATGTTAAAGTTTATTATAGTTCTACCGCGAGTTATGTTAAATTAGTGTTAGGTCTTATTGCCGTCTAGTATTTTCGTTATATTCGTTACTTGTGTTTGGTTGTAAAGATTATTTAATATCTTTTCGTTTGGATTTCACCGGAAAGTATACCTGAGCTTTAGATTTAAAACTTCATTAAAGCGAAGTTAAAGTCAACCGAACGAAATTAATCTTATTTTTGTTTTTCTTTTATTTTTCCTTTATTTTCCCTCGGTCGTTCCGGTGTACGAACGGTTGAAAAAAAACTTATTTTTGTTTGACGCGACAATTTTATGTTCCCGTTCAGGTTTCCATTTACTTTAAAAGAGCTTTTTCGAAAAATACTCCAAATTTGGCGGATTTTAAAGTGGATTTCTATATAGTCGAAAAACCCTATTTCCACTATAGTTTATATTAAACTGTTTCATTTAAAAGTGTTTTTTGTTTTTTCTTTTTAAATGATTATTTTTCAAAAACAAGTTTATCATGGTTTTTATTTATTTTTTTTTCGAGAATTGCATACACAATTGTTATCGCATGATTCAATTATCTATAAGGTTAAGTAACCATGAAATTGTTCTCATGCAACAAAAAAACTTGGATCGCAAAATGTCAAAGTAAAACACAAAAACAAGACAAGTAAACAATCAAATTATAATTTCTGACTAGAAGTCAAATCCTTGAAATTTAATATCGAATTTGTGTTTAAATATAATTTTTAAACAATTTACTTGGAGTTTGAGTTTTTGTTACAGCTTCCAAATGCCGAAAAACTACGCGATTCGCCAAAACTATTGGAACAAGGAAAATGTTTCCTTTGTAAAGTGTCCAGTGACCATTTAAAAAAAATAAAGCGAGACAGAGAGGCTTTCTTGACATTTCTGAGAACCCTGGCATCTGATTAGAAGTCTCCTCAGCAAAATATTCGAAAATAATTTAATTAAAATCATTTTTCACTGCTAAAAAAGCGACAATTTAAAAGAAAACAACCACAAAAATAATTGCAACATGAGTTGTGCTGTTAAAAACTGTAAAAGTTCCCAAAAATTAAAGAACAGTGCAATTTCATTCCACAGGTAAACATGCCCACATCGTTTGGATTTTTTACACAGTAGTGCTTAATTTATTTTCTAGCAATATTTTTTAAACTTATTTGTGTTCGAAATTAATATATTTCTTATTAGAAATGCTTTAAAACTGCAAGTTAGACCACGGGTATTTCGCGCTATTTTGATCAAACCACATCTGTAAAAACAGAAACACTGCTTCAGGGGCGCAGTGATTTTTCACTGTTGAATACATTTTTGGGGCGCTCTTGTTTTCAGCAGATTTAATAAATTTTTTTGAAATAGTTTTACTTTTTCTTATTTTTATTAAATGTATTTGGGTCTCTAAGCCTAAATCTGAAAACAAAAATTGTCGCACTCGTTTGGTTTAGGAAATAAATAGGTTTAGTTCGAAAATTCAGTGCAAATTTTTAACGTTGTTGAAGCTATTTTAATTTACGCTGAACTTTCAAACGAGAGCGACAATTTTTGTTTTCATATTTAGGTTAAGGAGGCCTCAGAACATTTAATAATGTACTGAAAAATAAGAAAAATAATATTCGTGTCCGAACCCTAAAGTAAAATGATGCCATTTT
Organism: Dichetophora obliterata; assembly: GCA_963920525.1. Classification (NCBI taxonomy): domain Eukaryota; kingdom Metazoa; phylum Arthropoda; class Insecta; order Diptera; family Sciomyzidae; genus Dichetophora; species Dichetophora obliterata. The sequence goes on from OY986435.1 coordinate 115,391,056, forward strand.
TTCAGATTTCCGCACATTCCGCAAATTAAAATATTATGGATTAATGATATAAATGAAGGATCGTGTGTTTGCTCTAAACATTTTTATGAATATGGTTTCATCGGCAATTCATGTTCTAGCCACAGACTATTTCCATCAGCGTACCTTACATTGATCCTGTCGGTAGTAAAATGTGAGTATTTATTTTTTTATTATTTCAAATCAATAAACATTATATAACTACATAGAGAAAAAGATGCGATGCCTACCAGTAGTTGCCAGCTTGCTACAGAAGAAGGGCACTCCAATAAAGAAAACGTAAAAATATTGGCAAATATTCAAATAACGTCACCTAGCGCAGCAACTTTGGCAATACAAAATAATTAAATAAATGTTGCCCAAAATAAAATAAAAAAAATATCGTTGAAAAGAGCAATGGAGTCAAGCGACGACTTAACTAGCACACCGCAAAAAAAATAATAAGAGATACACTTAGAGTTCTCAGAAAGGTTGTTTTGGAAAAAAATAAAAAAATAAAAACATTAAATAAAAAAGTTTGGCGCAAAGCAAAAAGAATAGCCTCTCTTAAGGACATCGTATGTTCCATTAAAAAAAAATTAATAAATGAGGAGACTTCCGAAATTCTTAATATGCTTGGTGACATGAACGCAGATCTATTCCAAAGAAAGCTGAGAAAAATAAAGGGCATGCCAAACGCAAGGATGTACCAACCAGCTATAAGATCTTTTGCGTTAAATTTAAACTTTTCGTCACCAAAAGCATACGATTTTGTACGAAAAAATTTTGATAACTGCCTACCGCACTCACGTACGCTTGCCAAATGGTACGAGGGCATTGATTGCTGTCCAGGCTTTACGACAGAATCATTCGAAGCCATCAGTGCCGCTGTTGACGAAGCACGAAACAGAGCTGAAAGAATAATATTAAATTTAGTTTTTGATGAGATGGTGATTCGAAATTTAGTTTTTGATGAGATGGCGATCCTTAATGGCAATTAAGGATCTTAAAAACGATTTTTATTTTCAATATTTAAAAATTTTGTTAGACATATTGATTGGAGTAGCAGTGGATCAATTGGATACACCTATATTGGAGATGGCCAACACCTATATTGACGCAAATCAAAAGGTAAATTTGATTAAGCATTGTTTAGAAAATATTTTAAAAACAGGAGCTGAGGTAGTTGGGGTAACATTTGATGGGGCTGCAGTAAACTTTACTGCAGCTAGGCTGTTAGGATCTGATGTGTCAGATATTAATTCTGAGAGCGTTTTTAAGTTAGATTCCTTGACAACTAGATTTTGTATTTTACCTGACCCTTGCCACATGATCAAGGTTAGGTTAGGTTAAAGTGGCTGCCTCAAATTGAGACGCACTTAGGCCAATAAGGCCCATTGTGGTACCACAGGGGTTGATCTCCCTTCTCTATTCAAACCAGCTTGAGCTGTTCACAAAGCTTAGGATTCGGTATATCGATATTTCCGAGAGTTCTTCGAGGTCTCTGAAAAACCAGTTGTTTAGGTGAAGAAAACGTTTTTGAGCCAGCGCTGGGCAGGTGCAGAGAAGGTGTTCTGTAGATTCCACCTCCTCCTCATCTCTACAGCTTCTGCAGAAGTCGTTGTGGGGTATGTTTAATCTTTGAGCGTGCCTGCCAATAAGGCAGTGCCCTGTCAGGATCCCTATCATGGTGCCAATGTGATCTCTACTAAGAGATATGAGTTCTTTTGAACGCTTCAGATTGAGTTTGGGCCAGATTTGCCGTGTTATATTACAAGTGTTACCTGCTGACCATCTTTTGTTGGTGTTGATACAGGATAACTCATGTGTAAGGAGTTTACATGTGGTGAGAGGAATACCAAGGTTTGTCTTGTCTGAAGATAGTTGTTTGGTAGTACCTGTGCGAGCGAATTCATCTGCTCTGCAGTTACCTAGAAAATCCCTATGTCCAGGAATCCAGCATAGGATAATTTTGAGCTGCTCTGCCATCTCGTTTAGAGATCTGCGGCAGTTGAAAACTGTTTCAGATGTTATTTCAACAGTTCCTAGGGCTTTCAGAGCGGCTTGACTGTCAGAAAGTATGCATATATCCATGGAAGATATATCATTTTTCTGAAGCCAAGTTAACGCTTCATGTATAGCAGCGATTTCAGCTTGAAATACACTGCAATGGTCAGGGAGCCTGAAGGCTATATTGATGCTTAATGTTTCTGAGTAGACTCCTCCACCTACTTTGCCATCTAGTTTTGATCCATCCGTAAAGATCTCAATGACATTGTGAGGTGAACGGTTTTCTTGTTCCCACTCTTCTCGAGAGGGAATGGATACATCGAACTTCCTCTCAAAGAGTAGTTTTTGTGTGATGTAGTCAATGGACCTAGGTAAAGGAGGGAGAAATTTTCTGATACAAGAATGTCCTAGTGTACCTTCTTTCCACTGGGAGGTGGCTACTAGGCGAATGGCTGTATTAGCGGCCATCTGTTTAGCTAGGATATCAAGTGGTGTAAGATGGAGCATTGTGTCTAATGCGTCTGTCGGAGTGGTTCTTAGGGCTCCGCTAATGCACAGTTCAGCTGATCTTTGAACTTTACGGAGAAGGTTATGGTGAGTCTGTTTTTCGAGTGCATGCCACCAGACAATAGCACCATATAGCAATATTGGCCTTACAACTGCTGTATAAAGCCAGTGAGTAACACTTGGCTGTAAACCCCATTTGCTACCCACCGCCTTTTTGCAAGAGTATAGGGCAATGTTCGCTTTTTTGGCTCTTTCGAGCAGATTGGGCTTCCAGTTTAGTTTCCTATCTAGTATAAGGCCCAGGTATTTTGCTTGATCTGAGAAGATAAGACTTGTATTTCCCAGTTTTGGAGGGCTAATTTGAGGTACATTGTGTTTTCTTGTGAAAACTACTAACTCAGTCTTATTAGGATTAACGCTGAGCCCACAGCTGATAGTCCAGTTGACAAGAGTGTTTAGGCAGTTTTGCATAATGTCTCGGAGAGTAGATATATATTTTCCAGAGGTAACAATAGCAACGTCATCGGCATAAGCTATCACCCTGCACCCCTCTAGTTCTAGTTTGCCTAGCAGTTCATTCACTGCTAAATTCCAGAGTAGAGGCGAAAGAACCCCTCCCTGAGGGGTTCCTCTTGGTACAGATCTTAGCGTGGATGCCGCTCCAAATTTTGCACTTATAATCCTGCCAACTAGCATTTGGTTTATGAGTGCTATCAGCGCGGCATCCACCCCAAGCTCCGTCAGCGCACTGATGATGGCCCCTGCCTCGACGTTATTAAAGGCTCCTTCTATATCAATAAAAGCTATCATTGTATATTCCTTCAGATAGAGGGATTTTTCAATGATGGAGATTATGGAGTGGAGAGCTGTTTCCACTGATTTGCCTTTGGTGTAAGCATGTTGAGCTAGAGATAATGGCTTCTTATCTATCATGGATCTCAAGTGAATATCAATTAATCTCTCGAGGATTTTTAGAAGAAAAGATGAGAGACTAATTGGTCGAAGGTCTTTTGGGTTTACGTGTGAGCTTTTTCCTGCCTTAGGTATAAAGATAACCTTCACATTACGCCATCGCTGGGGAATGTGGTTCAGGTCAAGGCAGCTTTGGTAGATCAGCAAAAGCCGCTCCTTAATGATGTCATACGACTTTTGGATTTCAATGGGGGCTATACCATCTGGTCCTGGTGACTTAAATGGTTTGAAGCTACTGATTGCCCATTCGAGCTTTGTTTGCGAGAGTATTTCTAGAGATCTGTTCACAGGTGATAACTGATATACCTGGATTGGATCGTTGTATATCTCTGAACATCCCGGAAAGTGGGTTTCTACTAAAACGTTCAGAGATTCTTCACTGCTTGTGGTCCAAGTACCATCTTCTTTTTTCATGAAGCTTGGATTGGAGGGAGCCTTGGCTAGAATTTTCCTGAGCCTTGACGCCTCAGAGGTCTGTGATATATTTTCACAGAAGGTCCTCCAGGACTGTCTTTGTGCTTTTCGTATTTCATTTTTATATTCCTTGAGGGCTATTTTATAATATGACCACGTATCTGTAGATCTTGTGGTCTTTGCCCTGTTGAAAACTTTTCTGGTCTTTTTCCGGAGCTCTTCTAGTCCCTTATTCCACCAAGGAGGCTTTTGCTTCCCCCTCAATTTTTTTAGCGGACAAGCAGTATCTAGAGCTTTATTTAGCGATTTAGTGAGACTATTAACTAAGTTGTCTAAAGATTGTTTATTGGAAGGACGATTAGTTGGTCCAATTGAGAGATCTGTATTTAAGGAATTTATATAAAGATCCCAATTGGTTTGTTTAAGATTGCGAAATTCGCATGATCTCGAGTCAAAGTTATCAACATCAAAGAGGATATATCTATGGTCTGAGAAGGAGTGTTCATTAGAAACTCTCCAGTTTTTTACCCTATTAGATATATGGACAGAGGCAAGGGTAATATCTAGAACCTCCTGTCTATTACTTATAATGAAGGTGGGTTCATTACCTATATTGCATATATTAAGATTAGTTGTGAGGATGAAGTCAAATAGAAACTCACCCCGTTTGTTGGTGTCTGAGCTACCCCAGATCACATGATGAGCATTTGCATCGCACCCGATAATTAGGCTCTTTGCTTTTGATGCTGCTTTGGAGACTAAATTTTTAAGGTTGTCTTCTGGGAGGACTTCGTGGTCGTGCGCGAGGTAAGCTGAGACGAGCCACAAGCTGTTCTGGCCCATCTCGACGCTTATAGCCACGGTGTCTTTGTTACTGAAATTAGAGAGAGTAAATACACTCAGGTTTTTCTTAATTAAAATACACGCTCTTGGATTACCTTGTGATTTAGTATACACAAGCGTGTATGCTGGAGTCCTGAGTCCGCATACTAGGCCACAGACTACCCATGGCTCCTGGATCAGGACGATGTCATCTCCATCTTGGCTGAGACGGATTATCAGGCTGGCGGACGCAGCCTTGGAGTGGTGTAGGTTAATTTGAACTACCTTCAGCATTTGAGCTTCTAGTAGCTAAATCAACCTCCACCACAGTTGTGTCAGAGTCCTCGTCTGATTTAAGAAGGCTATCCTCCAATGAGGATAGCCGAAATGTGCGTGCCAGTTCCATCACGGAGCTTACGCCCTCCGGTTCTAGCACAGGGGGGCAGGTTTGAGAAGATGGTGCGTTTTTAATTACTTTGGAAGCCTGCTCTTCCTCCAATAACGCCTCATCTTTTTTGTAGACCCTCAGTTCTATGGATGAGAAACCATAGTCTACCACGAAACCTTTGGATGACAAGAGAGCCAGGGACTCCTGGTTGATAACAAATGTTACCGACCTAAAGTCCCCCTTCGGCTCATCAACCCGTGTCACCTTCCAGTTTGCTGTTGGTAGGCCATGATTTCCCAACCTTATTGTCTCAAGGATTATTTGAGGGTCAGAGTGTTCGGCTGGGACCCGGGAACGCGCCCTTGGTCTGTTTGGGATCAGATCCCTATCAATGACCGCGAGATTCGCGCCCGGCCATACCTCACCAATCCTTGAGATTGCGATCTTATATAGATCTAGAGACCTTTGGTCAGCACATGCGATCAGCTTCACATGGCCTTGATGCCATCCACTGTCGCGACACGAAGGGCCTCTGCCGGGAAACTCCTTCATAATCGGAATGAAGATAGTGGCCAGTTTTCCCACTACCTTCCTCCATTTTTCAGGCGAGATGCTGCCGTCTGGGTCGCTTCTGTCAATCACCGCAATGGTAATTTGTCCAGCCGCGATTTCGCTGAAGAGTTTTGGAGTGGTTTTGTTACCACAAATTTTCTTGGCGCCCGGCATAGGGACCTCCTCTAGAGATCGCTGACGCTTAGTAGGCACCGGTTTGGGTTGTTGAGAAGCTTGTGGCTCCTCCAAGGTGCCTACCGCCCACTTCCAGGACTTCCACTGAGCCTCGGTACGCTGGTTCTCGGGAATTTTCGCAATGCGATCCCTTACCCTTAGCGCTGATTTCCGAGAATCACGGCCTGTCCTTTTGGTGGATGGCGTCTTTGTAGCCGGGCCCTTGTTGCTACTTCCACATGTGCCTGGTTTGGTAACCACTGCACTAGCGTCCGCAGCAGAAGCATTTAGAGACTGCGCGTCTGCAGGCTGTTGGCCATAAGGAGCGTTTAAAGACCGCGTGTCTGGTGTAGCTGTAGGCTCCACTTGGTTGGCATTTAAAGATTGCCCATCTGTCTGTTTTTTATTATTATTATTATTCATCTTGGTCGTGCGACCACCCCCTCCCCACCAAGATGAAGAGAGTTAAACCGACAGGCTCCGAGACCACTCCTCGAACGGGATCGGGTCTGCATTCAGGGAATGAAAGATCCCCGTGTGCAGCCCCGATCCAACCCGAGATTTGGCTCAGAGTCTGTCAGTAGAGTGATCAAAAAATAGAGAGGGGAAAAAGATGTCGACCGCGCCCTAACCCCAATGCCGCGGTAAGGCCACAGTTACACTCTGAGGCGGCCAGACTGGACTTTATTACATGGGCTTCCAGCCTAGCAAATCCTCAGCACGGGTCGCATTACACCTTGATTCAGCCCACACCCCTACCGATGGGGAGGATTCTTACCATGCCATACGAGACTATTGAAGAGTCAGAATACGGTAGGAAGAACCTTCCCCTCTGCTAACCGCCGTCTTATGATTAAGAACACTGTAGCGGTTATTACCAGCCGGCACCCACATGGAGGGTTAGGTAGAGGATTTTTGCCAGCCCACATGATCAAACTCATTAGAAATTTTTTTGCTAAAATAGTTTAAAGATTCAGAAAATAATGTCATAAAATGGCAATATCTTCAAAAGCTAGTAGATTTGCAGGAAAAGAGCAATTGCATTTAGGGAATAAGCTGAAAAGAGCTCATATATATTTCTTTGATCAAAAAAATGAAGGTAAGGCTTGCTGTTCAAGCTCTTAGTAAATCTGTAGCAGATGCGTTAGATTTCTGTAGAGAAGTACTGCTATTTCCAGATTTTAAAGGTAGTGAGACTACAGTAAAGTTCATTAGGTATATGAATAATACTTTTGATATTTTAAATAGTAGGAATATGTATAAATTTGGGTTTGAAAAAGCCCTTTGCAATGAAAATATAGGTTCTTTAATTTCATTTGAAGAAGAGTTTGTGGCATATATTAGTCAGCTTCGTATTCTTAATGGTCAGTTAGTAGTGAGCAGCCGTAGAAAGACAGGGTTTATAGGTATAATAGCAAGTATTAGGAACATAAAAGTTATTTATGAAAGGTTTATAGCAAGTGAAGTTTTGTCCTTTATACCATTTTATAAGCTTAATCAGGACCATTTAGAACTCTTTTTTAGCTCAATTTGTTCTCACTTAGGACATTATGATAATTCTTCTGTTAAGCAGTTTAAAGCTGCTTATAAGAAATTGATTATCAGATGTAAGATTAGAGAAGGTGGAATAGGTAACTGTATACCACTGGAAAATATAGAGATATTAAATTTAAGTAGTTCTAACCCGGTCAAATAAGATAATATCGAGTCAATTCTAGAATGTAGTGAATGCAAAATAGACTTGGAGGGGGAAAGTAGTCAACAATCGCTAATTAGCTTTAAGTCAAAGGGGTATTTGAAAAATTCTTCCAAATTGGTTGAAGACGTTTGTATTATTGCTGAAAAAGAGCTACGCATACAAACAAAATTGTTAGATAAAGGCAAGTCTATTTTGCATAAAACTTATTATAATAGAATTTTGCTAAACACACAACTATTAAGTATAAACACACAATTAAGTCTTCCGGCCATTATAATATTGTAGTAAAATATATAATTTAATTTTTTTTAAAAACAAGATATTTTTATATAACTAAAAAACTAATGAAAAACCAACAATTAGGCAAAAACTACATAAAACTATTCATTTCAAAGGAGTTTAAAAATAATTTATTTCATTTGTGTTCATTTATTATTTTAATTTATTTATTTATATAATTGTTGTAATTTATAAATTTTTTAATTTTTATACTTTATAAAATTTAATGCATGCATTTTTCCTATAAATGAAAATAAATCAAGTAGATAACATTTATCATATTTATTTTATTGCTAATTCACATCTTTTTATATTTTTACTAATATTCTTTTTTGCTTTCGGGTGAAATAGGCCTACTGGGAAACCGAACACCAAAAAAAAAAATCGGTAACGCACCAATTTGTATATTTCAAGGGTGGTGTGGAAATACAATTTAATATTTTAATGTATAAGAAAGAACATTAAGAGTTTGGGCCTTCTTTCACGATGCAACCGAATACGGCCCCGTGTAAATGTTTCTGTATTTGTGTAAACCAACACCAATATAAAAAATACCACACTTTTGTGCTATTACACCACTTCCTTATATTTTACTTCTTTGGTTGTGCATGCGTGATTGAAACAATTGTATGAATTTTCAGATTGGCCGCATTTAGCGCAGACAATTGTTGTGAACTGTAATGGTAGCGCTACCATATCAAGCAATGTTTTTCACTGAATGTGTTGATTCTCTACACGTCAAAAATTACATTTAATTCAAATATATATAATTTGTATGCAAATTTGATTCAATTGGAAAGGTTTCTCACTTAAATTTGCTTCGTTATCTTTATTTTTTTTACTTGAACTGCGTCAATAGCAGCATCTGACAGTCAATTCAACAGTTGTGTTCATGTAGCATAGAATTTTTTCGCTCGATTATATGGCGTATGCTACCTGATCAGTTTTAGTGAGCGCTACCAAAATTTTACCATTCAGCGAATTTTTACACAACAGTTGTCTGCGCTGAATGCGGCCATTGTTTTCACCTTATATTTTGGTATTAGGGGGTTTCAGTCGAACGTACATTTACGCTGACATGTGCGACGGCAAACTAACGGGAATATTTTGTTGAGCTTTCAAACAATCGTACATGTGCGACGACTTCATTTCATTGCGGGCTCTGAAATAGAACACATCGGCGTAATGGCTGAACAATTTTTTTATGACCTTAGGACTTAGCAGTAATTTTCCATATTTAGAGAATTGTTTATCAATTTTCTTTAATTATAAACAATTATAAAATTTTTCCAACGTTTTTAATATTAATTTTCGCTAATATTTTTTCGCTTCGTTGCTTTTCACCCGCTGACGCTTTTAATGAAATGAAAATATGCAGTAAGTCGGACCGACTTGCGTTCAGTTGCCCAACATGTCGGGCCGAACGGCAGAAAAATCAAAAATTTTTGATTTTCGTCCGACATGTCGGTCCGACTGTCTCATTTGCTTTCGAATGATCGTACATGTCGTTGAGCTTGCCCAAGTCATCGTTCATGTAAGATCGTCTGAAAGCCTCAATAGGACATGTCGGACGAAAATCAAAATTTTTTGATTTTTCTGCCGGTCGGACCGACATGTTGGCCATGTGAACGCAAGTCGTTCCGACTTACTGCATTTTTTCATTTCATTAACACAGCGTCTCCACGGGCAATATGTCCGGCAATAATATTTTGCCAGAATGGGAATTTTCTAAATATAGCCCGTGGAGACGCTAAATTGCCAGCTAGGATATATGTCCGGCAACATTGCCAAACTGTCCGGCAACATTGCCAAACGCTTGCAGGGCAATATTGCCATGCATAGAATATTGCTCTTGCGAGCAATAAAAATGGCGACAAATGAAGATTGGTGGAAAAATAAAACTATGAAATATATAAACTCGTTCGGTATAACGAGAATGTTTGTGGAAAATAAGTATTAAAATGTATGAAAGCATTTTATACAACTTTTTAAGGTTTTCTAGAGACTTAAATGTTTTAATGCAATAATGTCTCTCATTTAACGCCATGTTTCATATATTACCCATTGCGGCAATATTTTGCCCCACCATCGAAAAATTGCCAGATCAAGCAATATTTCGTTGCTCGCAATATTGCGCGAAACATTGCTCGTGGAGACACAGCGTGAGAGGCAGCAAAGAAATGAAGTCGTCGCACATGTACGATTGTTTGAAAGCTCAACAAAATATTCCCGTTAGTTTGTCGTCGTACATGTCAGTCAGCGTACAAGTACGTTCGTCTGAAACCCCGTTATTCGAAGTTTAATTATTTCACTTTCAAATGTCAAACTTTGCAATTGAAAAAGACAACATGTTGTTCAGTCAGTGCAGCGGAAAAATAAATCGTGGCGATATATAAACATGTTGTGAGTAGCGGAAATAATACTTGCCGTTCAAAAGACTTTTATCCAACTATTGCAAAAAATTTAATTCTGTAAACGCAGCCAATGTTAATTTAATTTTAAGACATGGGCAGAAGAAAGTCTAAAAGAAAACCTCCTCCAAAACGTAAAAACATAGAACCTCTTGATCAGCAATTTAATTGTCCCTTCTGCAATCATGAAAAATCCTGTGAAGTAAAGATGTGAGTATAAGTTATAAAACGGATAATTGTTTTCTCATATACAATTCTATGTGTATATGTATACTTAAGTTATGCGAAAATAAATTGATTTACCTACATCAGACTTTCAGGGCCGGAATTGTTATGGCATAATTTTCTCAAGAACAAACTCCTGATTTGTTTTGAAAAACTTGAATATAAACGGAAACTTAAATTTTACTACTATTTAACCACTAGCATTTTACCATTTCTTTAATATTAAGGATTATTTGGTATTAAGGACCAAATCTAAAGAATAATTTTACTTTGGGGCCCGGACCCAAATATTTTTTTTCTTATATTTATTAAATGTATTAAGGCCTCCTAAGCCTAAATATGAAAACAAAAATTGTCGCTGAAACAATTGAGTGCATATTGCTTAGTCAGCTCGTGATACCTTGGCTTATATTCGTGTAATTAACAAGTGCTTGATTCTTGTCACCTCACCCTTGGTGTAATTATCCAGGTGGAAGCGCTTTTTCAACTCTCACAAAAATGAACCCTAGTCTTTTCAAAAACAGCTAATGCAAATTTGAAGCAAAGCAAAATAAAAGGCTATGAAATAAGGCCCCAAACATTTCTATACAAAACGCCAACACAAATAATTAGGATGTTATTTCCTATTTTGGGGCTTTATTTCATTTTTGAAAAATGGGGCTTTATTTCATAATGAAATAAGAGTAAAATGAAATAAAGACCCAAAAATTATATTAGGAATTAAAAGCATGAATATTTGGAGTGGTATTTCGATTTTTGTGGCCTTATTTCATTTTTTAAATTAGGGTTTTATTCTACTATAATTAGTAAAATAGGCCACCAAAAATTTCAACATTCCTTGAGGGTCAGACTTGGATACGGTTGTTATAATAACTTTTCGATTTTTGTTATTTAAAATCAAAAATTTCTCAATTGAAAAATTTCAAAAGATATGTTAAGTTTTGATATTTTTGTCACTTAGTGAGGACATAATAAAAAATTAAAAATAAAATACATTGTGAAAAATTTCATGATAAAAGAAGGACCAGTGAACTTATCTATCTCGATCAAAAAATTATATATATAAAAAAATCCTCTTATAAAACTATAACAAAATATGAATGTCGGCAAGAGACCTGTAAAGCAAGAGTAAACCTTTTGTCGGAAGGAAATTTTGCGACGTTTGCACTCCGCAAGATCTCTTACGAGTAGGAAAACAACTCTTTGAACATAAATTGAAATTAAACTTTAGGTACGAGATATAAGAGAACTAACAAAGTTTTCCTATTTGTAAATTTAGAGAGATTTACAAAACAATAATTATATCAAATTTATAAAAATATTTCGTACAGGGGAATACTGTTTTTACAAATTCTTGATAAGATAATTCTTGAAGATATTAATTCATTCATGTTTACGAATAAAAATAATAGCAATTAAAGGGTGTTTTTATTTATTGTGAGGTCATTCTTCATAAATTTTGGGGTGCAAATTCCTTAATTTGAGGCTTGATTCCGTTTTAAGATTTGAGGCCTTTTATTTTGGGGGTGCATTTTTGCGCAGCGTTTTAAAGAACTGGCATATTTAAGGGGCCTTATTGCATCATATTGGGGTTTATTTTGGCATAATTGAAGTATAGTGATAGCTCAAATTTTACAATTTCAAAAGAAAGGCTATTCTGTTACCTATTCAACGAGCCATTTATCATAAAAATCCATGAATGACTTTTGAAGATATATTATTTTACGTATGCTTTTTTACGCACTGCTTACACAAATTATGTTCATGTTTCATTATAAAGAGAATTATATCCAGAAGTACTGTAGACAGCGTAGCTGGTGTTTGACTTACTGAGGGTTGTAATCTCTGAGTAGCGGCCGAAGGCCGCCTATTAAAAAGAGAATTAATTTGAACTTCCAGCAACATATATATATATTCATATATAGAAAAACAAATTTTCACATTTGGAGCCACTAGTTATACTTCGTATTTCTTAAAATACTCAAAGGATTTCATTTATTGATATCTTATTTAATAGATCACATTTAAACCATTTAAAAAGTAAATATTTTTTGTACATTTTATTTCACATTAAAAAAATTCTGTCGTTTTTTTGGGGCCTTATTTCATTTTCGGTTGGAGCTTTATTTCGTCGAATTGGGGCTTTATTTCGTAGGGTGTTATTTCATAATGAAATAAAGCACCATGTTTGGGGCCTTATTTCGTTTTTGTTTTGGGGCTTTATATCCTGGGGCCTTATTTCACAGAGCCTAAATCGTGTGCAACTCAAATTAAAATGTGTGACAAACGTAATAAATTTTGCTACATTTTTGGCTTAGATTTACAGATCTCAGTCATCGGCGTAGTTTTAAAAACAATTTTGGAGCGGTGGAAGTGTACAACAAACTCCTTAATCGCTCTTATAATGCCAGTCGCTGGTACGAGCCAGAATTTATTTGTGCATATTGCTGTAGAACAATAAAAAAATGCAAAGATCAACCTTCATCCCCTTTACCATCAGCCATATACCATACCATAAACCAGACGAGTGCTACTTTTGTCAAACCAATGTTTCAGGTCACAGTTTTAAAACTCGTAAAAACATAAACAGACTAACCAAAAAACATTTTAATGTCGACTCTAAATTTAGTGTAAGCTTTTTGACAGCAAATTCTATAGAAATAATGTCAGAAAAGCTCATTCGCTTCTTTAAAAATTGCCAGCACCTTTTCCAAATTTTTGTCGTGTTCAGTCTCGGTGCTATCAAACACAATAACGTCATCCAGATAGTTCACAACACAATTACACGGGGCCAAAATGCTTTCCATGATTCTTTGAAATATTTCTGGCGCTGAATTTACACCAAACAGTAGTCTTTTGTATCTGAATAGCCCTTTAGACGTAATGAAAGTAGTTATTCCACGACTCCCTTCGTCCAGCTCAAGTTGGTGGTAGGCATTTTTGAGGTCGAGTCTTGAAAAATGTTTTGCTCCTTGAAGTTTGGTCATAAAGGAGTCGAGTGTTGGAAGTGGATAATTCTCCCTCAGTATTGCCAAATTTGCACGCCTCATGTCGATGCATAGACGGATATCGCAGTTCCCTTTAAATACAACCACCACTGGAGATATCCAAGGGCTAGGTGCTACTACTGGCTCTATGATATCTTGTTTAATTGCTTCGCTTAATTTTTCTTCGACCTTTTCCTCTAAAGCCGACGGTACTCTACGCAGTGGTTGTTGGACTGGCTTCACGGATTTATCAATTGATAGTGAAATTTTAATGCCTTATTTTCGGAAATATTTGGCTATCTTGGATTTGATTGATTCCAGGGCCTAATTTTAAAACGTTTAATTTTATGGCGGTATCTCGACCCAGTAAAGATTGACTCCCATTCTCAATAATATAGAATGAGGCAATCAGGTTTGAAGTTAAGTCTAGACCTATTACAGCCTCGAAAACTGTCTTAATCTTGAGCAGATCGTTTCCAGCATACGCACGAAACTGATTCTCAGATTCAGTTCCTATGTTCCAAACTGGCATGTTCCCTGCAGAGATACTCCCAATCATTCTGACTCAGCAAGTTAAATTTTGAGCCAGAATCAATCAACATCGAAATTTTCAAGCCTCCTATATAGCATCCTATTATTTCATTCATATGTTCGCCTAACTTGTCCGTTACTTGAAAACAATTGTGTTCAGTCTTACACTTGCGAGCAAAATGGCCAATGAACCCACATTTGTTGCATTTTGAATTTTTAGCAGGACAGCCAGCACTTGTGCCAGTATGTCCTCGTTGCCCACATCTGCCACATTCAATATTTTGATTCTTGCTCTCAATTCTGTTGATATCTAGAGATGCATTCGGCAATTTCATTATTTCAGACTGATTGTTTATTTGTTCGTAAACGTGGCACATTTCAATGGCTTCTGTAAGCGTGAATTCTTTTTCTAGGAGTCGTTTTTTAAGATCATTCGGAGCCCAGGCATCAATAAGTTTATCTTTTAAGTGAATCGCCAATATTTGTTCTTTTGTTTCTCCGAACTGACATTTTGCGGCTTGGTTCCGTAATCTTACAAGAAATTTGTTTAAACACTCGCCCCTTCAGGTTTCAATGAACGAAACAAATTTCTTTCGAAAGTAGAGTTCCTTTCGGGCGAAAAATATTTATTGAGCATTTCAACAAGGACTTCGTACACGTCTTTACCCTCAGCTACATTTTCAGCTTCCACAAGAGCTCCGGAAATACTGTACACCACCTCCTGGAGTTGCGTACCACCCAAATACAATAATTTATTCTTCTTCTTCTTTGCATCCTTGATTTCTTCCGCTTCAAGATATATGGAAAATGAGCGAAGCCATTTCTCCCATTCTGAACGAAAAAGAGACTTATCTATGGCATCGCATAGAAAAGGTGGTATGCTTGCCGCACTCATTCCACTTCCTTTTCGCAATTTAATGCAAGTCAATTTAAAATCTTCCTATTACGCAATTAAATGCAAAAACAATAAAATTAGCAAAAGAAACCCAGTCAATGTTTGTTTTCTTACCAACTTCCAATTAAATGAAATTCGACTAATTCCAATAGACAATCCTAACAATTTAATGTAATTTTACTTGTTGCCTTTGCAACGTTTTAACAATTTAATGTTCCGTCTTATCCGCAATTAAATGCAAAACAATTTAATGTTTTTCTTTTGTTACAATTAAATGTACCACCAACTCACATGGTCTCTTCTTTGTTTGTTCTTTTTTTCCCTTTGTGTGTTTTTCCTGTTTACCAAAAATGTGCAATATCAGTTATAGATGCTAAAAAAACAACACAAATCATGTATGTATGTGTGTATGTACGTATGCATGCACTCATCATATTTTAATTTATTTTTAATAAAAATATAATTTACCACAGTCGCCATTGTAATAACTCACCAATTCAATAAAACCGAATTACAAAATATTTAACTAATTCAATTGTTTTTTTATGTATATGTTTAATAAAGTTAATAACATTTATGTACATTTCACTAAAGACACCTCTGTTCAGCTCTAGCGCTGTTCGACAACTAACTAAACTCAATCAACAGCGTTGCCAGATCTCCACAATAAATATAGTTTGACCAATAGTTTCTTATGTATGTTTGTTGCAATTAAGCTTAGGCGAAATGGTCTGTTGTTTTTTTATGCAAATAAATAAAATTTACTTCATATTTTTCCTCCGACGTTTCGCTGGTTCGCTGGTATATATTTCAAATGGTCTATGATTCCCATTCTTAAATCCAGTCAAAACAAGAAAAGGATTGATTATCAACTTATTTATAGGCTTATAAGTACGGAAAGGTACCGAAAACCGGCTTTTTAGTGGTAAGTCAAGATTTTGGGGGTGTTTGGCAAATTTATTCTATGTAGTCAGTCTTGTTATACTCAACAAGATCTAAAACAAAAAAAAAGTAACACTTCCCAGGGATTTCAAATTCTTTCAAATTTGTAACACTGCGTTAATTGCCACGAAATCGGTAACTAGGGATCGATAACTCATGACGTCACACAAATAATGACGTAACTTGCCGATTTTGTTACGAACGAGCACAGAACCCGACTAAGATATTTAAAAATTTTTTTTATTGTATAGAGTAAAGATAATGGTTTAAAAAACATTTCTTACACTATGTAACAAAAAAAAAAAATATTTTTTGGACTTTTATGAAAAAGTTGCCTATTTCGACCTGTTCTCCCTCTCGAAGCCTAATGAACGAAATAAAAAAATTCCTCAGAGATATTAGGCCTTAGTAATAAACATTATAAAGTCGGATCTAAATTAAGTGTGAGCTTTTGGACAGCAGATTCTATAGAAATAATGTCAGAAAAGCTCACACTATATTTAGAGTTGACTTTAAAATGTTTATTACTAAGGCCCATTGCATTTTATGTAACTACACCTTCTGCATTTTGCATAGAAATCGTAGCATATACGAAGCTCACAAGTTAAAATAAAAAACCAATGCAACAAATAACTGGACTAAAGTTTTCTGGAATAAATCAAATTTGGATTTTAACAAAATATCACTCGTGAGTAATAACGATTTGATATCGGTTCAAAAAAATCATATTGTTAGAATTTAAAATAATTTAAATAGCTATTAATGTGTTAAGGATTTGAGTGATAGCGGTTGTGCTAGGGTGAGAGTTGAGACAAAAAATAATATTGTTCTTGCCCCTTTCAAACCTTTTTTAGAATAGGAACTTGCTTAGACCTAATTTGGGCGCCTTATGTGTCAAGATCCTATTTGACTTGATTAATCGTTCATATTGAGCGCTCTTTGTGTACTGTGAGCGTTCGCACAGCATGCACATGTGTAAACAAAAACAAATTTTGCTTTCTCGCGTCTATGTACTGCACTGTGTATATATGCGTTTGATCAGTGTTTCAATTGAATTAATAAATTAGTGCTCTTGCCCATATCCGGAAAAAATTTTGCTCGCGCTCTTCTGACCCGCGCGCCCTAAGGATATTGCCTCATTTATCTCCATGTAAACAAGTTCTACAGTATACTTATCCAAGCACCATTTCTGTATTTTGATCAATTGCTAAACAACTTAAGTAAGTATTTTACATTCTAGCAATATGATTTTTCTGAACCGATATCAAATCTTTATTACTCATGACGGTTTACCGTTCATTAGGCTCCAAGAAGGAGAACAGGTCGAAATAGGCAACTTTTTCATAAAAGTCCAAAAATTTATTTTTTTTGTTACATAGTGTTAAAAAATATTTTTTTTAAACCATTCTCTTAACACTACACAATAAAAAAAAATTATGAAGATATCTTGTTCGGGTTCTGAGGTATGAATTTTTAAAAATCATCATAAAGCAGAAAAAGCTGGTATTTTCGTACTTTGTTTGTGTTACCACAACAACAACAATACGAATTTAAAAAGAAATCAACTGATTTGATGTACCAGCTGGATACCTTTAAAAAATATATTCATTGTGACCATAACGACGACAAAATGGTAATACCAAAAATGGTAATTTTGGAGTGAAATGAGTCTGTTTCAACACTAGAATTCATTGGCTGCTGAATATATAGCGTGAATCAAAGTAATTGTCGCACCTATCACAAAGATTTCTGATGAAGCCTTTAGCAGGGCCGAAATTGCAATAAAATCAGCTAGTGATTTTTTCCTTTTTATATTTAAAAACGTTGTTGTTGTTGTTGTTGTTGTTGATGATGATGATGATGATGATGATGATGATGATGATGATGATGATGATGATGATGATGGTGTTGTTGTTGTTTCTTTGGAAAGATTCGTTAGAACTATTAATTGTTCTAACTTTGACCTTAAGCTCAATAAACGATTTTAAAAACTATCAAACAACTAGAAATTGTATTTAAAATCAAGTATGATTTAAACCATCAAACATTTAGAATTTGTATTTAAATCATATAAAATCAACATTAAAAAAAAACCATTGAAAGGTTTAAAAATGTTTCGTCAATCATGGTTTGGGGCGCTTTCTCCGAAAAAGGCAAATTGCCCTTCTTCTTATCGAAAAAGGCGTTATAATAATTCAGAATATTACTGAGAACATATTTTAAAGAACTATTTTATGCGGCATGCCAAGCAAATTTACAGAGACGGCCACTTTTGTTTTCAGCAAGATTCTTTTCCAGCACAAAAGGCAAAAATCGTTTAAAGGTGATGCAGAGCAAATTTGCCATGTTTTATTTCTGTTGAAGGAATGCTCTCCGTCATCCTCTGACCTAAACTCCCTAGACTTTTGCTGAGCAAATTAACGAACATAATCACAAATACTCGTCTTTCACAAATTGTTATAAATTTTCAAAAAAAATTAATGGTGAAAGATTCGAATTTAATGATGAAGAGTTATAAAGAATGCTAAAATAAAATTTTTTGTTTGATAAAGTTTACACAATGCTTTTGATTTATGGCATAAAACAAGTGCGACAGTTATTTTGATTCACGCTTTATATAGTAGTACTCTAAATTATTAGTTATAAGCGGGTATGAGCTACATTTAAAGCTTTTGTGTTTTTTGTGATCCTTGCACTGAGAAAATTTTTACGAAAATTAAAAATAAAAAATTTAATTTCTTTTGGGTTTAATTGATAAAAATTTACCATAATTGGCATAACTTGGGGTAATTTATTAGCATGTGGGCATTGGTGTCGGAAGCGGGGGGAAGGGGCAGTTGCCCCCCACTTTTTTAGCTAGATAAACAATTTAAAAACGAAAACTTCAAAAGTTATTCAAAATTACAGTTTTTTTACAACGATAATATTTTGGTATTATATATTTTCCTCTTCTTTCTCTCTTCTTCATAAGCATGATTGCGGATAACCATTCTCTTTCTCTGTGTTTGCAAAAAGATAGAACAAAATGTAGAGTTTCTACTGCAAACCCACCACTTCAGTTTAAAAGCACCCTTAAGTATGTAGCTTAATACTGTAATATTGTAATCGAAGCCTTCAACGGAAAAGTGCCTTCTGAACAAAATCTAAAAACAAAACTAGATCTTTATGCAGATGACTTTTTTGCAGATGAAATTGCTGAAGCAATTGCCTGGCCAAACACCTTGAAATTGAAGTGGCATTGTATCCCAATTTGCGAAAAATTCGGATACTGCAAAAAACTATTAAATGAAGTTGAAAAACTTATTGCTTTGCTTTTGACTCTGCCTGCATAAGCAGCTTCATATGAGCTTCATATTTAGTGCACTAAGACGACTTAAAACGTATCTTCGAGCAACTA
Organism: Dichetophora obliterata; assembly: GCA_963920525.1. NCBI lineage: Eukaryota > Metazoa > Arthropoda > Insecta > Diptera > Sciomyzidae > Dichetophora > Dichetophora obliterata. Next base: position 115,410,258 of record OY986435.1, read on the forward strand.
TGACACAGAAACGACTCACTCATGCGGCACTTATACACATTCACAAAGATAAAACCGAAGAATTGAATTCGATGGAGGTGGTGAAAGAGTTTGTTTCTCGCAAGGAGAGAAAGAAACATTTTGGAATAATTTAAATTGATATAACTTTTTGTACCTTATTGCATTTAAACCATGTAAAGATATACCTAGTTTTGCTTTATAAAAGCAACTATTATTTCTTATATTTTCATATTACCATATGAAAGATCCTTTAAAGAATGACCTCTAATATTGAAATTGGAAGAACTTTTAAAAATAATGAAATTTTAATATTTTTTATATATTTTTATATTTTTTTTTTATTTTAAACTAAAATAAAAAATTTGTTTATTCACATTCATGTTTCTTTGAAGAAATTTTGGTGAACTTTTTTTGCACCACCATTTGTACTGCCCCCCCAGATGAAATTCGCTTCCGACGCGCTTGCATGTGGATAATGATTCAGAAAAACGGATAAAGTAAAGAATTGAATATAGCAGAAGAAAAGGCGGACCAATTGATGTTTATACATGGACCTGAAAGAAAAAAATAAATGAGAAAAGTGAACTGAAGTTGAAGTTTTTATTAATAAATGAAAATATGTTTACAAACCTTTACGCTATGACATTAAAAGAAAGCTATTTAAAATAAATTTTGCCTAATATTGAAAAAGTAATTTTATATATTTGTAAATAATTTAATGAAAAATGAGCACACAACGTACTTTGCAGAACATGTTATAAAACTTAATTTTTTTCTCATTAACACCATGCAAGCATTCAGGCATTAACATTTGCTCGCTTGATTGTTTTAAGCGAGTCTCTTTTAACACTGAACTGCTTTTCATTTCATTGCTTTGTTTTTGCGTTTTGTGTCGCTACGTAGGAGTTTGCTCTCAATGCTCCGTAGCTCGCTCCGTGCCCGGTTATAAGTTATAAATAAATAAAATAAAAAAATTAATTATATTGAAGCCACAATTGCAATGTTTTATGTGAGAAATCTGCTCATCAAATGTAATCTTAAGAAATCCTTTTAACAAAAAACTGCTTCTATTTTTATTTTAATTCAAGTTTGCATATTATTGTTAAAACTACTCAAATTACTCGAAACTACTACTCAAGTATGTAAATTATTTATTTAATCTTTTATTTTCTTTTAGGGATAAAAGTCGTAATACGGCGCGTATAACATGTAGAGTTTGCTTAGAAGATTATCAAACAGCAATTAACTTCCTTTCGGAGCCAATTGATGTATACAATGACTGGGTGGATGCCTGTGAGACTGCAAATTAGTTATAAATGAAATAAAGATACACAAATTAAAATAAAAAATTTAATTCTTAATGCAAACGGAATTTGATAATATGATTTTAAAACTTATTTTTCTAGAAATAAAAATTTGTAGTTTTCCTCAATTTTTGTCACTAGAGCGCTTGTAGAGACACAAATTTTCACTTAAAAAAACAATAACAATAGAGTTCAGATGAGGGCTTCAAATTTCGGGATTCAAAAGCAATTTAAGATTTCAGGATTGATAATTAAGAATCTCGGGATCCTGGGATTAGTCCCGGGATTTGAAAAGCAAAAGTTTTAAAAAAAAAAAAATTCGTGTGCATTTCATACTTCGGTATGAAAGTTAGTATATTTTTTTTATAAAAAGTTTTCCAAAGAAATTTAAATAAAAAACAGTAGCTTCGCTAGCGATAAAAATATTAAATACCATGTGTAGGACGCACCTCTAAAGGTTAAAGAAAGTAATAGATTTACTTACTACTTTATCGACTCTTTCCAGTATCGATTCTCGATACACGAACTAGTCGCTCGATCGGCTGCTCCGATGAGTGGCTTTTGCTTTTTACTTTTATCACAAATTGATTTTCAAAAGCATAGCACTTCATTTTGTAAAACCGCGTTTAATTTAATAATAAATTATATATTTCCACTAATTGGAAACAATTAATCATTTATTGATTATCAGCAAGCAATCACTAATTGATTGCCAGCAGCATACATTAAGTTTTCTTTAACGTTCCTGTATATGCACTTCTTGCAGTAAGAAGCAGCCATTGTAATTTTCACCTATTGAAGATTTTCCTAACAAACGAACGTAAGAAATAAACATTGTGCATATAATATAATTTTACTAATTACTGGTGTTTTTGTTCTTATTTTGTTTTTCTCCGTTTGCATATAAAACGAGCACCAATAACCCGAAAGTTATATGCAAACAATAGCTCGACTTACCTTAATTTGCAGCTCAAAACCAGCGCTCTTTGGTGAAGTTAACGCTTCTTCGACACTCTGCAAAGATCTGGAAAAAAATTGCTGAACACAACAGTACCAGTATCAATAACAACAAAAACTTCGATTGCTCGTCGGATGCAGATTTATTTGGACTGACTTACTCAAGTGGAGAGAATTTTAAGGCGTCTTTCAATCTCATCTGCAGATATATTGAGTTTCAATCGCCTCAAATAAGAGACATCTTCCGCGTTAAGTCGCATGCAAACAACTCTGCCCCTGTGATAATTGTAAAATTTTATACTCTATTTGATCGGAATCGAGTTCTGAAGGCGTTTGGTGACTTTAGAAGGCGTGCAAAAAAAGCTGTAAACCTGTTTGATGCTGGACTTGACTCGAACAGTAACGTTTACATACACGAAAGTCTTACTGTCGAGTCCCGAAAACTTCTGCATGCAGCTATCTCTCGATACACGAAAGTCTTACTGTCGAGTCCCGAAAACTTCTGCATGCAGCTATCTCTCGTAAACGCAATAAAGAAATCTTCAACGCATTTACTCTTCGTGGATCTGTCTTCATCAGAACGCGCAAAGGCGGTGTTGCAGTTAAGATCAGCAGTGAAGATGAACTTAATAGTATTGTCTGTAATGCTACTGCTGATGCTAATTAGTTTAGTTCATTTCTTTTTATTCTTAAAATATTTTTGGTCTTCATTCTTTTTAATAATATTATTACCTTACCTGCTTATTAATCTCTTTTGCCTTCTCATTTCTGTCCTTATATCTCTTGTTTTTTCTCTTTTCTGTCTTCCTAGTTTTTCCTCTTAATGCTTTAAGTACTTGTTATATTTGTTCTTATTTTTATGTCAAGTGTTAATAGGTCTTGTAGTCATACTGGCGAAAATCATAAAACGATGATTAATATTCTCTGCAAACAACACTCCGGTCTAAAAATTGTGTACTTTAACGCTAGAAGTCCTAATGACACTAAAATGGACTGTGTTAAACATGCATTTTCCGAATCGAAGGTTGATATTATCTGTGTTTCGGAAACTTGGTTTCACGTAGATGTAAATGACTCGTTTTTTAAATTACAGAATTTTAAATTATTTCGAAATGATAGATTGGGTAGTCGAGGTGGCGGGGTCGCTATATACTGTAAAGAAAACTTAAATGTAAATGTGGTAGGAAAGTCAAGTGGTTCAGTTGTCGAATATATGAATGTTTTAATATCGGACAATAATACTAAAGTTTTTGTCTCCTGTGTAGATCCCAATCGTAATTGTAGCCTAGAAACTCTTTTCACTAAAATTTCAAATTGCGTTATAGATTTTGAACATTTTATTTTGTGCGGCTTTAACATAAATTTATTGGCTGATGACAGCCTTTCATGTGAGTTTCTCGATGAAGTGGCCAGAGTAGGGCTCAATGTAGTCAATAACACAGTGCCAACACGTTTCTCTAACAATGCCTGTCCTAGCTTATTAGATGTCTTTGTTGTATCTGATGTATCACTAGTAAAGCTCTTCGACCAAATCTCATTCGTTTCCGATCATGACCATATCTTTATCACGTTGAACATTGATCTCTCAAAAACTGCTGCTAAAACCTTCTTCGAGTACCGCGACTACAGGTCGATTGATTACTTGTCATTGTTTAACAGCTTATCTCAAATAAACTGGTCGGACTGTTGGTTTTTTTCTTCAGTCGATGAAAAGCTAAATTTTTTCCTCGCAAAATTTTTTCTGTCCGATATGTATGTTCCCTTGCGCACGCGTCGCATTACCAATAACAACTGTCCCTGGATTTCTCATTCTGCCAAATTGGCACTTAAAAAGCGGAACAGATTATATAGCAGGTGGAAGCGCAATCCAAATTCATTTAACTGGGAAGCGTATAGACAAGCTAGAAATACAGCCACCAATTCTATTAAGTTCTCCAAAAAGATGTTCTTTATGTCAAAACTAGATTTTACCTTATCATCAAAACAGCTCTGGACGACCTCAGGACACTAAATGTATGTATTGGGGGTTGGAATTAGTTTTAAAGGTTTTCTAAGAGATGGCGTAACTATCAATAGATCGCATCGGGCACACCTGTGACTATATGCATTTCAAAGCACATTGTCTAAGCTTCATTTTTCAGTATGTGTCATTCCACTGAAGTGTAAACAACATATATTTTTTTCTCTGTGAACATGTCGACTTTCGTTCCAACAAAACGCAATTTGCGGGAAGGTTTACTTTTGTGCTTCCATTTGAAGAAAAAAGCTGTTGAAGCACAACGCACGCTTACTGAGGCTTACGGGGACTATGCTCCATCGATTTCTACTTGTGAGTACTGGTTCCGTCGGTTTAAAAGTGGTGATAACAAAGAAACTGAATCGTGTTAAATTGACGCCAACTTCTTAAATGATTATTTTGTAGCTAATTCCACATCTACTTCCACGCCCACCTTTATATCCGAGTTTGCTGATGAACTTGTAAGTACGACTCATCACATTCATGAGTTTCAATTTAACGCAGTTAGTGAAATGGACGAAGCACGATGCATTAATAAGATTAAATCTAATGCTACTGGAGTTGATGGTATCTCCATAAAGTTTTTTAAATGTATTTTACCTTATGTGCTGAGCCCAATAGTTCATATCATAAACTATTGTTTTACTACGTCTAGCTATCATGAGATATGGAAAGTGGCAACTGTCATTCCCATAGTAAAGAAGTCAAATGCCTGTTTGCCATCCGATTTCCGGCCAAAAAGCATATTAGGATCGTTATCCAAAGTATGCGAGCACCTCATGGCTGAACAAATTTTCAACCACTTAAGCACTTTCGGTCTTATGCATAATCTACAGTCAGGTTTCCGATCTGGACATAGCTGTTCCTCTGCTCTGGTCAAAATTTTAGATGACATTAGAGTGCCATATGATATGGGCCATTTAAGCTTACTCTCCCTGTTAGACTTCTCTAAGGCGTTTGACACTGTGGATCACTCTCTGCTCTGTAAAAAGCTCATGTCTAACTTTGGTTTTTCCCATACATCTGTTCGTTTTATGTTCAACTACCTGAATGGCAGATCTCAAAGAGTAAGGATAAAAAACAACTTCTCATCTTATAAACGTACAACAAGTGGAGTTCTCGAATCGAAAGTCGAAGTGAACGGACGTGTTGCTAATAAGTGTCGTGGGGTACGCGCTTTGTCTTCACAATTTTTTATACTTTTAATTATTTCACACAAAAAAAAAAACAACTTTGAGATAAACTATTCATCAAATTGAACTAAAATGAACTGCTTAATCTGCAATGAAAAAATTAAAAGAAATGACGTTAATAAATTATCATGCTCGGATTGTAATTGTTATTTTCACTGCAACTGTGCTAACATTAATTCGGTCGACATAGAATACATGACAGCAAACAAAATAAAATATCGATGCGACAAGTGCAGTGCTCTTCGTCGAAAATCACTTTAGCAATCGTCATCAGCCACATCCACTGAAGCAGAGACTCAGCAGCCACGTGCAGCAGCCAAAGCAGGTAAACAACAAACATCAACAGTTGCTAGGCAACACACACCCACAACGTCATGGAGAGATTTGAAACCGGTGAGTGCAGAGCGTCAAACAGCTGATAAAACAAGTACAATAACAACTAATATGTTGGAGGCGGCAGAAAAGCAATCAAAATCAAACCCTTTTTGTCAAACTACAGCTCTGACTAATAGCCAGCTACAAACAGAAAAAAAATCACTACAGAGCAGCAAGCAAAACAAATCTGCCAACAGCAGCTACAACTCAAAACCAGCAATCTACGTTAAAAGAAAACGCAATCGGATTTTCTGACGATGACCCTAATTTAATTACTCTTCAGCTGCTATATGAAGAAATCTTAAATCCGAAGAAAATAAACAATGAGTTTTTAGGTACTCTTGGGCAGCTTAAATATGAAAATGATCTCTTGAATAAAAGAGTTACTAGTCTTGAAAATAAGCTTAATTAGAGTGAGCAAAAGCAATTAGAGAACGTAATTGAAATTGTTGGCGTCCCAAATATTAATAACGTTAATGCTGAGGAGTGCGTTCAAAAATTAATGGGAGATGCTCTTAATATGGATTTACCGTCGGAACAGATTAAGAGATGCTATGTCAAAAAAATCTATAAGAAGAGAGGTAATAAAACTAATGGAGGAGATAACAGCGATATTCTGTGCGTTCATTTTTGGTCATATGAACTTAAAAAAGATATAATGAAAAACAAGAAAAAAGCAACGAAGAAGCTTAATTCGTCACTTTTTATTGATGGCGCGAAGATAAATGTATATATAAATGATTGTTTTACTAAGTATAACAAAGCATTGTTTATGTCTGCTAAATCAGCCCAAAAGCATAGGAATTTTAAGTATTTTTGGTTTAGTAATTCTAAATTTTTTATGAAAAAAGATGATGGTAGTAGGATTGTTGTTGTAAGATCTTTTGAAGACCTCAATTATATTTCATTTACAGCAAACAACTTTTTAAATTAATATATGGATAATAATGAGAATGATCTTACAAACAACAACCCTACTATTTTCACCATTAATAATTTTGAAGATATTTCTATACTAAGCCACCAAAAATTATTAGTTTTACACCAAAATATAAGGAGTTTACGACAAAACTTCGATAATTTGATTTGCAATATTCAAGCACTTAACTACTTGCCAGATATAGGATTTTTTCGTTCGAAATCGATGACTATAATATTCCCGGATTCTCTTTTTTTGCTAACACCAATGACTCGTATACTTCAGGTGGAGTCGGTGTGTTCGTGCGCGATTGTTTTAATTGTAATGTAAATTGCTGGAATCTGACAAGCGCAGATGTAATAAAAATTTTTTCTGCTTAAACAAAGACATCTTTAACTTTATTTGCTTATATAGATTTCATTCTCATCCCGTTTCATTGCTTTTGGATAAGTTTTCATTATTTTTAAGTAATGATCATTCGGCTAATCTTGTTTTACTGGGTGATTTTAATCTAGGCCTTACTACACACCAACCAATATTTAGATTCATATCTAACTCTCACGGCTGAAAATGGACTAATTTCCTTCGTTAATGAGCCTACCAGACCTGTGTCAGGTACTTGTCTTGACCATGTACTTGGTCGTTTTGCTAAAATACCTCTCAACTTCTGTTTTGGAATAAACGTAGATCTTCGTGTGACGGATCAATGGGTCATGTGAATAAAAAATCAGCAAATGCTTTTACTGAATTTTTCTAGTAAAAAGTATGGATTTAGTGAATAAAAAAAGCTATATCTATATAGCTTTTTTTATATCTATATCTATATAGCTTTAAGCTTTTTAAGCTATATCTATATAGCTTTTTTTATTCACTAAATCCATACTTTTTACTAGAAAAATTCAGTAAAAGCATTAGCTGATTTTTTATTCACATGACCCATTGTCTTATGGGTATTCTTTTAAACAGTCTTGGACAACAAGAAATTAGTTATCATAAATCTCCTGTAAAAGTCAGGAAAATTAATTTTGTACAACTTAATAATGCTTTACGTTTCGAAAATTGGGAGCTTCCCAAGTAACATTGTTGGAGCAACTAGGTGCGAGTGAGTCCTAAAAGTGTTCTATAGGTGTATAATATGCGGTTAAAGCTTTACCGCAGCTTTGTTTGCTGCTAGTTGCTTTTAATTTTAAAGAAAATGCTCTAAATATGATTTTTTTACCATTTTGAGCTTTAATACTTTATACAGCTCTGTAAAGGATTTTATCAAATCTGCAAAAGAGCAGAACTCTAAAATTTACTACTTGCTCTGTAAAGGATCTTTTAAAGTAATAAAAATTACTATACAGCAGTTTTAAAACTCGTAGATTGAGTATAATATTTGCTTTAATGTGCATTTTTGTATTGCATTTTTAAAGCGAATAGATATAAAATACTGTAAATTAATGCAATAAATTTTTTGGGAATAACAAGTGACTAAAAAATCTGATAAAGAGCTTCTTTGAAAAAAATGGCGATCTTATAAAAAATAGAAAATCTTCGGAGTTGAAGCAAGCTAAATATTAGTGTTTACAATAATATTTAAAACGAAATTGAGGATTCTATGATACATATATTTAAGAATAAAATACTTAAATCATTTTTAGTTGATCTTAAAGAATGTTAAAAATTTTCCAACTATTTTTAAATAATTAACACTTCTTAATTTTAATTATTTGTTAAGCCCGTTGTAGTTTTTCGAAGTACTACATTCACGTTTCCGATAAATTCAAAAGCGCACCGAAATTCGCAGCATATAACGAATACACGAACATGAGTCTGATATAATAATCACTTTATTATTTCTTTAATTTATTTGTCATTCTTATCATCACAAACACTTGTCAAATTTTATATATTTATTGAGTTTATTTTTAACACATACATACTTAAACGAATAATAAAAAAGAGCTTTGCAAGAGCCGCCTTTGATTGCCTGCAGTTAACAGCTTCTTCCCACCTTTTACTGTGTTCCGAGTCCGTCCATTGCTTAATAAGGCCTGCCACCATATTATCGCCTATGGCGATACGTGGTTCTGGTCCACAGAATTCTGCTGATCCTGCTCTTGCTAAAGAATCAGCTTCTTCATTCTGTTCTATGCCAGAGTGTCCTCTCACCCACATAAGTGTAAGCTCATTCGTCTGGGCGCACCTATTGAGTTTTGTAAGACATTCTATGGCCAACCTGGAAGTGATGTCTGTCCGTTGCATACACCTAATCACAGACTGATTGTCGAGAGCGATGACAATTTTCTTGCCACTGATCCGGCCATCTATCAGGTGGTCCAGCGCATGCACTACGCCAAACATTTCTGCCTGGTATACAGACACAAACCTCCCCAACCTCAGTACACAGGATAGGCTTAACTCTTTTGAGTACACGCCTGCCCCGGCCCGTCCATTCATCAGAGAGCCGTCTGTGAATATACTGATATCGCTACCAGCGATTTCTTCACAAACGGCTCCATCCGTTATAAGAGTTTTATAACATTTTTCTGTTATTTTTACTCTCTGCCTTCCATCCATAGGCATAAACGCCTACAACGGGCTTAAAAATAATTAAAATTAAGAAGGGTTTATTATTTAAAAAAAGTTAGAAAATTTTTAACATTCTTTAAAATCATCTAAAAATTATTTAAATACTTTATTCTTAAATATAAGTATCATAAAAATCATAAATTTTGTCTAAAATATTATTGTAAACTATTATATTTAGCTTTGTTCAACTCCCAAGATTTTCTATTTTTAATAAGATCGCCATTTTTTTCAAAGAAGCTCTTTATCAGATTTTTGAATCACTTGTTATTCCCAGAAAAATTATTGCATTCATTTACAGTATTTTACATCTATTTGCTTTAAAAATGAGATACAAAAATACATTTTAAAGCAAACATTATACTGAATATACGAGTTTCAAAAAAGCTCTATACTTATGTTTATTGCTTTAAAAGAGCCTTTACAGAGAGAGTAGTAAGTTTTCGAATTCTGCTCTTTTGTAGATTTTATAAAATCCTTTACAGAGCTGTATAAAGTATTAGAGCTCAAAATGGTAAACAAATTATATATCGAGCATTTTCTTTAAAATTAAAAGCAACCAGCAGTAAGCAAAGCTGCGGTAAAGCTTTAACTGCATATTATAAACCTATAAAACACTTTTAGAGCTCACTCGCACCTAGTTGCTCCAACAATGTTAGTTGGGTATGTTGAAACCATGGATGACTCGTAGCCTACTTGAGAAAATTAAGCTAAAAAATAAATGCTGGAAACATCCGTTTAATGTCAGTTTAAAACAACGTTATACTAGTATTTGTAAAAATTTAAATATTGAAATAAAATCTTGTAGAAATCATTACTATCAAAACCAGATTCTAATTGCACAAGGTAACCCAAAAAAAAAGAATGGAAAGTTGTTAATAACATTTTAAATCGTAATGTAGCCAATCACGCGGATTCGTTCGTTTTAAATAATGGATCTAATATCGTTACTGATATAAAGCAAATTTCAAATCATTTCAATAATCATTTTGCAACGTCTAGGCAGCTTCTATTTGCGGAGGAAGCATGCATAAGCTCTTCTTCCAATTTAGAACACTATTCTAATGACAGTTTTTATTTTGAGCCGATTTCTGGTCTTGAGCTACTAAGAATAATCAAATCCTTAAAAAACTCGAACTCTGGTGGCATTATTGAGATTTCAAACAATATTCTTTAAAATATAGCTCTAAATATAATTGATATTTTAAAACATATATTTAACTTAAGTGTCCTATCTGGAATATTTCCTGACCAACTCAAAGAGGCAATTGTTATTCCGCTTTTTAAAACAGGTTGCAGGAGAGATACTAATAATTACAGACCTATTTGTTTGCTATCTTCAATTTCAAAAATTTTTGAAAAAGCCCTTAAGGCGAGGATTTTAGCTTTTCTGAACAGACAACATTTTTTCGGTTCTTGTCAGTACGGATTTAGAACTTGTCTCTCAACTGAAGACGCACTACTTGATTTCTGTACATCGATTTACAAAGGTCTTGATGATAAGAAAAATTGTGCTGGCCTCTTTGTTGATATAACAAAGGCTTTTGACATGGTTGATCACAATATTCTTCTGAAAAAAACTGCATAATGTTGGCTTTCGTGGCTTTATTTACAATTGGCTTATGTCGTTTTTAAATTGCAGAAAGCAGAGAGTAAAAATTTGTAGCGAACTAAGTGACTCTAAATGTATAAATATAGGAGTTCCCCAAGGCTCTGTACTTGGTCCGGTACTATTTCTAGTTTATATTAATTCTCTTTTTTCTCTAAATTTTGCTGGTAAAGTTACTGCTTTTGCCGATGATCTATCCATTGGGTATGCATCAGTTAACCCCCTTAACTTAATTGCAGATATAAATCATGACGTTTATTTACTGAGAGTTTGGTTTGCAGAACATAAGTTACTTGTTAGCAGGAAGACTAAACTAATGTATTTTAGCTTATGTAATATAGTATCGCCGGAAATTGATATAATTTTTCATGGATATGATTGTTGTCGATTTAGATTAACATCGGATACGAGTCATGACCTAGGTTCAACCTATAACAGTAGAATTCCTTGCAGTAATAATTGCTTTGTTGTCGAAAAAGTTCCTTGCTATAAATATTTAGGAGTAATGGTTGATGAACATCTTACCTGGACCGCACACATTTCATTGTTGAAGAAATATCTTTTTTCTTCATTACGATGCTTTTATAAACTAAGACATTTTTGTTTTCGAAAGTTCATTAACTAAAATATACTACAGGATTTTTCATTCTAGATTACAATATGGTGTGAGTTGCTGGGGTGGTGCTTATCTGAATAATATACGTCTCCTGTTAATATTACAAAAGTCTGCCGTTAGAATAATCTGTAAAGTAAATCGCTTGACTGCATCTATTAATCTATTTAGGCGTCTAAAGATCTTACCATTAAGGCATCTTTATTATTTTAAAGTTCTAAAAATATTATTATTATTATTTATTAACCCTATAATAAATTACAAAGCTAATATAAAGAAATGAGCATTAGCTACCATGGCTATCAGCTCAAATTGATTAAAATTAAAGTGTTACAGTCTTAATACATTTAGGTATGTGTAATTATTACAGCATTTAGATTATTATATTTAAATGTCTTATGAAGGAGTATACTGCGTCAATGTTTTCTTGTGTTGGGTGTTTTTTTTTTTTTAAATCAATGTTTTCTTGTGTTGGGTGTTTTTTTTTTTTTTTTTTTTTAAAAAGATCAAAGAACCAAGGCATGCGCCTTATACAAACCAGGTTTGGTCTTTGACCTGAAAGGAAAGGGATAGATTATTTAGAGGAATTCATTGGAACTATACGTGAATTATTGATTAGGGGAAACAACCGCGAAAGACAATTTGAATTGCTTTTTAACGAGGCTAGTGTTATGCCTTAACCTCGGCAAGCATTTCAAGCCCTTAGTTGTTCCATTCCCTTCACATTTTTCACAATTTAGTTGTGGATTTTTAGTTCTCCATAATTCTTAAATGTAGGACAAAGAAAGTGAAAAGAACCATGCCCGATTCGAACCAGGGACCTTTGGGTTGAGAGTCTAGCGCACTCTCCACTAGACTACAAAGGCCGACAAATATTTTGAGAATATTTGTGATGTCATTGGTTTTGAAGATCCTGTTTCGTAAATATCTGAGGGCGGTACATTCGCGGAGAATATTCTGGATAGAAAGCTCATCACCACAGTGAGAGCAAGTGGATACGCGTTCATTTATAAGCAGATGTTGGTGTGTATCATGAGCGTGGCCAAGGCGAAGTCGTGAGAAAATTTTTATTTTGAGTTTATTTATTCCTGTAGGATATATTGGTGTCGAATGGTGCGTATTAATGTTTGTGTAGTGGTGGTGGTTATATTGCATCCAATTTTCTTTTTTCTGTATGTTGTTTGTTAGGATAATATGATTACGTATGTCTATTTTTTCCTTTGTTGGGTCTTGGAAAATTGGAGCTGTGCAGGCATACTTTGCGGCTTCGTCGGCGCGTTCGTTTCCATGTATTCCGACATGACAAGACTTTGAGTAGACTTTCGTTGCCAATGAGAATATCTCGGATTTTGTTGATAGTTTGCCATCTTGTTTGGTTAGGATTTAATATTGCTTTGATTGCGGAGAAGCTATCAGTAAAAATTACTGTTTTAATGTTAGACTGAAGTGCGGATAACAATGCGTGAAGTATTGCTAGCGCCTCTGCGGTATATACTGAAGTGTAGGCCGGAAGTATTTTGAGTACGACTTGTGTTCCTTCTTCACTGATCACAGCGTAAGACGTGCATACGCTTTCTGTTTTTGACCCATCAGTATATAGAAAATGCCAACCGCTTGATTTGAACTTATTTTTTTGTTCAGCAAACAAAGCATGAAAGATTTCGTTGGGTGTTTTATAAGCTGTAAGGCTTAAATCGCAGGAAACCTTTTGAATTTTCCAAGGTGGTTTCTGCTCCTTCGAGTTTGAAATTGATGTTTCGATATTTAGGTTTTTAGCCATATCGAGAGTTAAGTGTATTGCAGATTTTATGTGAGGTGAGCTTGTTGCTGAGATACCTTGTTGAACGTCTGCGTCGATGACTGAGTTTTTTGTGAAAAGTAGTTTCGGCAAAAGTTTTGTTTTGATTTCCAACACTCTATCTTCAATTGAAGATAGACCTGATTCCACTAGCATGTTCTTTATTGTGGAGGTTCTATATGCAAACAAACTGGCTCTGAAAGCTTGATGGTATAAAGGCTTTAGTATATTTAATGTTGTGTAGTGTCATAGCACAGCCAGCTAACGGTACGCTAGTTTTTAATAACATAAAGACGTTTTGTGTTTCGTTTGTTTCGTTGATTCATTCTTTTGTCACAAACATTTCGTCATAACCAAATGTAAACAATGTACTCACTGGCCAGCTAACCTAATAAGCAGCACGAGGGCAAGCGCATCACAAATGCAAGCGCGGCATAATTTATTAAAACCAATCAATGAGTCAATGACGAAAGGAAGGGGAAACTAGAAAAACAAAACAAACAAATTGTAAGAATGAAATAGTAGGGAGGAGTTTCAAGAAATAGTGTAAGAATTTGTAATGATTGTAACATAATTAATAGTGGTATTTTTGCTTTAAATACCAGAGCATTTTAGAAATAAAGACAGATAGTTAAATATTAAACTTGAATGAAGTACATGAGTTTGAATATTCTATTTTTCGAAAAGTACGGCACTTTGGCCATAACATAGCTCAGCCCTATCTTTGGCAATTTTATTCATCCTGTAAACTTCAGTCACGACAAATAAAAAGATATCACATGGCGATCCTGCTCCAACGATCCTGCATCCTGAAAAATTGTTCCTGATCCTGCCCCAATGATCCTGCATCCTGAAAATTGTTCCTGAAACAACAATAATAGTACGCATTTTGAAGCATGTCAAGCTGTAACGAGCAAGAAGAAATTGATAAAATATTCAAAAAGTGGTCTTGTTACGCTCAAGAGCAACTCCAAGAGGAATACGTGCCGCAACTAGTTACCACTGCAACTGAACCTATCCAAACGTATACACCAACACCGATCCGTGCCGGCCCAAAGGCAATAACTATTGAACAATACAAGGAAAGAACAGCAGCGCAAAATAAAGAACTTAAAGAGTATAGAAGATTCCAAACCGCAGCTCAGGAGAAACCAAGGAGGCCGAAGGGTAATAGCAAGACAAAGGATTGCACAATTACATAACATAATACCTTTGGTAAAAGATTCGACACAAAAAAGGCAGCTAATAAACCAAATTAAGAAAGAAAAATTAAACTACGGCAGCCATGGGATGGTTCAGCAACAAGCAAGAGGTCGTCACCAACAACAACAGTAACGCTAACACCAGCAATAACAACGAAGGCAGCAATTTTATTTATTTCATTACTATTTTAAGTGCGATATTTATGATTGCGACTATTCTGTATATAATCAATAGATACTATAAGAATTATGTAAGAAAACAAATGTTGCGAAACATAGGCAACTCTGTATAAAACATTAATATCACAATAAAAATAATTGAATAAATTTTGAATTTTAACATATTTTGAATAATTTAGTAAAGAAATTAAAAACATCAAATAAAGAATTATGATCAAATTCGCCACAAAAAGTTACTACCAAGGATGTTTTGGAATACTTTTCAGTAAATATTGCGAAAATTGTCAACAAAAAATTATAGACATAGGTAAAATTAGATATATGGCACATAAAGGCAAAGCATGGCATCGTGAGTGCTTTAAATGCAAATGCTGTAATAAAAACCTTATAAAGACAGGTTTCGTAGAACACGAACCGCACTTAATATGTGAAAAATGTAATTATATATACGAGTATAATGTCTGTTATGCACAATAAAACTCAAGAGTATCGAAAATCGAGCTATGACTGCGCGAGTTTTTCTATAAATATAAATGGAGACAGATTTAGCAAATGAGATATTAAAAAAATTAAAAAAAAAACCAAATAGGCAATACACACAAAAATATATTAGGGAGATAAGAAGTAGACTAGATGAGCTAAGAAAATCAATAATTGAGACAAAAGGAAAAGAGGATTTAAAACTTTTCGAAGACAAAGCTAAGGCAATAGAAGAATTTCTCATAGAAAAAGGTGAGCTAATGGATAATAATAACACAGAAGATCAGAATCCAGTATTAAACATTATGTCAGCTTTTAATTTAGAAACGGCTCTAAAGGCCATACCAATATTTAATGGACAGCATAAAGAACTAGAACCATTTTTAAAAATTACAGAATTACTACATGAATCTTATACAAATGACGCGAAGAAAACCTTAATCGAATTTATCACTAGTGTAAAGCTTAGTACAGTAGTTCGTTCGGCTTTAGGTTCAAATGTAGCATCATTCGAAGATCTTAAAACACGTTTACAGGCAAGATACAAGAGCAATGTAACAATCGCTCAAATCCACACACAGTTAGCACAAACAACTCAGAAAAATAACTCAGTTATAAATTTCAAAGACAAAATTTTGAATCTAGTATCAGAACTTAATAGTTTACAAATAAAAGAGTTAGGAAACAGTGCAACAAGTGAGCAAAAAGGAGTGATAGAAGCCATGAATGAGAAATACGCTTTAACAATTTTCAAAAATGGTTTAGATGATCATTTAAAGACTACATTGTTTGCAGCCCAACCTAACAGTTTCAACACAGCAATAGACATTGCACAGAAAGTTGAACGCGACACTCAAAACAATAGCTCCAGAATTTTTAACTACCATGCAAACCCTAACAGACAACATCCTAGACGGAACTATAATGATATGAACAGCACTCAAAACGTAAACAGAAATAGCAATTTCAATAATAATATAAACAATTTTAGGTACAGTTCAAGGCAACAAAACAACTACAATAGAAGTAACAACAACTTCAGATACAACTCAAATCAACAAAACAATCAAAATAGATACAATAACAACAACAGAAATTTTACACACAACAAGAACACTGTCAGAGGAAGATACAATAACAACAAAAGTAGGAATAACAACCAAAGATATTCCAACCAAGGAGGTAACAGACACCATATGCGTATAATAAACAACCAGGGAAACATGGATGGCCCGGAGGAAAATTTTCAAGCACCTCCGGATGGCCAACAATAAATAAAAGAAGAATTTGCTTTATATCAGAAAATCTTACCAATTACGTTACTCTAAAATGCAAACAAACAAATCGTGCTTTGACATTTTTATTAGACACGGGTGCAGACATTTCTATATGCAAAGAAGTTGACGCAAATTTTGAAATAAACACTAATAGCAAATGCAGACTATCAGGCATAACTAACGAAGAAATACACTCGTTAGGTGTCACAAAATTGACACTATGTCTTGGAGAACACCGTGCTGAAAATGACTTTCACATAGTTAATAATGATTTTCCTATCACAACAGACGGAATTTTAGGTAGATTTCTTGATTAAATACACATGCAGCATAGATTACGAGACGTTCACAATAAAAATTCCAATAGGCAACACTGATTATATATTACCCATAATTACGAAAATTCCATAACAGACACTTTATAGAATAGCCCCTAGATCAGAAATGATTTTTCCAATCAAATTAAACATTGAAGAAGATTGTATAATTCTAAACCAAGAACTTGCGGAAGGTGTATTTCTAGCTAATTCGTTAGCATCCCCCAAAGGTATTTGCCACATCAAAATAGTGAACATAAACGACAAAGAAGTAATTTTGAATAAGATTAAACCACAAACTGAAAAGCTAAGCGAGTACACAGTCATGAACGCATACAGTAAAATGACTAAGGACACAGACAACCAACGTTTTAAAAAATTAATGACAGAATTAAAACTGGACAACAACGCAGAAATAGAATTAAAAAATATATTCAGAAAATATCAATCTATTTTTCACCTAGAAGGAGAAAAACTCACAACCAACAATTTTTATTCTCAAAAATTAAACTTATCAGACACAACACCAGTTTATATAAAGAACTACAGGCTACCCCATTCACAATATAACGAAATAAACGACCAAGTTACAAACTTAATAGACAATGACATAATTGAACCATCAGTAAGCCCATATAACGCACTATTATTGTTAGTACCAAAGAAAAGCAATGATGACAAAAAGAAATGGCGTTTGGTAGTAGATTTCAAAAAACTGAACGAGAAACTAATCAATGATAAATTTCCACTGACAAGATTAGAAGACGTTTTAGACATGTTAGGAAGAGCTAAATACTTTACAACGTTAGACATGACGAGCTCTTTTCATCAAATACCGTTAGACAAAGATTCACGACAATTAACAGCGTTTTCAACACAAGATGGACATTATCACTTTAAACGTTTACCTTTTGGACTTAAGATATCTTCAAACAGCTTTCAGAGAATGCTTACAATAGCTCTGAGCGGTTTGAATTCAGAGGCTTTTCTTTATGTTGATGACATAATAGTCTTTGGGTGCTCATTAAAACACCACATCCAAAATTTGGAAAAAGTCTTTGATCGCTTGCAAAAATACAATTTAAAACTTAACGCAAGCAAATGTCAATTTCTAAGGTCGGAAGTTACATATATTGGCCACTTGATTACAGACAAAGGAATCAAAACAGATCCAGCGAAAGATGAGGCGGTTTTAAATTACCCAGTACCGAAAAACGCGGACGAAGTAAGAAGGTTTGTAGCTTTCTGTAATTATTACAGACGCTTCATTCCAGATTTTGCAGCAATAGCAAAATGTTTAAATTCTCTCTTGAAGAAAGGGACGCCTTTCATCTGGTCAGAAGAATGTGAGAAGGCATTTAGCACTTTAAAGCAAAAACTGGTTGACCCCCCAATTCTGCAGTATCCGAATTTTGAGAAGCATTTTATTCTAACGACTGACGCATCTGATTTTGCGTTAGGAGCAGTACTTTCGCAAGGCGAAATTGGACACGACCTTCCAATATCTTACGCCAGCAAGTCATTACAGAAACACGACATAAACAAACCGATAATTGAGAAAGAACTGCTAGCGATACACTGGAGTATAAATTTTTTTAAACCTTATATATATGGAAGAAAATTCATTGTTGTCACTGACCATAGACCACTAGTCTCATTGTTTTCGCATAAGAATCCATCATCCAAGATGACTAGAATAAGACTAGACTTATCTGACTATGACTTCGAAATTGTGTATAAACAAGGGAAAATCAACACTAACGCCGACGCGTTATCACGTATAAAAATAGACAGCGAGATTCTTAGAAAAATGATTCCCACATCAGAGAATGATAATAGAGAGCTAAAAGTAGTAACAAGGAGCAAGCGACAGCTTAAAGATGGAACAGAAAATATGAACAAAAATATGGAGAAAAATGCGAGCGAAAAGAAAAATAAAGGTACCAACCACCCTAGTCAACACCTCCAAGGAAGTGTTAAAGAGAGTAACATATCTCACAAGGAGTCTGATCAACTCTATATTTGGGAATGTACATCCTTTAATGACGTAAGGAAGGTAATAAGAATGAAATTCAATATAAAAGACAAATGCAAGCTTGACATAAATATAATTAAAAATGAAGTGCATATAACGTATAGCGATGACCCTTCGCACCTAGGTGAGATGTTGGAGAAGCTACATCGTTTATTACGAAATTCACAAATAAAGGAGCTAGCCATTTGTGATAAAGATTTTATATTTAAAAATATCGATATTAATATGTTTAAAAAGAAATACAATGCATTGAAAGAAAATGAAGCCTCGCCAATCAAAATACTAGTATACAAATCTCCGCTACAAATAAAAAACATGCTCAAACAATACAAATTAATTGAAGAATTCCACAATTCAAGCACATCTGGACACATGGGAATAAGAAAAACAATTTCAAGACTTAAACAAAGATATGTTTGGAAAGGGATGAGAAAAATGGTAAAAGAATTTATAAATAGCTGTGAAAAATGCAGCAAAAATAAGACCACACAACACATAAAAGAAGGTTTAGTGTTGACAGACACGCCAGCTACAAGTTTCGAGAAGATCTCAATTGACACAGTAGTTCCGTTACGAATTTCAAACGGATATAGATACATTTAAACGATGCAATGCGAGTTAACAAATTTGTAATCGCACACCCGATCGAAACAAAAGATGCTAAGACAGTCGCATCAACCCTTGTTGAGCAGCTCATACTCAAGTACGGTTGCTTTAAAACACTTTTGTCTGATCGTGGTACTGAATTCACAAATGAGCTAATGTCAAGTGTATGTGAACTACTTGACACTCGCCAAGTGTTGAGTTCTCCCTATTACCATCAAACAATCGGAGCGTTAGAAAGAAACCACAGAGTACTTAACCAATACATGCTTTCCTTCGCTGAAGATTACGAATGGGATAAGTGGATAAATTATTATACTTTTGCGTATAATACGACACCTCATGTCGACACAGAATACTCTCCGTATGAGCTAGTTTTTGGGAAATTGCCATCGCTACCAAGCGATGCACTCAAACAAACAACAAAAATATATGATTTAGACAATTATGTAAATGAGCTAAGGATTAGACTTAGTACTTCTATAAACAAAGCTAGAGATTTAATAAACACTGTAAAATATAAGAGAAAAATAGCATACGATAAAGATACAAATGTCGTAACATTAGAAATAGGAGATTTAGTTTTTGTAAAAGTAGAAAATAGGAAGAAACTACAGAGCCCCTCATAAGGGCCATATAAAAGAGACCATATAAAATTATAAGACCATATATAAGACCATATAAAATTATTGATAGAAAAGGAGTCAACTCGGTCATTGAAATTAACGGCAAGACGAAAGAACTCCATAACAATTTATTAAAGAAATACACAAAAACTTATCAATAAGCAAACATTTCATGTAAATAATACACCTACAAATTAAATAAACTTGACTTTTTATTATTCGTATTTCACAAATCATAAATACACCAAATATTAAATATATATAAAAATATTTTATTTAGAAACTAGATCTAATAACTATAAATAACCTAGGATACTTATAATTTAAAATATAAATAAATAAGAAATATATTTTAAGCCGTATATACATTTATTATCTCCTCCTCTCTTTAAAAATCATTCCAAGAAATAATTTTTCGCTTAAGGGTAAGGGTGTAGTGTCATAGCACAGCCAGCTAACGGTACGCTAGTTTTTAATAACATAAAGACGTTTTGTGTTTCGTTTGTTTCGTTGATTCATTCTTTTGTCACAAACATTTCGTCATAACCAAATGTAAACAATGTACTCACTGGCCAGCTAACCTAATTAGCAGCACGAGGGCAAGCGCATCACAAATGCAAGCGCGGCATAATTTATTAAAACCAATCAATGAGTCAATGACGAAACGAAGGGGAAACTAGAAAAACAAAACAAACAAATTGTAAGAATGAAATAGTAGGGAGGAGTTTCAAGAAATAGTGTAAGAATTTGTAATGATTGTAACATAATTAATAGTGGTATTTTTGCTTTAAATACCAGAGCATTTTAGAAATAAAGACAGATAGTTAAATATTAAACTTGAATGAAGTACATGAGTTTGAATATTCTATTTTTCGAAAAGTACGGCACTTTGGCCATAACATAGCTCAGCCCTATCTTTGGCAATTTTATTCATCCTGTAAACTTCAGTCACGACAAATAAAAAGATATCACAGTTGATTTTGGAGAGTTTCCGTACAGAAATAAGCCGTAGTCAATTTTGCTTAAAACTAGAACTTTGACTAGATATGTAAGGGTATTTATATGAACATTGCATTTCTTACTTGCAAGATAGGATATTAAATTTACTCTGGCAGCTAATTCCTTTTTTAATTGAACACAATGGTCTTTCCAAAGATATTTGTGTGAGAAGGTAATTCCCAAAATTTTTTGTTTTTTAACATTTTCAATTTCAACGTTATTAAATTGTATTTTTTCATTAAACGAATCGCAACTTCTTTTCTTACATATATGGAATTTTTTGGTTTTTTCGAAAGATATTTTTGCCCCAGACACTGCTGTCCAGGCAAAAATATCCCCCAAAATGGTTTTTAAAATTTGGTTTGCTTGCTTGCTGTCTTTTTCTTTACATAAAATATAAAGATCGTCAGCGTAAATACAATGGTCAACATACTTGTTTTTTGTAATAATTGTACTAATTTCATTAAAAGCAATTGAGAATAAAATAACAGATAATGGTGAAACCTGTGGAATTCCATTTATTAGCTTAAAGGTATCTGAGAGAGAGTTGTTTATTCGAACTTTGAACTGTCTGTTGGCTAGAAATGATTTTATGAATGTCATAATTTTTGGGCCTATTCCCCAGGATTTTAAGCGTTTGAGTACAATATGTGCTCCGATACGATCAAAAGCTTTCTCGAAATCGAGAGCTAAGATGGGGACATGATTACGTGATGATAAAGCATTTGAGATATATGAATCAATATGTAGAAGTGCATCAGCACAACCCTGTTTGATTTAAATCCGACCTGATTTTTGGCTATAAGGTCCCTTTTTTCGGTAAACCATGAAATTCTTTTTGCAATTATTCTTTCCAATAATTTCGACAAACAGGAAAGGAGAGATATTGGGCGATATCCTTTGACGCTAGCAAGGTCTTGATTGGGTTTTAGGATTGGGATTACAACTGCTACTTTCCAGGTATTAGGTATGACACCAGTGTGTAATATTGTGTTGTATAAATCTAATAATCTTCTCCTACCAAAACGTGACAAGCATTTGATCATTTTATAAGATATTCTGTCGAGTCCTGGAGTTTTACCTTTAACTTTGCTAAGACATGATTGTAGTTCGGTCATACTAATGGGCTCTTCGATTATTTGTACATCAATATTTGTGGCGCAGTTTGAAGTGATTTGGTTTTCTGAGTTATATTTGATGTCAATAAATTTTTGGGGAAAATTTTCGTCAGAAGAATATTTTGACCATTCATTCGCAATGTGGTTTGCAATTTCCGTTGGGTCAGTAATCATATTATTGTTTGAACGCATAGCGGTAATTTGTTTTACCGTGTTTCTGTTGGAAAATCTATTGATTTTGTTCCATTGGCTTGCTATTGAGGAGTCTCGACAGATAGCACCTGTAAAATCCTGGAAACTTTTGTATTTGCACTTCTTTGATAGTAATCTGAATTTAGCATTTGATTTTTTATAACTCGTGAAGTTTAAGTTAGTTGGGTTCGATCTAAATTTGCGCCACGAAAGTATTTTATTTCTTCTGAGTACTGCCAATTCTTTATTCCACCAAGGGACATTACGCTTGCCGGCAATAGTGGCTTGTGGGATAGAAAAATTAGCTGCAGTACGTAATGACTTTGTGAATGTCGCTGCGTCCTTATTGCTTGTGTTACTGGCGGCTCTGTTTTGAAGCTCTAGATCAACTTTCTCCGCAAAGCGAGTCCAGTCTGCTAGATCCAAAAGAAATTTTGTATGGGTTTTTTTGGGGTGGGTGTTATTCGTTAAAGTTATAGAAAGTTTAATAGGGAAGTGGTCACTGTTATGAAGATCTTCGAGAACCTTCCAAGATGTGATAGGTAGAAGGGATGGTGAGCAACAGGATATATCGATATGGGTGAAGGTCTTGTGGGTTGAAAAATGAGTGGGACTACCGTCGTTTAAAATGCACAGATTGGATTGTATGAGCGCTCTTTCGATAGCTAATCCTCTTTGATTATTTGTTAGTGATCCCCATTGGGTGTTCCAGCGATTAAAATCCCCTAATACTATCATAGGAGAGTCAATAGCAAGAAAAATGTCCATAAGGTGTCTTGTGGTAAAAGACTGTGTGGGTGAGATGTAAAAGCAAACTAGAGTGAATTTGATATTGAGATCAATTTCTATCGCAATGGCTTGGAAACATGAGTTATTAGTTATTTGTTTGTGCGGGATATTATTCTTAATAAGAATGCCAATTCCTTGCTTAGCTGTAGTGTTTAGGTATGAGTTATCGAAGTAGCATGTGTAGTTTTTTGGAGGGATGGGAGTGAAGGAGACAGGACAATGTGTTTCTTGTAAAGATATGAAGCTTGGATCATGTTCTTTTATTAACAGTTGCAGTTCACTTATATTATTAATAAATCCTTTCATGTTCCACTGAAGAATTTTAAAAACCATAAAAAAGCTTAAGTATTTTACAATTTTCGTAAACCAGGCTTACGAAAAAGAACCGACTAATTGAAAAGCTAATTGAATTTGATTCGCTGAAGTGAAATTTGTGCATTGTTGTAAATAATTTATTATTTAGTGCAGGTATATTAAGTTGTGATTCGTTTAACCAAGTATAGTCTTTAGTTTCTCTTTGAGTCAAATCATGTTTTTTAAGTCTTTTAAATAATTCTACATGGTAATAATGAATATAAGTATTTATATATAATAATGAAATGAAATAATACATGATGTACAGATTATATAAATAGATAAATGGTTGTTTTTTAATTTTTTTTTTTTTAAATTTAAAGTTAAGTTTTTAATGAATAGGCCTTTATTCAATGATTTCTGTCATCGAATTATCGCTTTCGCTACTAAGTGAAAATAGGTTAGTGGTATATTTAACATTTTTATCTTTGTTTTGTTTCTGTTTTGGTTTCTTTTTCTGTGTACTAGCTCTTACTTTAAGAAATTGCTTGAGACGATTTGAGATATTTTTTGGGAGAATTTTTATTTTGGTCTCAGTGATGCGTTTTACCATCGGGTTTTCTGCAGAGTTAAGTTGATGAGGTGGAGTAGAAGCTGCAGAGTTGTTGGTGTGCTGTGATGAGAGGGCCTGACTGATTGAGATTCCGGTATTTGCAATAGTAAGTAGTAGGGTTGTTGTTGTTTTTATTCTGGTCTGTCGAAAGAGATTGCGTATTGAGAATATTATCATCATATGAGATAATATTCCGGCTGGTTTGTGAAGGTTGAGTAGATTTTAGCACGGAAGAGTAAGTTGTACTCCCATGTTGATAGCGTTCATTGTATATTTTAAGAGCGTTTTTCATGTCTGTTTTTTGTAACACTTTTATTGCCTGCAGCTCTTTTTCTTTTATAAATATTGGGCATTTTTTGTCGAAAACCGAGTGATTACAGTTATTGATTTTATTTTCTTTACAGTTAATGCACATTTTTTCATTTTCACATTCTTCGCCAGTTTCAATGTCAATATGATGTTTTATACAACAGTTTATGCAAAGTTTTTCGTTGCCGCAAAATTTTTGAATGTGTCCGAAACGAAAGCAATTTTTGCAACGAATGGGGAATGGGATGTATGGACGAACGTGAGTTTTTTCGTAACCAATATTTATTTGGTTTGGTAGAATAGAAGAGGAGAACGTGAGAACTATAAGTCCGGTTTCTGTCAAATTTTCGTTTATTTTTCTAACTATTTTTTTTTATTTCGCAAACATTTTGAGGTTTAAGTTCATTTAGGATTTCTTCTTCATCAACACCTCTTAGATCGTTATAGTTAATAACGCCTTTAGTATAGTTAAAGGATTGGTGTTCAGTTAACTCGACTTTGATCTCCGGTGAAATAGCGACAAGTTTTATAAGCTTGCTTGCTTGCACACCATTTTTAGTTTTAATAAGAATTGTACCTTTCCTAAGTTTTTTACATGATTCCACTTCGCCACCACATGTGTAGTCGATTGTTTTTTTATTAAAAAAGGAGATACACTTGTTAAGCCTACTTCACTGTTTGTTCTGGTCATAACTAGGTATTTAGGACCAGAGGAATTCATATTAAAAATTTTTTTATTGTCTTTTTCTATCAATTTTTGACTTGGGCTCTTTAAGAGCTCAAGATCTGGAGGTTTATTCATAGCTAAGTTTTCAAATGTCACACACTGTTTTTGAGTAACTAAAATTACTAATTAATTTTAGATTCTTTTGGTTTAAAGAGTAAAGTTCAAGAGTTCTTGTTTTTGTAAACTGTAAGTTTTTATTTTTTTTTTTTAATTTCAGAGACCGCAGAATATTCGCACGAAGTGATGTGTTCAATACGAGAGATAGCACACGACTGAAGTTCTAAAAATATTTTTTAAAAGAAGGTATATGCAGAATCCCATATATGGTAATTGCAACTTAAGAACGAACCAAAATTCTACCGTGACTGTTCCAGTTTTTCGCACAACCCACTATCGTAATTTTTTTTCGATTTTATCTTATAGACTTTACAATAGACTCCCTGCAAGTATACGCCTTGAAAGAAATTTGAGTACTTTCTTAAGAAAAATAAAATTATGGATCTTTGAGTTAGACCACTCGGAAGTTGAATTTTTGTTGCGCTCCATTAGCTAATTTTTGTTTGTTCTTTATTTTTTAGACAGAAATTTTTTTTTCTCATCTAATAATAATTGTTTATTTTTATAACTTTTTTAAAATTATATTGTTTGATTCAATTCACCCCACAAAACACTTTTTATGTTAACACAATTAATTTAGTTTTATATATTTATTGAAGTGGCATTTAACACTATTTATTATAATACTAAATGTCAATACTATTCTTATAAGTAATAATTGTTCTAGTGACTGTATTTTTGAGTGAAAAATCTTCTCAAAACTTTTTACTATGAGAATAAAGAATAATAATAATAATAATAGTTCCGCAAGGCTCTGTTTTAGGCGCGATTCTGTTTACTATGTTTATAAATGATATATTTAGTAAATGTAATCATGTTACCATGCATGCTTATGCCGATGACTTGCAACTGTATATGTCCAGACCCACTGGTCTCTCTGAAGATTTATACGCAAGAGTAAATGAAGATTTAAATATAGTAGCAAATTGGGCCAGAACTAATAAGCTTAAACTGAATCCTTTTAAATCTAATGTGTTGCCGATCTCTAAAACTCCATATCAAAATCTTGATGTCCCCCCAATTTTCCTTAATGGCGTTTTGCTAAAATCTGTAAGTAAGGCCACTAATTTAGGCTTCAACATAAACTCATCTTTGTCCTGTGAAGATCACGTAAACTCTAGCGTGAGTAAAATATACTATGTGCTTAGAAATCTCCGAATGACTGCAGCATTCGTACCTGTCGAAACTAGAAAAAAGCTTGTTCTACAAATGCTTATGCCAATATTTTCTTATTTAAAAGTCGTTTACAGCAAACTCGACTCGAGATCTACACATAAAATGCAAGTGGCTTTCAATAATTGTACTCACCTGATCTGTTTATGATCCTTCGAGTCGGATGGTCTTTCTGGAGCTGTCTTGGAAAATTTGAAGTGCCTAAGGAAAACGGAGAATTTTTAAACAAAGCACCAATTCCATCATCTCGACTAGATAAAAGAGGTTAGTTGATTGGTTTCTTTTCAAGTTGCTCAGGTTATAATAGTGTTATTGTGCAAGTTAAAGACTAAATTAAATTATTAAATTCGCAAATTTTTTGCGAAAATATATAATTTTTCCATTATAAGGGTTGGTTTTGATACAATTATCGCGGCACACACACACTCACGCACAAACGACCAATTCGTTTCGCGAATTTTTGTACTTTTTTAATACTTTGTTTTGTGTCGTAAAAATATTTTGTCCGTCCGGCGAAATTAGTTTTCTACTTATTAGAAAACTCGCGGAAAAGTGCACGGAGTTTTTTGCGGGGCATTAATCGGAAATTTATTGAGCACAAAATAATTATTGCAATAGTTTTTAATTTGCTTGTTAATTTTATGCAAATTAACTTGGCATAAAATAGATTAACGCAAAATAAAAACACATTCATGCACACACTTGTTTATTTGGCCGGCTTCGTTTCATTGCTTTGTTCGTAGCGTTTTTATTAAAACACAACTTTTTATTACTTTTATTTTGTTCGTGATTATTTCGGACTTATTTGCCCTTATTCTTGTCACCTCACCTAAATGAGTGTGACGTGTCTCACTGTGACACAAGATTCGTACTCTTGTTCTTACCTCACCTAAATGAGTGTGACTTGTTTCACTGTGAGAACAATTCTTATTCTTGCTGTCACTGAAACGCGGAACGACGCAGTGAACACAGACAAGCTAGTAATTTTTTGTATTCTTGTTGTCACTTGTCGCTGCATTTAAGTAATATTTTACTCACACAAATATTTTCAGTGAAAAATGCAAGAACCAAAGAGGTATGTATGAAAATATTTAATTTTTGGTTTTAATAATGAAATTAACTTAAAATACCATAAATGTATTTCTATTTAGGGTAAAGATAACCACCAGAAAGCAGTTTGAGGCGATGGTGAGCTTTATGGCAAAAATACATTCATCGCTAAAGGCCTAAAATACTCGGAAAACGGCAAAACGGCTTCCGATGCAAAGTGGCAAGAATTGGCTACCAAATTAAATAGTTTGGGTCCGCCTATAAGAAAGGATGCAGGATGGCAAAAAGTAAGTAATACTAGTCTTGCATATGGAGACGATTTTATTGTATAATTGTATTTGATTTAGGTTTGGAACGAATATAAGCTCAATCTAAGGAAGAAGCTAGGGCACAACAAAAAAGAGTTAAACTCTACCGGTGGCGGCCCTTTCCGCTTGGCTCACCTGAACGCCCTAGAAGAACAAGTCACAAATATTTTGTCCTTGCACAAAGTCGCAACATATGGCGTTGAAGATGATGTAGAGTAGGAGCAGTTTGAAAGCCTAATGGAACCTGAGTCTCCTACCGAAAGACGGCCAGAAGAGGAGTTAACAGAAATCCCCGAATGCCAACAGCCATCGCCCGAGCCACAACGAAAAAGGAAGAGAAACGCTCAGAATGATTATAAAAAAGAGATGCTTGAGGAACAAACAGGAGCAATGCAAGAAATTACAAAGTTATTGGATAAAATCAACAAATATTTGAAGAGCATCGACAATATTTTGGAAAAAAATATGTAATCTATAAAAAAATTCAGAAGAAAAAGGAAGCAGAACTCGAGCTATGAATTGAGATAAGTGAATTTAAAAAACGAATATTAGAATTAGAAATATCAAGATTAGAAAGTTCAAATTAAAATATCATTCTTGTTGTGGTTAAGGCTGCGAACATAGTGCACCCATATAACCTTTTCGTTGCTGTGCCGAGCCATGTTTTTAGGCTAGACACAGCAATGAAACGCTCATATACGCGCACTGTGTTTGCATTTAGTTGGCATTAAAAATTTTTGTCTTCCTGCACATCGAACTGCTTGACTTTGTGCAAAGACAAAATATTTGAAAATTGAAGCATAATCGCGAAAAACGTTATAAACGACATTTTTTAGAGTGCTTTTTTGCGAATACCTGTTAGAATTACTCTCTTGTATTATATAAAAACAGAACTGAGTAAGCAGTTGAGCAGTTTGGGTTATTTTTATCGCAAAACAAAAAAAAAAAAAATTAATAAAAATGAATAAGTACTTGTAAAATGAATAAAAGGGAACAATTATAATTTTGTCGATTACAACGTTATTCGCGAGAACGCTTCAATTGTTCTTCTAGGGCGTTCATGTGAGCCAAGCTTCTTTCTTAGATTGAGCTTATAGTCATTCCAAACCAAAAGCAAATAAAGTGATTTTTTAAAATATATATACGTGACATTTTTAAAATATATATATGTGATATATTTTAAAAAATATAAAATGAACTGATGTATACAATTTTTTTGTTAATATAAATTTAAGTTTTTTAGTAAATATTTAAAATTAATTGTCCTTTTTTTTATTTTTTTAATAAATTTATTTATTTAATATATTAAATAAATTAATGAAATGAATTATTTTAACAATATTTATAAATAAATATATAGTTATAAATTAAAAATTGCATTCATTATGTTTCTTCTAATTGATACACATTTTTCTTCGTCATCAAGTTCCATGCTTAAATTATTGTTGTTGTGTTCTGTTCCAAGTATTGCTTCATTTTCAATGTTGAAGTTGATTCGCAAATTATGTAATGCACAACAACATTAAATTTTTTTGAGGCTTTTTCAGGCAAATAATGGAGCTGCCGTGTACCTAGCAAGCATCGAAATGTATTTTTAATTACTCCATTTGTCCTTTCGATAACATTGCGCACTTTTGAGTGAAGTTCATTAAACCTTCCTTCATAGGTATTTTCACCTCTGTCCCGATGTGCTCTAAAGGGAGTTATCAGGTAGGGCTTGAGAGGATATCCTGTATCGCCTTTGAAGCAATTTTTTAATCTATATAAATATTTATAAATATGGGTAATACCTAAGAGCCATTTGTTTCGATCTCCGTCTTCATTTGAGAGCATCGTATCCAGCCTACTGGAGTTCCAAATAAAGGAGTCGTGTGATGCTCCTGGGTTGTTAGCGTCAACATACCTGATGCGCATTTTATGATCACAGAACTTAATGTAGAATAATTAGCTTTAAGTATATAGCCGCAATCGAAAATAAAACAAAACACACCAACATTACATTTAAGCTCTGAAAGCCCTTCCTATTATAATATAAGTGTTGAAATTGTTTTGATGGGGAGATAATTTTAACGTGTGTGCCGTCTACGCACCCAATAACTCCGGGAAATCCAAAGTTTTGAAAAAATGCCAACTTAATTTCTTCTCTTTCATGTTGGTTTGGAAATTTTATTAAGTTGCTGCATATTTCTTCTTCAAAAATTGACAAAACCATTTCCGACGCCTTTTTGGTAACTGCCTTCAGCTAAGAACCGAAGCACAGCACCCAATTTTATAACCGGAAGCACTCCAAAATGTCTCTTCGGAGAACTCGTTCTGCTTTCAAGAATATTTAACAAATATGAAAACCCGTCTTTTGAAAACCTAAAAAAGCTGACAAACCTGCAAACATTTGAGTATTAAACTTTAATATTGCATTTTGACTTTGATCTTACACTCCTTCTTCTTCAACGGGTTAGAGGCGTCCCTTAGCTTTAATCTTTTTAATTTAAAATTTTCACCATCATCGCTGTCTTCCCTATCAGTATCCGGAAACCACAACTCGAATGAACTCATGTTTATTTTAATAAATACTTAAATAATTGTTTGCTATTTTTTATTTGACTTCAAAATTGACATTGATTCTAAAAAAACTAAAAAGTCGGCGCAATGAACACGACCTGTGATTTCATTTCCACATGTTTCTCACGCTCACTTCACATGAGAACCAGAATGCCACAATTCAAGTGACGTGACACGAGTGTGAAACTACTCATATAGGTGAGGTGACAACAAGAATAAAGGCAATTATATTATTTCTTTGTGTTATATTAGTTATTATTTTCACAATAAATAAAAAATTATTGAAACAGATTAAAAACAAAAACGAGCGGGTAAATAAACACGAATAGTGCAGAAATAAACAACAGGAAAAAAACTTAATCGTGAAATCACTTGACTTGGAAGTTGGTTTTAGTGTTATTTATTAAAACAAATGAATATTTAAAAAGCTAAAAGCAAATAAGTAATATTTAACATATCGTAGACTGGCGCTTGATGGTGACGTGCTACGTTCTCGTGACCAAATTCGAATATCACTCACATCATAGTGAGGTAAAAAGGAAAAACAAGAAAGAAATAAGGAAAGGAGAAGGAGCAAAGGAATCACAGCACACTTCATGCTGTGGTCGGTGTTGCCAATGAGTTACAGTCAGCCACTCCTGCCCTTACAGCGACCCCGCTTCTAATCACCGTCTTCTGCTTCATCATTCGATTCGACCTCGTCGTTTTCATCTGTCGGTAGTGTACACCTTGGCTTTAAGCCGTCGGAAGCATACACAGACTTATAGTGCCGCTGCTTAAGTTGGGAACCTGGTAGATCTTCCACCACGTAACGATCGTTGTTCAACACCTGAACGACCTGGAAGGGTCTTTAGTAGCGTGGTTCCAGCTTTCGCGAGCTTGCTGTACTAGTCGGCTCATTTTCGTCTAGCACTAAGTCACCAACGTGGTAAAAGGTAGGCTTTGAGTGTGACTTGTCGAACCTGAGTTTAGCTCTAACTCGCTGATTACCAATTCGTTGCACAGCTTCTTGGCGAATATCTTGAAGATTATTTGCTTCTTTTGCGTTGTCGTCGTTTTGAAGAATTTGAATGATTTTGTTGGCGAGTATATCGCGCGGTTGAAAATTATACAGCAACTCTAGAGGTGTACGTTTAGTTGTTGCATTTTTTAAAGTATTAGGCATCCACTGGACTTTACGAAGTGTATCGTCCCAGCGACGATCATCGGATGTTGAAGGTCTGAGCATAGACAAGGCAGTACGATTCACGCGCTCGACTTGCCCATTTGCTCGAAGGGTACGCACGGCGTTTAGTACGTGTTTGATATCGTGCTCCAGACAATATTTGCTGAACTCCTTAGATGTATACGCAGTGCCACGGTCAGTGATGATACGTTCTGGCATGCCAAAATATCCAGTCATTTCGTTTAACACATTGATGACGTGTTTCGTGGATGTATTTTTGACCGCTATAATAACCGTGTACTTTGTAAACGCATCTACCAACACGACGATGTGCTCATTCCTCTTAGTACTTTTTGGGAACGGTCCAAGGTGATCAATATGTTTTGTATTGAAAGGTATGGGTTGCATATCATTATAGTGGTATTCATCCTCTTTCCTACCACCTGGCTGTTTATTGAACGCACAATCAACACAAGCTTTAATATGCGGTTTGACATAGTTCCGCTTCCTCGGGAACCATAAAAACTTTCTCGGCTTCTCGATTGTCCTCTCAACAATTAGATGACCTGATTTATCGTGCGAAACTTGAGAAACTCTAAAACGAAGCGCCTTCGGTACAACCAAAAGTTTCTTGCTGTCAATTTTACTGTACAATCGCCCATGCTCGATAACATAATCAGCTGTTGTTGCTTTGTCGTGACCTGTAAGCTTCTCTACGATCTGCTTTACGCCATCGTCCTGCAACTGCATACTAAATAAAAAGTAACCTTCGTCAATGTGTACCTTCATTACATTTATTGATGCTGAATCAATCTCGTGAGGCCCCTCATTAGGCATTCTGCTCAAGGCATCGACATGTGCCATGCGCTGCTAGGATCTGTGTTCAATTAAAATGTCGTAGTCTTGAATGCGCAGCCACCAGCGTGCGATTACAGGAACAAGCTCTCGTTTCTGCATGGCAGTCTTGACTGCACTACAATCAGTAACCACTTTCACTGGCTTGCCGTAGATATAATATCTAAATCGTTCTAGCGCCTCCACTACAGCTAATGTCTCAAGCTCGTAGCTATGAAACTTCCTGTCGTCGATACTTGTTGACTTGCTAAAAAACGCCACTGGATTCTACACATCCCTGTCTTTTTGAAGCAGCACACCAGCCAATCCAATTGCGCTTGCATCAGTGTGTAGTTAGTGCTCTGCATCAACACGGTATCAAGATATTCAGTATTCTCTTCAACTTTGCAAACATTTCGTCCACCGATGGAATGCTACCGGCGCGTTTTTAAGTCCAATTGGCATTCTTTCGAATTCGTATAATATATAAACGCAGTAAATTTACGACTACTTTTTTCGATTGGTATTTGGTAATAACCGTTGTTAAGATCCAAACTGGTGAATAGCTTACAACGGGTAGCAACTTGCAGATGCTCCTCAATATTAGGCATAGGAAATATTTCTTTTCACATGTGCTGATTTTAACGCCTATAGTTAACGCACATCCTATCGCTACCATTTTTTTCTTCACCAAAACAACCGGACTAGCATTCTCGGATTCGCATTTTCCAATAATACCGTTATCTAATAAATCATTAATCACCTGTGCGATAACTGCTTTTTTTGGCTCCGGCACACGGTACGGTGCTTGAATAATTGGAGCTTCGGTATCTAATTCTATCGTTAATTCTACTAAATTGGTCTTACCTGTCTCGCTGGGGTCTTTAGCATCGAAATCGTTCAGCATTTCGACCAGACTTTCCTTGGTTGGACCATCTTCGGAACCGCACTTTCTTTCCTTTCTGTAACTTTTTCGTTACAGGCCGGTTACACAGGCCTGTGACAGTGAACGTGCGAAGGAATACGTGTACTGTTCGAATGATTCGAAAAATTTCGAACTTTCATGCTAGTATTAAAAATTCCATCGAATGCGAAGGTTCTCGCTGCTATTGCAGTTTGCGTGTGCTTTACTTGTTGTTTTTTTTTTGCTTTTAATTGTAAACAACCTATCAGTGTTGCTTCCTGTACGAAATCGACAAAAACCCGAAATAAACCCACCAAAAATAATTGAAAACATCACTGATCTCGCCATTTTTGACATAAACTGGATTCACTTTCACTACGAACTAAAGAGCCAGTATACTGGCCTATGTAGCATGCCTGTTAGCAAAGCGCACACCACCACATATTCCACTTATTTTCATGGAACATATTTCGCGTTTACCCAAAATGTCATCCACCACAGCGCGCCTTATGTAGCACTGGCTTCCAGTGTCAATGAAAGCTTCGAGTTTTTTTCCACAGACACAAACTAATTTTGTAAACTTTGCGTCACCGGTACACACAGCTTCGCGCACAGTTGCCCTATTTTTGCCACAATTTTCCGGCTCTCCCTTTGGATGCACTTTTTGGCAGTCAACACAACGTCGGCGTCTTTGCGGCTTTGTGCACTTACTCGATATGTGTCCAATTTCTGAACAATTAAAACACTCGACACTTTTTGGTTTATTATCTTTACTTTTAAATGGAATATAATTTTGTTGCTCAGTGTTATTTTTGACGAACCGATTACCCGAACTTGCACAATTTTTTAAATAATCGTTTGATTAATCGTTTGAATAATCGTTAAAAGCTCACGATGTTTGATTTCTTCGCGCGTATATTTAACAATAGCAGCCTCACTAAGATTATACCGTTTACCAAGTGCACACATCCTAAAACAACAGTCTGTAATTTTTTCATTTGTTTCACGCACCAAATCGCTCATTTTTAAAAGGAATTTGCGTCTCGTCAGGCGCTGAACCAAATTCGGCACTAAGCGCAGTGGCGAGATCATTCCAATTTACAAACAAATCTTGTGATGCATCTAGTCACATTTTTTCAGGCCCTTTTAATTTGCTGTAAATAGCCAACAACACGCACTTTTCGTCCCAATTATACGCACTTATCGACTTATCTACGCGCGCTATAAAGTGCTCAACAGAAACAAATCTTTTGAAGGATCGAAGTCTGGAATGGTCTCGGCGATTTCCTTCACAGAATACGCACCACGCACATTCGATATTTGAGAATTGTGACTTCTCGGTGACTCACTATTTACGCCCGCACCACGATCGTTTGACACGTACGCACTTTGCGCTGCACTTGGCTGCATAAGCGGAACAACATTTATCATCATCTCGCGGATTTCATTAATTTGTTCTTGAAGACTAACGGCGCACAGTACTTTGAGCCCATACAAAAGTGAGGAATAAATACAAGGAGCCGTTCGATTTTTATGAAATGCTGATTAATTTATGACCGCTGATTTTAATAATGAAATCAGATTTAACGTAGATCTATTACTTTCGCTGGAAATAAAGTTTAAATTTCGAAATTTCTGTGATTTAAAGGGAATAATAAAATAAGTAAAAACACTTATTAAAAAAAAATTAAAGATATTAAGTTGTTAAATCTTTAACTTTTTAATATTGACCCCGTTTGGAAATATGTTTTTTCGTTTAAAAGATATACATATAGTTTTTTATGCAATTTTTCCAAAATATAAATCTTTACCAACATATATTAAAAAAATACTTTTTTGCAAAGAAATACTTATTTATGTTGTTATCAACCATTTTTTTTTAACAAATGAAACTAAAATTTTTAATATTATGAAATTTATAAGAGATCTTAGTTTGTCTCACTTTCAATATAGAAGGTAAAATAAGGGTCTTCCTCATTAAAGTTGTTTTTAAATTTAATATTTCTTTTTGATGATAACTCAGGATCTGTTGAAATCAATAGGTGTGTCATCAAATCCTTATTTGAATTCTCCCGAGAGCTTTTTCTCGTGTGGTTTAGACGAGCATATCTAATATTTTTGTGGCAAGCCTCCAATGCTTCTTCCGATAAACTTCCTTCAAAAGAAAAAGGTTGCGTTATTTATTATTTTATTTCAATTAGAAAAACTGAAGAAAATTCACCTATGGGTAAATCGAAATACTTCATTACTTCGCATCCATGCACTAAAACTTTGTGCACAGAGCTGGGCATATAGTACCAACTGTAACACTTTAAGTATAAGTTCCTGGTATCCATAAGAAGTTTACTAAACTCTTCAATTTTAATTTTTCTTCCACATGACAAAATTCGCAAAATTAATGAAAAGTTATATATTAAATCTTTATTAAGGCCAGTAATTTCCGCAGAAACATCAAAATTGGCAAAGAATTTCCTAGCCGTGTTTCCGTCATTAGTTGTGCCATAACCTTGTTTGACGTGATCTATAAGCAGGCCCATTCTCTCTCTGAATTCTCTTTGTATTCGGCTTTTATTTTCAGAAAAAATGGCTTGATTCTCTTGCCTTACTCGCCAAGCTTTAAATGGCAAACGATATGATATGTGGATTAAACATTCAAAAAACCGAATCCAGCAGTGAAGAGTTGAGAGTCCATACTTATAAGAATCTGTGTTTGCAGATCTAGTAAAATTTATTTTGTTCATTTCAATTGGACTTGCATTACAAATGAAGCATCTGCTAGCTGTATTTGTTTCCGTAAGAACGTTTGCAATGTATCCATCGATCATTGTACATTTCATTTCATATGAAACCTCTACAGATTTCTCATTAAATTCCAATATTTCACATTCTAATTCGGTTATTTGTTTTTTAATATCGTTATTTTCTTGTATAACTAAGGTCCTATTTTCCTTAGCCATTACAATTTTTATAGGTCTGCAGAAAAGAGTAGAAGAAGGGCTTTTGTTTATCCAAAGAGGCTTCTTTGATGACGAATCAATTAGCCTTTTATTCAAAAAATAATTGTTTTTTCATTAAAATATACATAGTTAAATTTTTAAACTTTTACTCACTTGATTGGGACAAATGCAATGAAAAATATACGCTGAAATCTTCCGTTGAAAAATTTTGCTTGTATCGGCTGTGACCCGAGCTGCCATCCATACCCCATTTGCATATCAGTGTTACTTTATCTGGAGTCTCTTCGCCATCACAAAGCTTAAATATACTTTTAGCTGTATTTCGCATGAGTGGTTTTAATTCCACTTCTGCAGAGTTTTCAGAAGCTTTGACAGGTGGTACTATATTCTTTTTAAAATTTTGTAATGCATATAGGCTTGGAAAGAAGTTTTCATGATGTTCATTGACAGTTTTGCGCAGAATATTATACTTTACTTCCGAGAGATCCAAGTCTAAATAAATTGTCAATGCCACCTGTACTGAGAGGACACTTTCTTTTTTAATACTGCCTTTTTTTCTCGCAAAATCTGATGCATATTCTAATTCTTCTTCAGTATAGTCAGATACGATTTAAGCAATTTTTCTTCTTTTCATTTGTTCAGATAACAAGTGGAACTCCTTTTTAGGTCTTCCGCGACTAGTGCTAGGTTGCTTAGATATGAAGATTTATTTAAACTGTGTAAAAACTTTTTTTATTTTTACTTACTTCATCTGGATCAGGAATAATAAAAGTTTGGACACTTAACCAGTTTTCATACTTTTTTATAAAAAAATTTTTGTTATAGTGGCACTCCTTCCACTTTTTATCTAATTTAATCTGAAAAATCCGAATGTTTTCTATTGTTGCTTCATTAAACAGTCTTTCACCAATTTTGTTTTTAACAAAACTTTTTAAAATCAAAACTTTATCTCTTGGACCAGCAGAAATCCAGCAATTAAATCTTTACTAGTTAAAATTATTGACATTTTTGATAAAAAATAATATATTATGTTTTTTCTTAATGCACATGCAAATAGACTTTAACTTCCACAGCTTTTTTGCAAGTTCTCTGTTTTTGTTAAGAAAATACGGTAAAAATTGGGTAGCATTGAGAGAATATGAGAGTTCCCTACATTTAACAATTTATAAATTAATTTGTAGTAATATTAATAACAGTTATTAATATTCAATTCGATTGCTCAAACATTCTTTTGAAGAATAAGTTTATTTATTAATAATAATTTATGAAAAAGTTCTTACATTTCTGTAAAAAAATACAGTGTTATCATTCTCTGTAAGAACTTAACTTTCATAAGCTGATATGCCCGTCTGTTAGGTATAGAGTACAAAGAATATGTTTGTTTACGTTTTTTATTTTTGCATAACATACCGAATGTTACATACACTAACAACATTTAGCTAATTTTTGCAAAACATGATTTTTAGACCATTTTTAAAAAGGCGGTAACTCAAAAAATAGTTCGAAGTTGGATAAAATATTTTATGTTCCTGAAAGATAGATAAACATACAATAATTTATTTTAAAAATTAAATATGACACTTGTGGACATTTTTTTTAAATGACTGCTGAAAACAGCAAATTTAAAAATTTTTTTTTAATTTTTTATAATTTAAAATAAATTTTTTAATACTTATTTTACATTTTCTTATAAATATAAAATAACGCATTGTTTTTTATAATTAAAAAAAAATAAAATCAATGGAATAGTGTAAAAACGTGCTTACGGCATTTTTTCTTTGAATGAAGCACATAAGCAAAAAATTCACAAAATTATTTTTGGACCATTTTTAAAAACACGATAACTCAAAAAGTGGTTCGAAGTTGGACGAAATATTTAATGTTTCCGAAAGGTAAAGAGACGTAGAAATGCATATGTAAAAATTGAAGGTGACACTTGTAGACATTTTTTTTAAATGACTTTTGAAAACAGCCAATTTTTCAATTTTTTTCAAAATTTTTTGATAATTTAAAATTCAATTTTTATTACTTATTTTAAATTTTCTTGCTAATATAGTTAAAACTTATTTTTTCTCACTGTTTCCTTAAAAATACAAAAATAAAATCACTTGAATAGCGTAAAAACTGTGCTAACAGCATGTTTTTCTTTAAATACAACGCGAAGTCGAAAATTCTACAATAATAAAAACGCATAAAAAGCGTTGACTTTGACTTGAAGAGAAAATTTAAACTCTTTTTAGTGAAAGTATTACCTAACTTACAATATCTATTTTGTTAGGGTTCGTCAAAATGAAACTCTTGATTTATTCCTACTGGACAAAGTACTGTGCGGCGGCGTCTTCTATTTCGAGTTCGTCACTTTGTACGGCATCACTCAAACGATTCACCAGCTCAGTCTTAGAACCGCTAGTGTCCAAGTTTCTTTTGCTGAGCAACTGCGTAAGCTGGTCGATTTTTAATGAATTTATTGCCGGCATTTTATTTAATTTACCACAATTTTTACGCTTTAATTCACAGCACGCACTCAAAATAAACGTCCTTGTTAAACTCTTCAAAAGCTGCTTCTTTTTTTTAAATGTACCTTTGAATGCACTTAAAAGTGTCTTTTGTTTCGAAACCAACTACGATAACTTCTTTATGCTTGTACGTTCATTTTTAGCTTTACTTATCTTTCTTTTACTAGTTATTAATTTCGCAAATAATTGACGAACACATGCTTATAAATGTTCTTTTTTGTTCGGTCGAAGCCATTTTGACGTAATAATTGTCAATATTCAAAGTAATTGCTATGTTTGGTGAGCTTGTGGCTAAATGATTTGCGATTGGAACCTATCCTTCAGTGATTGTAAAGAAGAACAACGTTTAATATTAGTTAGATTCTCATCTAAATCTTGTATGTCTTCATTAACTAAAATTAAAAGATCCCAATACTGTGGCACTTTTATATTAGCCTCTAGTCTACCAAAACAATTAACTTGTAACTCTCTACAACGTTAAATTTTTAATGGACATTGTTTAATGTTTTCATTTACAAATATTAATAAAGAATTGTAGGACTCTATGAGTAGGCTTTTGTATTCCTTTATTTTTATGTCGCTCGTTGAGAGAGGACGATTCTGCAAGACCCGATTTGTTACTTTAGTAAATTCTTTGCACAACATCGCAAATTTACTTTCAAAGTCTAACATTGAAGGAAAACTTTTCCATTTCTTTTTAAATCAAGTAATGTTTATTAAAGAAAATCATTTGTGAAATGCATATACATTAGGTATAAAAGTATAAAATATGCTATATTATTTTATAATGTATTTTAAATCCAAATGTTGGTTATGTAATGTAATACAATGTTAAGTAGTTAAAAATAAAGACAAGTCCGAAGTACTTATTGACAGGATTTTTATACCAATTCATTTATATATCAG
This sequence comes from Dichetophora obliterata, assembly GCA_963920525.1. Taxonomy (NCBI): domain Eukaryota; kingdom Metazoa; phylum Arthropoda; class Insecta; order Diptera; family Sciomyzidae; genus Dichetophora; species Dichetophora obliterata. The sequence goes on from OY986435.1 coordinate 115,449,864, forward strand.
CAAAAAAAAAAATGAAACTAGCAAAAGGTAAGGTTAGCAAAAGGTAAAATTTTTCTTCATGTTCCATTTTAAAGCGAATATTATTTTATATAAACTGTATTAGAATATTATTTTATATAATCGATAAGTAATGACAAAGTAATAAGTAATTAATAGATAAGTCATTTTAAATAATGAGTAATATATGTAATCCCCCACTGGAATAGTAACCTTGACGCTGGTGTGGGGGCTTAGGTCGGTAGGATGCAATGGGCTGGAATGATGGAAGCGCAAGCTTCTGACAGGGGTCCTAGGTCATACAGGTTATTGCAGCCTGGCGATGCACTAGTAGCTATTTACTCCTACCTATATCCCCTTTTCACTCCCCATACCTTTCCTATTCATCCTATATCTCACCTCTCCTATCCCACACCTAGTCTCTCCGATGGGCCGAATCAAGGTGTTATGCGACCCGTGCCGAGGATTTACTAGGCTGGAAGCCCATTAAAAATAGTCCAGTCTAAAACGGAGCGTACCGGATACCAGGCGCCCTCCGGTCCTATCCAGCCTTACCCACGCACAGGGACCTATGTGGGGTGGACCTTCCTTTGTCCTACACTCGTGGGAATTGTATGGAAAAAACAACAAAAACAAACAAAACAACACCTGCGGCCGCCGGCGGACACAGTGAGGAGCAATCCTCACTGCGTGCCGCCAGCGGTCAAACCTCCCCTATGATTGGAGCATGCCATAGCGGTTGCAAAGCTACTGCCAAAAATGTCGCCGGGGCGGGAGCAGGCCCGGGCATAAAGACAACTACTGCCAAAACATCTACACTACTGCGCAGGGGTGCAATAGTCGATGCAGACTCGGACCACGAAAGCGCAAACTCAGTTGAGGACAGGCTTCTCCTCTCTCCGGATAAGTCAGCGGGTTCCAGCTCCTCTCGCAAGGAAGGGCCCAAGACCAAGTCAAAGGAGGGGTTGAAGGCCAAGGCCAACTACAAAGTAGCCCTTAAAATCTGCAGCCGGCTGTCAGGCAAGATTGATCTCTCTTCCAAAGAGAAGGAGTCGCTCGCCTGGGCTAAGCTAAGGGTGGAAGAGGGTCGCATACACTTCGCGAGCAGACCAAGCTTTGCACCTACGACTTCGCAGTTCGTGAACAAAGTAGAAGAGCAGGCTGCTCAAAAACGCCAAAGATCGGTGGAAAGTGCGAAAGTCGGAGCTCCAGCAAGCAAACGACAGAAGTGAAAACCGATCATAAACACAATCCCGCAGCCTAAACAGGAGGTAAGAACCAAGGCCAGTGACGTGACTTAACGACACCTGATCGTAGCACTTATCGACTGGAGTGATAAGGCTAATGACCCTCAAGAGATGGAAATCCGTAGAGATGAAGCTTCTCGAGGTGATGTTCGTGAGGTTGGAAGCCCAACCTGACGCTCCCATGCCCACATTCGATGGAGCGGGCTGGCTCAATGGGGTTAAGATCCTGAAGTGCAACGATGATCCAACTCTGCACTGGGTGAAAGCAGTAACCCCGACACTCCAAGGCCTATGGGAGGGTGCCCAACTGGAAGTAGTGGACAGGACTAGTATCCCGTCCCTGCCAAAAGCGAAGGTACTCTTCCCAAGAGTAGTGCCACAGGAGTCCGCACTGAAGCTTCTCCAGAAACAAAATCCGGACGTGCCAACAGCTGATTGGAGGGTGTTGAAGGTTGCTGATTCACTACCTGGTAGTAGCGGGGGGCAACACTACATCCTCCAAATCAACAAGGAGGCAGAGGATATCCTCTACGCGCCGTACGGGAAGATGGCGTAGGGCGTTGGTAGTGTTTATCTGCGCCTCAAAAAGCGCCACCCCAAGGACAACAACAGCAACACACTAGAGTCCGGAGAGGTGGAAAAAGATCTCGGCCTAGAAGCCGAGACCGACGCTGCCCAAGGACTCAGTCTGGAAGATGCGGGCGACGGAGGCATGCTCACAAAAGTTGACCCCGTAAAGGAACCTGCAGCCTAATGCAGTTGAAGGTCCTTCAGATAAATTTGCATAAAAGCAAAACCGCCAGCACAGAACTCCTTCTCGTATTGGAGATGTGGCTTTAGTACAGGAGCCGTGGATTGCCTCGGGCAACGCGGTATCTGGCCTAAAGTCACAAAAATGCAATACGTTTTTGGCAACAACAGTAAGTAGAACAAGAACAGCCTCCTTATAACGAAAGGCATCTATATTTATCTAATGTCTCATTACAGCACTGACGATCTTACCATCGTGGCGATAGAAGGCGACGCGGACGAGCCGACCCTGGTCGCCTCATGCTACGTGGCGCATGACGTCAACTCACTACCAGACGAGCTGCAAAGAATGGTAGCAATCGCCGGCGGGAAGAACCAAGCAGTTGTCATCGGAGCAGATGCCAATGCACACCACCCAGTATGGGGCAGCCCAGACATCAATGATCGAGGTGAGTCCCTACTTAACTTTATTTTACAACATAAACTCAGTATAGCTAACATCGGCGAGGAACCCACTTATGTAGGCCCCACCTCGTCGTGCGTACTAGATCTAACGATATCCTCCGACAACAACACTCTAGTCACAAATTGGAGGGTGCTAGCACAGCCCTATTCTTTCAGACCACAATTATATTAGCTTCAGTATAAGCTTTAATTACACTCCAGCTCAAAAGATCTTTAGAAGCTCCAGAAACACTAACTGGAACCGCTTCAGAAGCATCATTGAGACCAAATTACCAGCTCCTAAACAAATTAATACGGAAGAAGCATTGAAAGGTCCCTGAAGATTCTCTCGGCCCATCTTGTCAAGGCCTATCATACCTCCTGTAAGCCCACGCGAACAAAGCGTAACATCAGACCGCCATGGTGGAGTCCGGATCTTACAGAGCAAAGACGCGACCTAAAAGTTTTCTTTAAACTAGCTAAAATAACTGACCAAGAGGAAATTTGGGGGAATACAAATGTAGGCTCAAACTTTTTAAAACAAACGTACGCAGAGCAAAAAGACACTCGTGGAAGAACTTCCGCTCAAGCATAGAAAAAACTACGGACACAGCAAGGCTCAGGAAGCTACTCTCAAAGCAGCTCTCAATGGAGATTCAGAGCCAGCTACGCAAAGACAATGGCCAGTGGACGGAGAGCAGTCAGGAATCCCTCGAGGTGCTTTTAAAGGCGCATTTTCCTGGCTGTACCGAAGCTCTAAGCACTGCTATAATACGAGGACATAGGACAACCCCGCTACAGGTTCCACACGACTTAATAACGTCGGACGGAATCGTATGGGCTATAAACTCGTTCTTGGTATACAAATCTCCGGGATTCAAATCTCTGCCATGTTGCAAACGGCTGAGTCGCGAGTCGTCCCATGGCTGAAGAATATATTTAAAGGATGCATCAGGCTAAACTATGTACCTGTGGCTTGGAGGACAGCGAGGGTTGTATTCTTACCGAAGGCAGGTAAGAGCAGCCATCCCTGTCCGAGAGACTACAGGCCAATAAGTCTGACATCCTTTGTACTCAAAACGCTCGAGAAACTGATTGACTTGCACCTAAGAAACAATTCAATCCAGTTATCAACCAACCAGCACGCATACACGAAAGGGAAATCGGTTGAAACGGCACTACATTCCCTAGTAGTAACCCTAGAAAAAGCCCTCCACCACAAGGAATACGCACTCGGAGCGTTTTTAGATATCTCAGGTGCATTCAACAATGTATCAACCACCGCAATCTTTAGTGGATTACGTGCAATAGAGGCACCACGGGCAATAAACCTATGGTTAGACAAGTTGTTAAGCTGCAGAAAGGTGCGGGCTGAGTGGGGCACTAAATCCATGGTATGGGAAGCTCGCAGTGGGACACCCCAGGGAGGGGGTCCTCTCGCCACTACTATGGAATCTTGTAGTTAATCTTGACGATAGTCAATTCCAAAGCACGAACTCTTCTGGGATCAAACGATTGGTGCAAAGGTATAGAACAAGCACAGCAGGCGGTCAACATATTTACAGACGGCTCCAAAATGCCTACGGGGGTAGGTGCGGCGGTGTATTGCGCAGAGCCTAATATACGGCAGCCATATAAACTGCCAAACCACTGCAGTATCTTCCTGGCGGAAATATTTGCCATAAGGAAGGCTGCTGAGATAGCCCTCAGCATGGACACAACACTCTTACATCAACATTTTCGTGACAGTCAAGCGGCGATCAAATCCATGCGCTCCGCTAGCATCAAGTCCAAAAGTGTCGTGGCTAGCAGAGATGCACTAGATGCACTATGCGCTTCGAAGAAAGTGCTCATCTACTGGGTCCCTAGCCACCAGGGCATTGAGGGAAACGAGATGGCAGATGGTTTAGCAAAGGAAGGCGCCGGGCTGGAATCAGAACTCGCAGAACATGTACTTACTCCGCTACAAGAGTTGTACAGGAACTTCAAAAGAAGAGCCACACTAGCAGTGAATCGTAGATGGAGTGATACGACATCGTGCAAGATCTCGAAAATCATGTGCAATGCACAATGCGAAAAGCGAACTCTGTTCATCTTGGCACGCCCGCGCAAAGATTGCAGGACACTAGTGGGCATGCTCACTGGTCACTGCATGACGGCAGCCCATGCGAGGAAGCTTGGCATCACCACTGATGACAACTGCAGGAAGAGCAAGGAACCGGGCACAGTGGAGACTCTGGAGCACCTACTTTGCACATGCCCCGCCCTACTTAGATCGAGACTAAAATACCTACGCTCATCGACATTCCCGTCGCTTAAAGATGTAGCCAGGGTGTCTCTGGAATCCCTCCTAATGTTTGCGAACTCTTCGCATATCTTTAAAGACTTTTAAATAAACGCAAAGGTTCCTTTTGTTCGCTACTGGTACCACTAAGGACCTAAATTGGTCTATGTGAGCCTTCACGAAGGCTTCCGGTTTAACCTAACCTAACCTAATATATGCAATGTATGAGTATCTTAAGTTGAATTTAAAGTAACTTTTATTTGATATAAACTATACTGAACAGGTAGTAGGTAAGTAATAAGTAAGTAATAGGTGGGTAATAGGTGGGTCAATTGCAATTGTAACCGCAAACAGTTCAGTCGTTTTTAACCCGCTCTTACATTTAACTTTCAAGAATTTGTGCTTGTTTCTTTCGGCTTGCAATTTTAATCACCTAAAATTAAATAAAAAAAAAACAATAAAAATTATCCAAAAGACCTTTGTAAAAAATTAAATAAAGTAAAAAAAAGCACACACACATTTCACTGGATCAATAGTTCATTGTGCTATTCTATTTGTTCTCTGACCTATATATATGTGCAGTTGCGTATAAGTGTGCCGCGAAAAAGTGTGAATATCGCAATAAAGCAACAACATTAACAATAAGAAAAAGTGTGAATATTGCAATTAAGCAAAAACAATAACAATAAGAGAAACAGCCCACTCCAACTTTTAAGTGCACCTGAAAACAGTGCAAATATCAAAAGTAAAAAAAAACTTTTTATAAACAACCAAATAAAGTAAACAATAAACAATGGAACCTGCTTGTACCAAAATTAACTGCTCTATTGAGGACAAAGGTGCAATTAAGCTAAGTTGCAATGGTCTTTGCGGAAAATCTTACCACGGCACTTGTGTGGGCATGACTAAAAGAAGTTTAAACTACTTTCAAGAATACACATCACATTTTAAATTCTTCTGTGATGAGTGCATGGATCTATCACTATCCCATGTTATGCTCGCCATAAAATGTCTTAGCGACTCCTTGAACGTGATGCATTCGGCTAATAAGCAAGTCATCAGTAAAATACCAAATTTCGAAATAATGACTCACGTATCCTATGATCTTGCAAGGGTAGAGTCCATCTGCAAAGCAAATAACTCGGATATCTCAAATGTTTCTAAAAACTTGAGAATTCTAACTGATTTAGTCAAAGATAGCGAAAAAAATTTTATTTGGAAAACGGCCATAAGCGAGCTTAATATAGAAGTAAAAAAAAGCCTCGACGTTTGAAAAAACGATAATACAGCCAAAAATATACTGAGCATGCTAACATCTTTGCGCTATGATGTGGATATCGCACTTCAGTCAGGCAAACCCCAACCATCACCTCCGAAATCAGATCCAATGCTGGAAATATTACATCAAAAAATAAGTGATATCAGTGATGATCTCGAAGTGTTCGAGTGACGCTTGCAGATGTAGTGGATGAAATAAGATCTGCACCCAATAGAGCTGAAATAAGTTATCCACAAGCCTCTCATCATAACTCTTCCTCTATTTTTGAGGAAATAATGGAAGCATCTATTCGTTTGCCACAGGTCACCTCTTTACCAGCTAATCTGAATTCTTTAACTGCCTATGACACTACTGAACATATAACACCGATTGCTACTCCTCAAAATGTTACAATGAATCCACCCCAAATCGGATATCCACCATCAACAGTACCCACAATAGCTCATTCTATTCGTTCATCAACAATTTCTCCAAAACAAAACAAAAATACCAATAACTCACAACCTGGATCTCCCTCTGCCACTTCACCTTGCGACTCACCACCAATTGCAGCCCCTCGTACCAACTTAATCCATAAGTTTGGAACGTCATGGACTTCAACTCAATGGCAGAATAGAATAAAGAAACTCCATGATTCTAATGAAATTGACAAGACCACTCTGTTCATTAAGGGCCCATCAGTTAAAACAACTATATTCTGGATGAGCACTTACTTTCGTAATAAATTTGGCATATCTATTACAAACTGTTCAAAGATATCCAATAAAGCAAAAAAATTCTGCAGTTTCAAACTAAACATCCTAAGTCAATATGCGTGGATGTTGCTGAACAACAGCGGTGAGAGACACGGCGAATGGTTAATAACCGAATAAGCCTGGGAAAAAGTCTAAGACATCAAGATCTTTACAAAGTTCTGGCAGTTCAAGAATCGAATCTTCTGAAAGGAATCCTAACATTAACAACAATCCATTATCTGAAAGTAATTATAGTTCTTGCTCTAACTCTTTTCCGTATATAAATTCCCGTCCTAACTCAAAATCTAAGTTAAACTCTTATTCTAATTCTAATCTTAATTCTAAGAATCCTCTATATAAAAGAAATGTAAACCTACCTGTTCTTGAATCCAAACCTTATTCATCCAACAAGTTTGTGCAACCTAAGTCCCACCATAATTCAGATTCTAATTGGAATCTGAAAACTAGCATTTTCCCCATATTTTCTCCCATAGTTAACCAGAATACGGCTTCATCTTATAATTAGATGATTACTGGAAGCAATCTAGCATCTAAACCGCCAACTCATCAAACACGTAAACGGGTTTCATTTAATCTTAACAATAATGAAACCAATTGTGAGAAATATCCAAATTTTATCCATTCTCATACTCTTAATCCTTCACCACCAACCGGAAGTGGTTTACCAAAACCATCTTCAGTTTCAAATGAGCTTTGCAATCAACCTGGTTGTCTTACGTCATTTTTAGACCCCCTACTTCCTCCAAAAGTGAAATTGACACTAAACTCTTGCGAAGGCACTGAGAGCAGATATGCCCTTTCTCGCCTCAGGGAGAACAACGTTTATAACAATGTTCGCCTGTATCTCGCTTATATGTATATAGCCCCTGATTCAACATGCATTGAAGGCATGACCAAAACTAATCTTAGAGTATTAATTCAGCAAGAAGGTCTTCCTACCGGTGTTGAAGACTTGCGTAATTTATTTGTCCGCTTTCACGAGCACCTCGGTGTAACGGTTGATCAAGTCAAGGTGGATCTGGAAACCTATGGCGCTCATGTCAGAGCTAAACATGTTTCTCTTCTTCAAAAATCTCGTAAAGAGCAACAGCAATATTATCGTTCCTAACTCTTCTTTCTTAAATATATTCTACCATAACTGTGGCGGCATGAGAAGCAAATTAAACAAACTTTATGTTGACGCTAAATCATGCCACTTCAATGTCCTAGTATTCACTGAGACATGGCTAAACGAAACTTTCAATAATGAGGAAATTCTTGATAGCAATTGGACTGTCTTCAGAAAGGATCGGGACTACTCCTCAACAGGTCTTTCTCGAGGAGGTGATGTCCTTGTAGCATCTCACAATTCCCTTTCAAGTGAGCTAATAGACACACCTAACCATAAACTGTTCGATCACCGAATTATTAGAGTTTGTTCAGGTAAAAGTCTCAATGTGTACATAGGTGTCGTTTACATTCCTCCCGGCAAGAGCCGAGAAAATTCTTTGACTTTGTTAACATGAAGCGCAAATCTAGCGGCTATCCATCGTCTATGTTTAAAGATAATGTCACTTCGTCCAATTCTCTTGAAATAAGCAACTTGTATGCCGATCACTTTAAGGAGGTCTTTTGTCTTCCTACCACCTTATCTGAAACTTCTCCTAGCTCAACTATTATAGTTGATAGTTTATATTTAACCCAGGAAGAGATTTCTAATGCAATAAAAGAACTGGATATATAAAAGGGACCAGGACCAGACTTAATACCTACAAGCTTTTTGGTGCGATGTTTAGACCAACTGCTATTGCCATTACACATAATCTTTAACGAATCACTAGGTTTGTGGGACATTTCCTTCATATTCGAAATCATCCCATCTTACGCCAATTTACAAGAATGGTGATAAAAGATCAGTTGCAAATTATAGAGGCATAGCAATCTTGTCAGCCATTCCAAAACTTTTTGAAAAACTTATTTGTGAAAAGCTAACAAGTTTCATTAACCCACGTCTAAATGAGCAGCAACACGGGTTCCGATAAGGGCGATCTACAACCACTAATCTCATGATTATGGTATCAGATGTTTTAGTCAAAATGGAAAAAGGGCACCAAATAGATGCTGTTTATACTGATTTCAGTAAAGCTTTTGATCGAGTTGATCACAACATTCTTATATATAAGTTAGAAAAATTTGGTGTTGCGGGGTCCATACTAAGTTGGCTAAAATCATATTTAAACGGCAGATCCCAGTTTGTTAAATTCCAGGGTAAAAATTACAGTCTCCTCGGGAGTTCTGCAAGGTAGTCATCTTGGTCCTCGCCTTTTCAACATATTCATATCCGATCTGTCAGAAGTTCTTAACGATATCCCACATCTTATGTATGCAGATGATTTAAAAATGTACTATGCAATTCAATCAGATGCAGATGTAAATTTTTTGCAATCAAAATTGTTGTCTCTTGAGCAATGGTGTTTTCAAAATAAACTACATCTTAATGTCAATAAATGCAATGTTATTAGCTTTTCTCGTGAAAACAATGTAACATTACATACTTACCACCTCAATAGTATCGAACTAAAAAGGGTCAACCATATAGTGGATCTTAAAGTTGTCTTAGATTGCAAGATGCGCTTTAATCTGCACTATGATAAAATTGTGTCCAGGGCCAGCAAACAGCTCGGTTTTATAAAAAGACGTGCAAATGAATTCAAGAATATATGGGTCACTACATCCTTGTACCGTGCATTAGTGCGCCCAATACTTGAATATGCATGCATAATTTGGAATCCATCTTTCGATTCCCATAGAGAAAGAATTGAGTCTATTCAAAAGCAGTTTTTACTATACGCGCTTAGAGATATGTACAACCCCCATGATTATTGTAGCCTTCCATCATATGAACATAGACTCAGCCTTTTAAATTTGATGCCACTATCAACAAGAAGATCGTTATTGGGCTCATGCTTCACATTTGATGTAATTAATGGTGCTATTCACAGCGAATATATTTCTAATATGATTTCCTTTAACGATCCAATTAGGCGCACTAGACATACTCGATTGTTAACTGAATATCAGCACCAAACTACATATGCAAATAATGAACCCATCAATCGTTGTTGCAGAGAATTTAATAATATCTCTATATACTACTCACCTTCTATGTCCAAATCCTCTTTCAAGCAAACCCTATATAAATCACTCAGTAATCAGAATTAACACAGGCCTCAGATAAACTACATACGTGTATGGATTTATATGTATAAGCATTTAGTTTAATAAATCAAAATTTTTTAACATCCCTCTCCAAATCTCCCATTTACGTCCTTTTGTCCTTATAGTCTTTAAGAATAATATATATACATTGTATCTTAAGTGTGTATATAGTCTCTCTTGTTTTCCTCCTCTTCTCTTAGTTTTGACATGGTTTTTGAAATCATGTCAATCCGGTGGGCGGAGTATGCCCACTAAGAGCACCAAATAAAAAATAAAATAAAAACAAGGAAAGGGGAGAAGAAAAACAAAAAACTTAGTAATCTAAACTTAGTAATAAGTAAACAAAACCTGTTAGAATAAGTTAGAATAAGTAAATTACATTGCCTTGTTTGGCCAATAAATAAATAATATGCAAGTAATAGGTAAATAATTAATAATAATAACAATGTTTGTAATTTAAGTTTCTTTAGTTAAATATAATAGTTAAGTAATAAGTAAGTACTTTATAATTTGAGTTAGAATGAATTTCATTACGACTTAGTTCAAGTTAGAAAAAAAAATCTCATTTTAAGTTAGTTTGAGTCAGAATAACCCCTAATTTTAGTTTGGTTTCAGTTAAAATAAATTCTATTTCAATTTAGGTCAAGCTTATTTAAGTTTAAAGTAGTTTTGCTTCAGGGTAGTTTTCAGTACCTATTTATATTCTAGTTTAAGCCCTATCCTTTTTTTGCTTCTCCTCTTTTTTCTTACAATACTCTACAACAATAAAAACAATATGTAAGATAAACAAAGATGTTGACAAAAACGTCGATTACGTTAGCTGACAGTAACTGCTGACATCGCCGTGCCTAGAGAAGCTCTAGCTATATTCGCGCTGGTTAGCGAAGCGCTAGCTTGAGGCTGTGGTGATGGCTTGGTTGTAGTAGAGCTGACCCGGCGGTGTGAGCTGTTGGCGATGATGTGGTTTTTAGTAGTGTTATCGGTTATCGGTGTTGGTAATGTTGTTGGAGGTGATGATTGCTATCGTTATTGATAAGGCTGATTGTTGTTATTGCTGATTGTTGTCCGTTGCTTTTTTTTTTTGTTAACTATTATTTTCTTTAGGTGTATTTTGGTTTTTCTGCTTTCTAAAAAAATTCTCAATTTCTACCTTATTTCATTATTTGTAATTTTCAATCACTTTAGTTTTCTTTAGCATCTAAAAACCATTATGTAGTTTTCACTTTCTTCATTTTCTTTTCAATTTGTTTCATCTTTTTTTCAATTTACACTTCTCTTATTTGTTTGTTTATTTAGTTTTCTATTTTTTAATTTTTCTCTTAAATTTTAACTATTTTGCTATATTCTTTTCAGATTTTCCTCATTCTTTTCTTTTAGTTTTAAATTCTCTGATTTTTCTCCGTTTCTCTACGTTCTTTCAACTTTCGCTATTCTTTCAGTTTTTACACTTTTACTTCTTTGTCATAAGTTTTTACTTTTCTTCACTTTTCTGTTTTTTTTAGTTTTCTTAGATTTTTTTCCCCCAAACCTTGGTGACGTCAGTGACGAACACGGTGAACGTTTTCATCAAAAAATGAAATCCATGGAGAGACGCTATCAGGATCCTGGAATTCAAATATGATGGGTGATTATATTTGGTTTCTCATTAGAGAAACTGATTCTGAATATAATCGAAAAAAGGAAAAAAATAGTTTTTAAGGTTTGCCATTGCCAAAAAATTTAATTTTCTAATACTTTTCTGAACTTATATTTTCGCTTTCTAATTCAACATCTGTATCTTATTTCTTTTCCTATTTAAGTCAATATTTTTTGGTATTCTTTTTATTCTGTAGGTACTTTTTAAGGATTTATGTAGATATTTATTATTTCGTTAAAAATAAAAGTTTTTAATTAAAAATTAATTTCAGATGTGTTTATATTAAACTAACCGGCATTAAATGAAAATAAAAAAATTTATTTTTATAATTTTATTTGTGAAATTTCTAATGAAGTCGTCACCTCATTAGTTATCATATTTATATAACATATTTCACTACTATCAACAATATTATTTACTACCTTACTCTTTAGTAGAGATATGTCTGCTCCAGTATCTATTAGTTATGTAACTATGTTATTTCCTATCCTACTTGTAATGTAATTTGTTATTTCATTAGACTGACTTATATTAATTTTTCGTTGTAAAAATTTTGTTTTTCTTATGATTTAAGAATTCCCCGCTCTTTGACCACCGCACAGTGGCCGCAATACCCCATCTAGCGGGGCTTTAGCGAAATGTTAAAAATCATAATTTGGCAAACTTTATTATTTTTTTGAAAATTTAAGCCCAACGGATTTTTTTCGGTTTTCTTTTTTGTTTTGTTCCTAATATTCGCACAGCTGTGAGCATTCAAACTTAACACATGTTTCAGCAAATTTAACACATGTTTTTGAGCTTGTTTCAAGTGCAATTTTGTTGAGAGGAAAAAATTAAATATTTAGTTTGTTAAAAAGATTTGCGATTTTTTTTTTAATTAAAAGGTATATATTAAATAAAAAAAATTGGTTTGTGATCTATGATTGTATGTTTTAGTGCTTAACAGTTGAAAAAGAAAATGTCCTTTGTGAAAGTGTTTTTAGATATGAAATCCAATTTTGTGTGGAATAAAAGTAAGGTGTATTGGACCGGATTGGGTTCACTGTTTGCGTAGTTTGTTTAAATGGGTTATCTATGTCAAGTTTTAATATAGGCTGCTAGTTTTTGCAAACTTTTTATTTTTTTCGTTTTTTAGTTACAATGGCAGAATCGAAACGCACCCTTTTTTTAATATGGCATAGTGAACCAGTGCCAACAAACAAATTTTTAATGGTTGAAAATCATGTATTTTCTAATATCATCGAAAAGCGAAATAAGATGTGGTTGGATGAAGACATTATTTTCCCTAATCCAGCCGTTGTCCAACGTAATGAGAAACCTTTTTCAGAGTGCACAAGGAAGACTCAAAAAAATTGCAACAATTGCCAATGAAACACCGAACGAATAGTTAATGGTAGCAGCGAGCGTGAGTCTTTACAAGGCTGGAAAAAGAAGCGCTTCACAGGTTGTTTCAAAGTTATGCTCAGAATCTACAATAGCTCCAAAAATTCTTAAATCTGTCGACTCTGATCCAAAAATCCCTATTCCGTATACACCTGAGGTAGCTTTAGCTCTTTATATTGATGGTGGATACTCAAAAAGGTCATACAGACTAAGTGGCGACCGTAGCCTAGTGGGTAGAGTGCGTGGCCCCTAAGCTAAAGAACCGCGGTAGCCCGGGTTCAATTCCAGCTCAGACAGAAAGTTTTTTTCAATTGAATTAATTTTTCTGTTCGGTCGTCACCTCTCTGCAGACAATGGCAAACCTCAGAGAGTAAAAATTGCCATGTAAAGCTTCTTGAGAACATAAGCCGTTCGGAGGCGGCATAAAACTCGTAGGTCCAGTTCTCGGTCATTTGTGATCAAACATTTAATAACACGCACAACACATTGATCAATAGAAGCTAGGTCAAAGTCCTTTCAAGGGCTGAAATGTGGCCAGTTTATTTTTATATTTAGACTAATGCAATATGGTGCCAAAGAACGAAACTGCAATATTTATCCAAGCTACGATATTTTGGCTAAAACTAAAACGGAGTGTTACCCCAGTGCCATACACGTAACTGAACGTTCAGCTGAAGTTGGCTTGCAAACTCTCGTAGACCATACTATTGCACGTATAATACAAGGCTTTTCAACAGCTTTTGAAGATCTCATGACTGTAGGCAATAATATAGATTGCATAAAAGCAATATTTAAATGGGGCTGTGACGGTAGCAGTGGGCACTCTACTTACCGTCAACGTTTCAGTGTTTCTGATAATTGAACAATTGATGAGCATTTATTTGCTGTATGTATTGTTCCTTTAAAAATTAAAAAAAGACCCGCAATACCGCAAAATAACCGGCCTTCTTCAACTCGGTTGTGCAGACCCATTAAAATCATTTTTGAAAAGAGTCAGCGGATTTAGTTAGGGCTGAGATAGAAAATGTAAAAAGACAAATTGCACAAATTGTGCCGACAAAATCGCTTATTTTCATGCTCAAAATTTAGAGACTGAACGAGCTTTTAACGAAGAATAAAATTAAAGCTGTCATAGCTAAATTTTTAGCGATTGCTGCGAATTCTAAACTTTTTTATCGATTTACAGAAACTCTAATTTTTGTATTTATCAATATTTATATTTATATTATTTATATTATTTTGTATTTATATTAGGGGTATTCACGTTTCAGTGCACTTGCCTGTGCAGTTGAGGACTTCTGCAGTTGTGCAGTTAGGTTTTCGTAAACAAACCACTAACACTTTTTCCAAGCTGTCAAATTTTTCAATGCTCACAAGTGCACAATTGCTCAAATCTTCAAGTTTTAGGCTGCAGTAGAAAAGCACTTGTGCAGATTTTTGATTTTGATATTTTGATTTTGTAAAGTGCATAAGTCCTCAACTGCACTGGCAAGTACACTGAATCGTGAATACCCCTATTGTTATTATATATAATGCTTTTAGAAAAAGGTTTCGTCTCTTAGAACTTTATAAAAATTTATTAAATGAATTGGTAGTTTACAAATAAGCTAAAATTGTTGTGACACACTCTTATGTGATAATTCTGTATCACGAAGAAGCACACCAACGATAAGAAAGACACTTGAAGCAAAACAATTCTAAATGGAAGAAAGTATTGCTTCTTGTGTCTTTCTTATCATTGGTGTGCTTCTACGTTATACGGAATAATGCAGTCAGTTTGCAATTAAGTCATTAATTGACAAGAAATTTTGCACCTAATTTTTAATATGTAAAATGTACTCTGAGTGCAAAATTTTGAAGAATTGAATGAAACCAATAAGCCACGACTGTTGTGGTATTTAAAGTTGAACCAGTCAAAATAAATCCTTACTAGTTTTACAAAGTTTTATTTTATGACAACACGAGAATATTTAATGAAAAATCATAAAGTACTCGTGTAAATATACTTAAAAAATTAACCACAAATTTTTAAATAAGTTAACTTAAGTTTATTTAAATTTTTTTTAAATAACTGAATGTTTTTATGTTGCACTTTTTATTTAGATATTGGTGCAGTTAGTAAACCATTTTAAACATAAGAAACAAGCTTATTTAAATTATTATATTAATTTAATTAAGGTTCGGAAGAAACTTTAAAAAGTTTTCGAAAACTTTTCACTCGGATGATGAATTTTTGACAGTCGGAAGTAGAATTTTTGATATCAGTGAGGTGAGTTTTATTGTCAAAACTTCATGTAGCCCCGGGGACTAGTAGAAATTTTGACAGGCGGCACATAAATTTTTGAGTGAAGCAAAAGGGTTGTGCTTTACCCTTACAAAATTGTTAGTATCAGTGTTTTCCTGTGTATTTTTTCTGAAAAAAGTAGCTTTATTTATGTTTCCGTATAAAAAAAAGGATTGTGCTTTGCTTTTAATATTTAGAAAATATTTATTTTTAGGCTAAAAATGCAGGCTTGAGGAGCAATTAAAAAGTATGGAGTCACTTCAGTCGTCTTTAATTTATTTTAGTGTCAATAAAAATTGCTACAATTCTTTTTAAGAATTTTAAAACTAGGCCAATCTTAGGAGCTAAAGAGTTTAAAATAAATATTTATGTTAAATTTAGAAGTTCATTACTACTGATATACGCAATGTAATAAGTTTTTCTTTACTGCATTCAACCTGCAAAACTAATACATTGAATATACTTTTTAGTGTTAATAATAAAATATAGAATATTAAGAGTTAATACGTGTTCAAGGATGTTTTATGGTTTGCTGCTTGAACGACTGAGTATAAGTCAATATTTTCTTTCGTATTACAGTCGATTGTATTATTGGCAGTAAGTGTATTTCGGGTATGGCAACCTTTAGGTATAGTGCGATTTTTATCCTAGCGTATAGTTTAGGTTAAGGATTTTTAGGTCCAGTTGACAAGAAAACTTTAACACTGATACTTTTTTTACTACAGTATATTTTATAAGTGGAGTAAAATCTAAATATATAATTTTAAAACATGTTTTCAATTTATTCCATTTCTAAGCTAATTAGATGAAATACATACAACAAAATAATCATGAATAAAAATTGTAATTTTTTACAAATTTTTAATGTATACACAAGTTTTTGTTTTATAAGTTATTTTACTTAAAACAGTTACATTCCTTGTAGCTCACAATATCATTTTGAATACAAAAATTATTTGTAGTAGAAGTGGCAGTCAAATGCGTCTTAAAAAACTCGTTCATTTGCTGAGAAGACGTCAAAATTTCTGGATAACATTTTCAGGTTTCATTTGCCACAGCAAAAAAATGACAATTTAAATACAACAGATAGAAATTTTTTTCAACTCAACATTTTCTTTCCTATAGAACCAATAGTGAAAAGTTTCCGAATGGCACACATCCATAACCAAATCAATTTTTTGACATAAGAAAAGCAAAAAAACAAAAACAACCCCTCCTGTGGCGAGTAGTAGAAGCAACATTTTTAGCTAGGCGATTTGAAACTCAGAATCGCATTTTAGCGAAATCGCTAAGGAATTGAACGAAGCATTTTTTAGCATTTAAGCGAGAGAGATTTAGCTAGGCGATTTTCAGAATCCGGCCTCTGGTAGCCTTAATTCTGACAGCTCTGACTCTGAATAGTTTTTTTTTTATTTGCACCTTAGATTCATCTAGTAATTCCGAATCGGAATAAAAAACTGTTATTACTATTGTTATAAGTATAGTCATTTTCATTTTTTGCATTATAATTAAATTTTTGTTATAAAAACAAATGAAATATATGAAGACTGAATAAGACCAAAAAGCGTTATTTCAACAAAAAAAAAAAAATAAATTAAAAAAATAAATAAATAAACGTTAAAAAACTGTTTTTAATATCAAAGTTTAATTTTCAGCCCAAAGAATGTGACACATTAAGTATATTAATTTAATCATGTTTTTCTGAATGAAATAAACAATGTCTAAAATATGAAAAAAAGTTGCAACTTTAACAAAAAAAAAAAAAAATATTAAAATTTTTTTTTTTGTTTAACTTAGTAGCTTAATCTATTTTCAACTGAAAAAATATTACACAAACAAAAATAAATTTTCCCTAAGCGCTATTAATTAAACGCCGCTAGATGAGCCTTTTCGGCCAGTGTACATCGGGGGCTTTCCAGTTTCCCTGGTTGCCTCGTCTGTTATCATAAGTATTTCTATTAAATCCTCTATTATTATTTCCTCTGAAATTAATACTATTTCTACCTCTATTATTATCATATCCTACATTATTATTGCAATTCCTGTAAAATTTATGATTTCTATCAAAATTCCCATTATTTGTAAAATTATTCTATCTAAATTGTACTCTATTTGTATTATAATTGCTTCAACCTCTATGAAACTTATTAAAATGCATTATTCGAGTACTTTTATTTGGTTCTACCTCTGAAGCTATCCTAATGGCTTCTGCTAGCTTAACAGGTCTTGCTGCCATTACAATAGATTTACATGGTTCAACTAAACCATTCTTGAATGTTGTCAAACCAATTTGATCATTTAATTTTATTATTATTATTTGATTCACCTTGCTCACTAATCTCTAGCTCATTTAGTGAAGCTAGAAAATATTCTATATTTGACCCGAATACAGTAGCACTCAAACTAACTTGATTTATTCGTGCTAACTCACTGTGAAGTTTTGAGGTAGTCTTATTAGATATATATGCTTGTTGAAGCGTTCTTTTAAATTCTTCAAGAGTGATTGGCTTTCTGTTAAAATTGTATTCTTTACTTTTTCAGATAGTTGCGTGTCCAGATTACATTTTATCAATGTCTGTTTCAGCTGATCATCCTTCAAGGTATCGTGATGGAATTCTATTAGACCAATGTAATTGTTTAAATCACGAAAATCTCCTTGGAATTCAGGAATCAACTTGGAAGCAGTAATCAAATCAAATGAGGCCATATTGCTTTCTTTATTATTTTCTTCTAATTCTTTACTTTCAAAAACCTTAGGTTTTATAAAAAAATTAATTTTTTCCACTATTAAATCAAAATTGACTTCTTATTGTTGCTCTTAAATCCTGACTCTTATTTTCTGTAAATCTCGTAACGTATCTGTTATGTAGTCAGTCGTGTAAGTTCTATTCGGACTCTTTTTTAGTTAAGCTAATACTTGCGTTGCATAGTCTATTTCCATCAATAATTTATTTTTATTATCTTATTTCATACCCATTCTTAAAAATCTGTTATTTATTCAATCATGTTACACTTAAGACATATTACTTGGTAAAAACACCTTGTCGCAAATTCTACCATTTTTACTTTAAGTAATTGTTTTATATGTATATATGAATATAGATTTATTAATTAAAAATTTTCTTCTTTTTTTAAACAGTGCTAGTTGTTGTGTTATTTAAATTTATTTTTTTAATTATTTGTTTTTTTACATAAGTTTTAAAATGCCTATTTATAAAGTAAATTATTACCATTACTATGAAAATAAGTGATACCATCCCTATAATATTGTTAATGCTGTATTCATTGCAGCTACTGCTGCTGATCCTGTTATTGTTATTGTTGTTATTCATGGTGATTTTTGTTTGTTCCTTAGCAGTACAATCGTCCATACCATTTTTAAATCCTGTGAGTTTTACAACGGCATCGACTGCAATTTTTTCAGCTGTTGAATGAAATTTATTTTCTCAGCCCCTTTTGTTATATGGATCATCTTGTATAGGTTGTCCGGTTCCTCTAGTGTTCTTTTTCTTCTGTGGTTGCTGCTCTTTCTGTTCTTTGAATCGCTGCTGTCTCTGTTGATATTCCTTTGTTGAGAGGTCTCAGTCACAAATTCTGGGATTCAGTTGCCGGAACACTTTATCCTGCTCTTCTCTGGAGTATTGGGACATCTGGCTTGAAACTTCACGTATAGACAGCACTCAAATCAGAATTGCACTAGGCTCGTGTCCGCAGGATCGCCATGTTATTTTTGATGCTGTGTTTCAAAATATTTAAAATCCTAGCTAAATATTTTAAACAATGGTTTTGACTTTAAGCGTGATGTGAAGGCCACAAGGCCGATTTATATAAATAAAAAGGGAAGGCAATGCTGCCAGTATGTCATTCATAAGATAACTGTGTTTTATTCTAACTTAAATTTTCTTTTATAATAATTGGTTAAAGAATTTGTTTAACCTAGGACACACCCATTTTCCAGTCACATTTCAATATATTTTATTTAACCAATCATTTAAGATTGTTGTGAATCAAATGTGTAGACTTGCATTTGTGACTTCCGCAGAAATGCAATACCAAACATTTGTCTACACACTGACCCACATGTTCTAAATACAGTATCATCAGCTCTTTGTCAACACCGCTAGTGGCTGCTTGCGCTTGGCGAAAATTCGTGATTCATTCATAATCACTATTTTATTGATTACGTTCATGCCGTTTTATTTTTTTTAACTTATGCTGCACTACTCATCTTGATCATATTGCACTCACATGTACTCAGTGTTTCAAGGTTTGCTTACGTTAATGACCTTGCTTGTGACTAGGTGGTCTGTTTGTTATTATTTGTTTGTTTTTATTTGCTTTTGGGTTGTACACACATTAATTGCCTGTCGAGACGCCCCTTAAGTGTGGAATATTTAATTTCAGAGGAATCTTCAAAATTAATAGAAACAATAAAGGAATTTAAACAAGTTTTCGAGGAAAGTAAAATTCCCAATTTCACGAATGAAATTAAACATAAGATAATAACTAAAGACAATATACCAATAAAAAGTAAAATTTATAGATACCCGTACATAAATAAATCGAAAATTCAAAGGCAAATCACAGAAACGTTAGAATAAGAAATAATTCAACCAAGCAAAAGTCCATATAATAGCCTTGTTTGGGATTTCCCAAAAACACGACGCATCTGGGAAAAAGAAATGGCGTTAAGTAAAATTCAATGAAGAGACTATTGATGACAGTTACCCTATTCCCAAAATAATTGATATCTTAGATAGAGTAGGGAGAAGTAATTATTTCTCAATTATGGATCTGAAAATTTGGTTCCAGTCATTATGAATTCAGTGTGAAGCGATTAGAAGACAATAGGGATATTCACTTTATTGTTGAAATTTCAGAAATCGAAAATTTCCGACAAGTTGAAGTGAGCGACCGTTAGAAAAGTTTCGTTTTTTCACATGCATCTGTCAAGCTTAAAATCGCCATTGGTTCATTTCGTTAGTGAGCTTGTTACCAAAATAAATAATTATGTTATAGAACTTGTACTTTCTGCCTTTTAATAAAAAAAATAATGCCAAAGAAAGTAGAAAAACTAAATTACATGATCGGCTTCAATAGAATTTATGATAATTTTGTTCTTGCTCGCAACCCAGAACAAGAGTCTAATTAATCAATTAAGCAAAAAGAAACACCAATAAATTTTTACAAAAATCAAATTATTCTAGGAAAAAATCAATCTGGACCATTATATATAAAAAATAAAAATATTTTTATTTAGAATAGGAAAATAATTAAAGCAAAAGAATTTGATGAGAATTTGACGAAGCTCGCATTCGAGAACAGGTTCTTCTCTGCCCCAAAGGGAGCAAAAATTTTTGGTCATTTGTTAAAAGAGTTAAGAACCAGACATCGTCATCGATTCCAGCTCTTTTAAAAGATGACCAAATCTTCACTGACTCGACTGATAAAGCGAACCTATTGGCTGGATTGTTTGCACAAAATTCCACTCTCTCGGATAGCGATCAGCCACTGCCCTTTGTTGGGGGTGGATCTTCTGCAATGCAGGAGATATAATTTCGAACGAGAGCAGTTAAAAAGGTCCTTGCAAATCTCAATTTAAACAAAGCCTCTGGTCCTGACGGCATACCGCCAATTGTACTTAAAATGTGTGCTTCTTCGCTGGCTCGGCCTTTGCGCAACCTTTTCAACGTCTCCTATAGAACAGGAGTATTTCCATCTTGTTGGAAGGTGGCAAATGTCCAGCCGGTACCTAAAAAGGGTGATGCCACGAACCCTGCAAACTACCGACCCATTGCGATATGCTCTACGCTTTCCAAAGTTATGGAGAGCGTAATAAACTTCAACGTTGTGAACTATCTGGAGCGCAACCAACTGCTCAGTGACCGTCAATATGGTTTCCGTAGGGCTCGCTCTACTGGTGACCTTATGGCGTTCTTAACCGAAGAATGGAATAAATGCGTTCACTTTTTCGGCGAGAGCAGGGTTGTTGCTCTGGATATTTCTAAAGCGTTCGACCGAGTGTGGCATAAAGCGCTCGTGTCAAAACTTGTTGCATATGGTCTTGGTGGTAACTTTGCTTGATGGATCACGTGTTTCCTCAAGGACAGAACGATTCGAGTCGTAGTTGACAGTATTTCGTCCGAGGAGTACGCCATTAACGCAGGAGTACCGCAGGGTTCAGTTCTATCGCCAACTTTGTTTCTGGTTTTTATCAACGACCTTCTGTCGTTGACGCATAACCCAATACATTCGTTTGCGGGCGACAGCAGCATTTGTCATTCATATTCATTTAAAAAATGCCCAAGCTCTATGGAGATTGAGAGAAAAAGGCAAAATATGAATGACACACTCCTAAATGATCTACAAAAAAAATCTCCGAGTGGTGTCTTGCTAATAGAGTAGAGTTCAATGCAAGCAAGACCCAGTGCTGTATGTTAACCCACAAGCGGATGGATTGCCCCTTAGCACCCCTCAATATGAATGGTGTGGATCAGAGACCTGCAACGAGTCATGTTTTTGCGACTTATAGTGATTCATGCAAAATCTAATAGTTATACGTGCACATCAAACAACAATCACCACTACCACTCGAAGCACTCTTGCTTCAGAAAGTAACACATCGTTAGTTGTTTGATCCATCAATCGAACGTCATAGTTCAACCTAATACTGACTTCAACATCAAACCTTGTTATAAATCATACCAAATACTCCTAGCTCAAACAGAAGTCCCATAGCTCAAGTAGCAGTCCCATAGCTCATTACTAGCGTATTTTTCTATGAAAACGCTGTGGCTGTTTTGAACTAACGCTCTGTTTCTGTCGCTGTTAGACGAGTAAAAGGGTTACCACCGAATTTTTTTTAATGAAATAAATATAAATCGCTTGCCTTTATTTAAGTTGCGGTAAACATTTCTTTATGGAACTTTTCTGTGCGATTTATGCCATGGTGCAAAAACGAAGACAACACACCTTGTATATAAAGGGAGCTTCTGCGAATGAATTAATAAGACATATCAATTTAATGAGGTTTGTTTATTTAAACTAACTAAAATAATTATATTCACACACTTTAAAATCATGAAAATCATAAGCATAAAATAAAAGCTTAAAATAAAAAAATTTTTAATTCAGTCATTAACATCATCAATAAGTGGTAAACTACTATTGTTAAGGTTATGCATACAAAAATATTTATTTTCTTAAATTTTATATAATTATTTATAAACACGCTGAACTAAAAACACGCTATATAAATTAGCGTTTGAATATTTATTTAAAATTAATAAATTCATGCAACAAATTATATCGAACCGGGAAAACCGAATTACATGTATATAAAAGAAATGAACGTGCGTATGAATCGATAATAATTTCTTAACTAATATTTTCATGAATATTTTTTTATATATTTGCTAAGCCAAGCCTGATTTGATTTTTTATTTGATTTTAATTTTCCTAGGGTATTTTATATATTCAGGTGTTGACAACATATTTTAAACTTACTTTCGCTTTGATGCAGTCAGCAATCGAAAGAATAATGGCGCACTTAACTCCAAAAAATTATATAAAACAATCCCGTAGCTCTTCATATCGTACCGTTATGTATAGTGTTACGACACAATCAATAACATCAGAATAATTCAATAATAAGATTCAAACTAAAATTCTTAACTTACGCCAAAGATGGCAACCCTACAAAAGTCACGATAATTCGTTTGAAGGCCATCAAAATGTTGTACGCAACTTGTTATCGACTACGTACGACTGGGCGTTGGAGTATGGCTTATGAAGCATTACAATTAAGCTGAGTGTTATACGTATAACAACATGTTGGAATGAGTCCGAATATGAAGTAGAAGTCAAATTAATACGTATATACTCGAGTCAACTCAATTTATAACTACTCGTTGCAGGTCTCTGGTGTGGATCTTGTGGAATCAGCCGCTCTTGACGTTCTGGGCATATCGATAAGGTGTGATCTTCGTTGGAATGATCATATTTTCGATGTGTCTAAAGAAGCGGGCAAGTGCCTAGGTTTTTTAAAACGGTGCAAAAAATATTTCACCTCAGCTGATCTTCGCATGATCTACACCTCATATATAAGGCCGAAAATGGAGTACAATTCGCACACTTGGGCAGGGGCTTCAAGATCTTATTTGGAGCTTCTGGATCGAATTCAACGTCGTGCGATATATTTGATAGGGGATGAAAGTATTTCATCCTATTTCAACTCTCTTGGGCATCGCCGCAATGTTGGTTGCCTAAGCCTTCTGTATAGGTATTACCATGGGAAGTGTTCAAGGGAGATACATGACCTGACGCCACCAGCTCATGTATTTCCCAGGTCCACTCGGGCAGCTGTCCAAGCCCACCCCTTTACCATTGCGTCGATGTCCAATAGAACTTCGCATTACCGTGATAATTCGGTCTTTAGTCGCACAGTTAAGTTGTGGAATAGTCTCCCTGCGAGCGTGTTTCCCGGCAGTTTTGAGCTGTGCACGTTTAAAACAAATATTCACCGACACTACTCCATCTATCCACCCGCCAACTAACTATCACCCATCTTCCGAATCAACACAATGCTTACGCATTTATAGGGGGCATCCCCTGAGCGTTGGTTTAGTCTAAAAAAAAAACAAAAATGATGCCACTATAATAATGATGTTTAAAAATCATCTAAATCCAGACTACACGAACGCACCGTTTAAAGATGATGAAAAATTTAACAAAATAAATTCAATATGTCTAGAACATTTAAAGAAATACAAAGTTGTTTGTTGTAAAAGATTATTAATAGACATTACTAACCCAGAGGAAATTGAAAAATAATTGAGAAAAACATTTAGAAAATAATCATAAACGAAATAAACAAAAATTATGAGGAAATCAAGTTAGAATATTGTAATGTTTTCATCTAGCGAATCCTATCTTTGATTCAAAGAAACTTTTCGATGCCTAATCGAAAAGCTTCTTTGGTGGTTTTAGAGCGCACCAACGCTCAAGATAATATGGCTAGAGAGCCGCGCTTATCTTTCAGCTAAAGAGCCGAGTTTGAGACTTTAATTAATAACAACAAGAGCTGATTAGCTCAGAGGTAGTCTTAGTTAAAATCTAAATTTTATTTTCAAAAGTAATGGCTTATAAACTATTTTTACAAGTATTTTTCTTACATTAAGGGTTCTCATCTAAGCATGTAAACATGTAAACATGTATAGCATTTAATTTTTTGATGAAAGTGTAAATATCGTAAATGTCGACAAAATGGCGGCTGCGGCTGCGACAACATTATGACTTTTTTAAATTTTAAACCTTTTAAAAACCTACATTAACATAGAAAAATAAATAAAACGTGTTCATATTTACTTCAACTACTTTAAATATGTATTGATTAGCGCCAAAGGCAACCATCATTCACACACGTAGATTTACATGCTAGTTTACACTACAAAATAGGCTCGGAAATGATGTAATCTCACGCCCATACAAATTTTGACAGACAGTTTACGCGCATGTAAGTTCACAAGGTTAACAATGTTTACGGGTCAGTTACATGCTTAGATGAGAACCCTTACTAATTTTACCACTTTTTCCAAAACTTCTCCTTTAACTCCAATATTTTTTTAGAGTAACTTTGAAAAATCAATAATTGAACAATCACTTTCAGTTTATTAACCTTTCCAAATTTTCCCCAGTAATTAATATTTTAAACACAATTTATTGGTTCGTTCGAATTCGTAGCCTTGACTTTAAAGTGTCATCGGCACTTGTTTAACTTATCGCCTGTTGTTGTTGCTTTGTGTTTTTCTGTGCAATGCACTTGTAAGACGACTCCCACTGTCGCTGTCGCATTTCAGCTTGTGTGGTATCTAGCAGCATAAGCGTAAAGGGATGCTAAATGCACTTCATAAGAATTCGAGCTGCAATTAGTTGTGTTTACTTTGAGGTTTTTTTATTAAGTTAAATTTGGAAATTTTGTCAACATTATGTTGATATGTTTATTGTTGTCATATGTTAGACAAATAAAGTGAAGATCTTTTTTGGTTATTGCTTGTCTTGTACATATTATGTGTAAGTATGTAAGTACACTACTAATAAACTAAATCGTTCTATAGTCTATACTATAGACTCTATAGGATTCAAATGTTACAGACTATGTTACAGACCAATGAATATTTATAGGGGAATTATAGCCTTAGGGGGGGGGGGGTTATAACAAAAGAAATTGGTGAATTTATAAGAGCTATGAAATTCTGCACTATTCTTTTATTTATTCATATAAATTTTAATATAACCAAATCAGAGTCCTTGTTGATTATTTAGATGGTTGACTGATAAATTTGTAAGCATTCTGCTGTAGCATATAATATATTTTCTTTAATTCTTCTTTTTATATAATTTCAAATATAATATCGTTTTCATCTAGCGCTAGTTCTTTAATATTCAATTTGTTCATTTCAGAATCGACTCTAGAGTCGCTGAATTATCATTAGATCTTGCATGCATATTTTTACTATCTTTATTTATTCTTAATGATAGCTTCATCGAAGTCGAATCTGGATTCGTCGATTTATCGCTACATCGCACGTGCACAATATCATTTAATATATTGATACTAGTATCATTTTGATTCATATTTTTATCGCTTATTCAATCGCGTCGGAAGCGAATTTCATCTGGGGGGGCAGTACAAATGGGGGGGCAGTACAAATGGTGGTGCAAAAAAAGTTCACCAAAATTTCTTCACATGAAACATGAAGAAGAGAGAAAGAAGAGGAAAATATATAATACAAAAATATTATCGTTGTAAAAAAACTGATATTTTGAATAACTTTTCCTTTTAAATTGTTTATCTAGCTAAAAAAGTGGGGGGGCAACTGCCCACCTTGCCCGCCCGCTTCCGACGCCAATGCGCTTATTTCAAATTTTAATTTACGTACGTTTTTTTTTATATCGCTAATTGATGTGCAATCCCATATAAAGAGTTCATGGCGCTCCTGTTGAGATGCATTTTCATCATTTGCAAGTTCTTCTTGCTTCTTTTTATTTCCCCTTGTTATTACCATGACTTTTTTTAGACTGCTTGCTTCGTCTGTTGGTATATTTTTTTAATTAATATTTTCGAATCTATTTTTATACGCGATAGGGCGTCGGCAATTGTATTTATTTTATCATGCTTAAATACTATTGTAAAATCATAATCAGTTAGGCCGAGTCTGATTCTGGTCATTTTTGATGACTGATTATTGTGACTAAATAATGAAACTAAAGGTCTGTGATCTTTAACAGCTATAAACTTCTGTCCGTATAAATATGGTTTGAAAAAGTTTATCCCCCAATGAATGGCGAAAAGTTCTTTCTCTATTATTGGTGTTTTTATGTCATGTTCGCCTCTGCGAAGGATAGCCACCTTGTCGTTGGTGTTTAGGCTTAAGTTGCAATGACAGTGGGCTATGACGACGGGAGCGCGAGCCACTGGTAGGGTCATCCATGTCGTAAAGACCACTGTGGAGCAATGAACAAAATGCTATCCCTCCCTAGCCCAGGGTGTCATGTTGCACCGTGCCTATTGGATGGTTTCAGCCAGGGGGTAATGCGGGCTGTATTGGAACGGCGACCTCACTGATACCTGACTGCCTCAGTGAGTATTTGTGGCCATTTCATGATAAGCGGGGCTCTGGCATGGATGACGTACTTTCCCTTGCTACTCGTGGGACCAAAAATGAACAAAAACAACAAAAACATTAACAATAACAGGGATGAACAGACGCAGAAGACAACAACTGCAACTGCAACAACTATAGAGACGGCATCGGTGACGGATACTGGCAGGTCTAGCATAGGGTGACCTACTCTGGCCAGACTACAACACCGACGCGGGTGGGGACCTGGACTCAGCGACTCTGAGGATTCTGGACAGGTTGATTATAGGAAGTGACAAGGAGGAACCTAGCATTACCGCAGTCCCTAAGGACACTGAGCAATCTAGCATTTCTCAAGTCCTTCACAATATTCCAGGTTCAGAGACCGAAGACGAGCTTCTCAACTCTGACTCCGACGCGACAGTCATTGAGGCGGGTGGTGCAGCAGCCCACAGTAGCTCTGCTTCGAAAAAAGCGAAGCAACGTAAGTTCTACAGGACTGCTAAGAACTATCTGCTGAAAATGAAGGACGCAGATCCGACCACTCTTACCTCCAGGGACAAGGCCCTCATCAAAAAGCACTCAAAAAAGTGGCAGCCTTTGAACGTTACAATGCCCCCAAAGCGTCGACAATCGAAGTTGCTATAACTCTGTCTTCTCTCATGGATGAGGGTCTGAGCAAGGCTGGTCCACCGCTCTCCAATGACGCCAAAAACGACAAACGGCAGAGTGGAACTGGAGACAAAAAAACGAGGAAAAGAGGCAGGAAGAAGAAGAAGGGGAATAATGCTAAACCGTCCCAATTCTATGTTGCTATAGGTTAAGGCAGGTCCTTCTTACTCTAATGTCGTCAAAAGCGGCAAACAGGAGTGTAAGAAAGGTGGAACCAGTAGCCACAAGGAGAAGATAGGGTAAGACAAGGTGAACCCAAGGTTGCCTAAAACAGGGACCAACCGGGGGTTGACCACGGCATCGAAGGTAGAACCTCCGTGCACAGCTGTTTCACGGCCAAACGGCAAGGATCTGCAGATGAGGTCGTTGCGAGTTGCTCGAAGCGCAGTGAAGTCGGGGGAGCTTCGAGAACTCTCCACAAGAGCTGCAAGTGGCCATTATTGACGAGACGGACCTGGAAGGAAAGTTGACAGGGGACAAATGGCTGCTTGTGGGGAACGAAATCTTAAAAGCGATGATGGCTAGCGTCGAACACGGTGATCCCGAAGATTACAAGTTGGACGGTGCTGGCTGGCAACAAGGAGTAAAAGTCGTCGGATGTGTTTCTGACCAAAACCTTCGCCAATATTGGTGAAATTTGGAAGGGAGCTTGCTTCACTAAAGGTGATCGCAAAATCTATGCTTCCGCTCCGCCACAGGGTATTGGTTACATCTCCTGCTTCACACTGGGATGTATCCATACAGAAACTATTGGCGGCGCAGAATAAAGACGCCAAAATTCAAGAGTGGAAGTTGGTTAGGTCGCAGAAAATTCACGGCAGCGAAGTGAAAAATCTTATCTTTTCTGTAGACACTGCCTCCACAGGCTGACTAAGGGATCAGTCGGACATGCTTAAATTTGACCTTGGAACTATTAAGGTGAAGAGGCTGAATCAGCAATAATTGAGAAGGAGGAAGCTGCAAGTGGAGCAAATCAACTTGCATCACTGTTAAGCAGCAGCCGACGACTTGATGCTGTATATGTCCGACAAGAATGTAGATGTGGCCTTCATCCAGGAATCCTGGATCAACACCAACAAGATCCAAGTCCTGGGGTCGAAACAGTGCAACCTGTTTCACTCTACAAATAAAGGTAAATGTTTTTTCTCTGTTCCACGTACATGCCCTATGAAGAGGCGAACCCACCAGTGCAAACAGTCCGCGAGTTGGCAGAACATGCTAACATAACACAGGATGCTTTGCCCCTACGTCTAGTTCTTTCAAAATTTTTTGGAATCTAATTTTATCTTTACATGTCTCTTGTTTGAAATAGAAATAATTCGGTAGTGGTATTAACTTTGGTTTTAGTTTATTTATTATTACTTCTGTTTCTGTTGTGTTTAGTATTTTTAAATGGCATATACCTTATAATGGAACCTTAAAGTTTGCTATGAATACCCCTGTCTGAATTTCTTCATTTAATATTACACTATCCTGATCTAAATTTAAGTTTATTGGAGTTATAATTTCTGTTCTAGGTGGTATTCGAATTTTATTGAATGCATTTTTGTTGATGTATAAAGGTGTTACTACGTCAGTGTATCCTGATATTATCGTTAGTGTTTGTGTTGCATTTTACATTTTGCTATAATATAATTTGTATTTTTATATGATATATTATAAATCTTTAATTTTGCTGATCTCCGAGCATTCCTCATTCCCTTGAATGTTATCATTTATGGCATTCATGTTGTCATTTATGACATACATTCTGTTGTTGTTATTGATTTTGGTTTCGGTAATTTGATGTTCTTCTCTTGTTTTTGTTGTTTTGGAAATTATTATTTCTGCTATTGTTGTTGTCATTATAATTATTCTGGCGTTGTTGTTTTTGTTGTTATTATTTCTGTTATATTGTATTCTCGTGTTGTAGTTTCGATTATGCTGTTGTCTGTTGTTATAGTGTAGTTTGATATATTGTGTCGTTGTCCCCTGTATGAGTTGTTAAAAATCTAAAATACATTAATTTATTATTTGTGTTTACATCCTTTTCTAGTTCTAAAGCTAGATTTGTTGCGTCAATTAATGTTTTTGGTTGAGCTGCAAAAATTGTGTTCTTTAAGTCATCATTCAGTCTATTTTTAAAAATTGTTAATGCATAGGATTCATTCATTTTCAGGATTAAGTCTCTTTGCTGAGTGTTACTATTAGTAGGTAATTCATTTATTTAAAAATTATTTAATTCTGAAGTTAGAGTTAGGAGTTTGTCTTTAAAATCTGAAACTATACCGTATCGTTGGGTCAGTGTGGATAGTTGTGTATTTCTTTGTGTAGTTGTTGAGTTGATTTTAAATGAAATTGTTAGAGCTAGTTTCAGTTTTTCAAGTGTGCCTATATCTGCTGTATATCCTTATGTCGTTTTTACATTATTGGTTAGTTTTACATTAATTACAATGTTTATTAATTTTTTCTTGTTTTCTGTAGTAGTGTAAGTGCTGTCTATTAGTTTTACTAGAGTTAAGAATGCATTAAATTCTTTGTAATTTCCACTGAAAATCGGAATGGTTTTCAAAATGAGTTCTTTATTAAGTTCCGTCATTGTTAACTTATTGTTTTCTATTTTGTGATTTAACAAAAGCTTTTTAGTTTCTATAAGTAAGTTTTGGAATTGGTCATTCAATTCTAATGCATCTAGTTAGTTTAAAGATTCAGCAGTCTTACTGAAGTGTAATTTATATTTATCCAAATATGTTATTTTTAAATCGATTGTTTCTTTTTTATATTTTCAATTGGGAGCTTTCTTTATATTTTATTTTATTCTTAATACTTCATTAAATATTGCTATAAGTTCTTCAATCAAAAGTTAAATTTTTATTTCATATTTATTTACAATTTATTTCCATTAATATATACATATATATACATTATTTCCATTAATATATACAATACATTTATATTCTAATGACAATTTCTACAAAATAACGTTAAACTATCTTCTATAAAATCGAAGCTACTTAATTTAATTTTACAAATGCTGTATCTAGAACATTGTTGATGCTAATTGTTTTTCTTTATTGAAAAATATATAATTTTCCCTATATAAATAATATTTTTTGTACAAGTTGTACAATGTTTATTAAATAAAATACCATAACAGCCTTGGTATTTGAATATTGTTAATTTGTTCATGATTCATGGTTGATATTCTTCTGTATCGCTGGACTTTATTTGGTTGTAATAATGTTTCCCACTTCTTAAAAATGTGGTTTATTTCTTCTTGCGTTGTCATATGAAAAGTATTGTACTTTATTTAAATAAAAAATTTATGTTCTACTTCTGCGTCAAAAGAATTTCAAGAAAGTAGGCAAGATCGCCATGTAGTGTTTTCATCTAGGGAAACCTGTCTTTGATTCAAAGAAACTTTTCGATGCCTAATCGAAAAGCTACTTTGGTGGTTTTAGAGCGCACTAGCGCTCAAGATAATAAGGCTAGAGAGCCGCGCTTATCTTTCAGCTAAAGAGCCGAATTTGAGACTTTAATTAATAACAACAAGAGCTGATTAGCTCAGAATTAGTCTTAGTTAAAATCAAATTTTATTTTCAAAGGTATTGGCTTATAAACTATTTTTAAAAGTATTTTTTTTACACTAATTTTATCACTATTTCCAAGACTTCTCCTTTAATTCCAATATTTTCTTAGATTTACTTTGAAAAATCAATAATTGACCAATCACTTTCAGTTTATTTTCAGTTTATTTTTCAGTTTTTAGATTTACTTTGAAAAATCAATAATTGACCAATCATTTTCAGTTATTAAAACCTTTCCAATTTTTCCCCACTAATTAATATTTTAAACACAATTTATTGATTCGTTCGAATTTTTAGCCTTGACTTTAAAGTGTCATCGGCACTTGTTCAACTTATCGCCTGTTGTTGTTGCTTTGTGTTTTTCTGTGCAATGCACTTGTAAGACCACTCCCACTGTCGCTGTCGCATTTCAGCTTGTGTGGTATCTAGCGGCATAAGCGTTAAGGGGTGCTAAATGCACTTCATAAGAATTCGAACTGCAATTAGTTGTGTTTACTTTGAGGTTTTTTTATTAATTTAAATTTGGAAATTTTGTCAACATTATGTTGATATGTTTATTGTTGTCATATGTTAGACAATTAAAGTGAAGATCTTGTTTGGTTATTGTTTGTCTTGTAATGTGTGTACGTATGTAAGTACACTACATTATACTGTCCCTACATGAAGCTAAATATGAACGAATATGTAAACAATTGTGAGTTATGTGTTTTAGTAAAATACGAAAGAAATCTTATCAAAATACCATACAAAATATCTGAAACCCCAGAGAAACCAAATCAAATTATACTCTTAGAAGTATTTTACTCTATACGTAAATCTTTCTTTGCAACAATGAAGGATAAGTTTAGAAAATTTGATTTTTTATTAAAAAATTTAAGATCGTACAAAAGAGGAATTTAGAAAAGCTTTAACTAGATTTAATAGTACTTATGGTTATACAGGAAAAATTGTAACAGATAACGTTCTGGGAATGAAATCTAACTTAATGAAAGAGTTCTTTAGAGAACAAAATATATCTATACAATTTACTTTAAGTTCTAATCACAATCGGAAATACGATATCGAAAGATTCGGACTCAAAAGGACATTATAGTACTGAGGAACAAATGATTTGAATATATTGCTATTATAATAATATTGTATATTCTACAACTTAAATAAAGCCAATCGAACTTGTCAAGGAAAAATAAAGGAAACCCAGTATATTGAAATTTATAATAAAATCTTAGAAAAGAAACAAAAAACTATCGAACGATTAAATAAAGACAGGTTTTACGAAAATCAAAGAGAAGAAGATATTATAAGAGTAGTACGAGGAGGAAAAAACCATTATAAATGTAGAAAGATAGAAGCGAAAGTATTAATCACGATCATATGAAAGATAAAAGGTCAGGGCACATATATTACAAAACCTATGCAGGGTTGCCACACAGGAAAAATTTTTTTACCAAAATTCCTAAAAAAATATATCAATATGAAAGAAAATTTACCAAATTTTACGTTTGTGTAAAAGTAAACAATAGATATGTATTTTTTCATTTTTAAGAAATTATTTTATTACATAGAAACTTCATTGTACAGAAATTATGATATATTATCCACTTTTCTTTAAAAGAATCTAGTACTATTTGAGTACGCATTACAATTTTCCATTTCTATATCTCACAAAACCTTGTAATACATTTAGAAATTAAAACACATTAGTCGGTACGTTACTCTCCTCAAAGGTTCGAAGTATAATTGATGAAGAAATTCCACCCCAATGTAGGTAACGTAGCATCCGCCAATTCGTCACCTTAAGTATTTAGCAATAGGATTATAATATGAATATGAGTATGCACACAAATTATAAAATAAATACCTCGGATATCCTGAACTCCACAACTTTCCGCAACTTTGTTCACTGAACACAGCCAACTTCGGACAAAATTGCTAGTAATGATACTTTTTTATTTTTGATACTTATTTTTGTGTAATTATTTTAAACTTTTGTGCATCCCCTAATAATGTTTTACTTTTTCTTTCCACACAGTGATATTAATATGCTTAACAGAAAATGGTTTGAAAAAATTCATTACATGGGGACAAAAACGCATGAGAGTTCAATTTGCAGCTGCAAAATTTGTTCATTGTAGAGAAAGATTCACTGTATGGAAAATCATTATAAGGTGATGTAAATACACTTAAAGTAGAACGAAAAAGCTGTGTTTTTTTAAATCAATTTACAGTAGGGATAACTTTATTGTATAGAAGGTCACTACAGGGAAGTTCAATTGTATCAAGTTTTTATATATGACTTGGCCATTCAAACCGATCAAACATTTATTAATTCAATTTTTTCTTAAATAGTTTAAAAGTACTTGCCTCTTTGTATTAAAAAAATAGGAACTTATTGAATATTATAAATTATACATTTTAAATAAATTAATTAAAATAAAAGCTTAAACTAATAATAGTTTCTTTTCCAACCACACATTTGGGGCTATATTCAAACTTTATTCCAAAAATCTATTACATCGTAATCAATGCTAACTTCAAGGTTAGAAAGCATTAGAAGCTCTCATTGAGTAACAACATTTTCAGTATCACCATCCATTAAATAACAAAATTTGAGATCAATGTTAACATAGAAATTTCCGATTTTGACAATATAGTACTTGAAGTTAAAAATTATAGGTTTTTAATGTCATCTCTGCAAAAATCTTAAGATCAACTTTTATTTTTTCGGAATAATTACTCAATAATGTACTTTTAGTAATAAGAACTTCAAATCTGGAAAAATTAACTGCAGCTCTCATCTGGTCTAGAAATTATATGGCCCCTATAACTAAGTTTAAAAAATGGGCTCGAAAAATTTGCTACTTTTTTTTATTTGTATACAAAACTATGTATGGGTGCTGAAAGAAAGGCTATGCTATTACCTATTCAATAAACTATTAACTTAGAAATAAGTTTAGTTTCTTAATTTAATTTTGGACTTTCAGCTTAAACTTAAACTAAAAAATGTATTTTATTTTACGTTTGTATTGGCAATGATAGAAAAATTTATCCCAAAAAAGATATGTTAGCCTTTTCTTTAGCTTTCGAATGATTTTCACTAAAACTTAATGATATTATTTTTTGATTGCGAAAAGTAGAGATTTCCAACAGATTGGATTTATTTGTAATTTGAACCTAATTTGTTTTTTAAAAAAAAAAGCCAAAACTTTATTCTTAATACTGGTATTATTTAAGAGTGGAGAGTTTAAATACTTGCGGAGCAATGATTTTTTCACGTCAAATAGATTGCAAAATCGGTTTTTGAATTGAGAACACGACACGACAACGCCATCGGAACGTTTTCAGAAATAGACAATGAACTAACAAGCTTAGACAAGTAAACAAGTTAAGAAAAGCACGCTGCAGTACGCTTCGCACGTGTAAGTTGCTATTGAAAACTCATTGCTCCGTAAGTATTAATTTTGTTCACTCTCAAATCATACCAGTAATAAGATAAATATTTTGGTTTTCATTTAAAAAAAAAAAAATTAGGTCCAAATAAAAATAAATCCATTTTGTTGGAATCTCTAACTTTCGTAATAAGAAATAATATGATTAAAAACTACAAATATTACTTCAAGTCTTCAACTATTGTCAAAGCTAATTTTTCTATCTTCGTCAGATATTGAAGTAAAAGCGATTGAAAAAGAACCTTTTTTACAAACGTAAAATAAATAAAAAATTCGCAAATTCCTTGTTTTATATTGTAATCGATGGTGTGAATGCCCCATAATAACTATACTTGCGTTTGAACAACATGGCATCCTTGACCGGTCTAGATCACTGAACACAATGCTGTCAAATCACAGGGAGCCATTTTGAAGTGCAAGGCATAACTTTGACTTCCGCTCTCTTACTTTTTGGATTCGAGACAGACCAGAACAACCTGAATTGTAATTGAGATACTTTAAAGTAGTCTTAAAAGTAAAAATAAAACGAATCAAACAAAAACACACATAATCGAAGTCTTCAACTCTCAGAAGTGGGATTTTAAAAAAAAAAGGATTATGGCTACACGCAGGCAAATGTTAGATGCATTGGCGCAAGCGCAGGTGGAGGTGCCGCAAAGTGCTACTTTGCTGCAGCTGCGTCCGCTTTACTCAAAATTGATGGGTGTTCCCAATGAAGATGTGCAAAAAAATGAAAGTGAGGTTATGTTCGCTGCTTCGACTGATACCTCTGTTAATGCTTCTGTTGATGCTGCTGCTTCCGTCGCTGCTGTTATTGATGCAACTTCTGCCACTTCCGCCACTGCTGTCAATAATACTGCTGTTACTTCCGTCATTGCCACAGATTCTTCTGTAAACGATGTTGTGAAAGATTTCTCGGATATTTCTGCTGCCCCTCATGCTGTTAAGGTTATGAAAACTGGGGTTATTGAAACCGACCTTAAGGAGCAAGCGTTGGATCGAGAGCTGACCAAGCTGCAAAGGCAACGAGAACTCCTTTTATTGCGCCGTGAGGTTGAAATGCTTCAGTCGAGGCAAAGAAGTGAAACCGTGGTAAACACCAACACTTTGGAATGTATGGTTGGGAAATTTTCAGGCGACAACTCTTACGACGTGCAGAAGTGGGTAGATGACTTAGAGGAGGCCTTTGCTCTGATGCAGTGTGGTGAGCCAACAAAGCAAGTCTGTGCACGGCGTTGCTTGAGCGGCACCGCCTGTATTTTTGTGCGTATTGTAAGTACTTCATCATTTCAAAAGCTGAAATGCGCTCTTGAGGAAGAATTTGGTCATCGTCAGAGCATCCTTGACGTGTATGAGCTGTTGAAAAATCGAAAGCTTAAACCAGATGAAGGCATACAGAGATATGTTATTGAGATGCAGTTGATTGCAGCCAAGGCTGCTGTTTCAAAGAAGAACTCATTGATGCAATAATAGCAAGGTTAAATGACCATTCTTCCCTTGCGATGACGTTGTACCAGGCATCGACGATGAGAGAGCTGAAAACCGCTTTGGAGCGATACGAAAAATTGCGCCGAAAAATTAAAACTGCTGCATCAGTGCACTCAGTCCGTGCTAGAGGAACTTCTGCACCCTCAACTGTGGTTGTCACAGCTGCAACTCCTGCAGCTAGTGGAGATTCCATAAGGTGCTTCAACTGCTCGTAATTTGAGCACTATCAATCTCAGTGCCCCAAACCAAAACGACTTGCTGGATCCTGTTTCCGATGTGGCGAACTGGGCCACTTTCATCATTCGTATCCTAAGAAACAACGAGTTGTTGCTGCTGTGAATGCTTCATCTGCTGCTGGTACCCGTGCTACCTTGTCCGATGAGGAAGAGGCCAGACTAATGGAAAGGGTCAATGAAATGGAAATGGTGAGTGTTGTTTTCCTCGACAAAAGGAGTACGAATAATAGTGTTAAATGCGTTTATTCTCTCTTTGATTCTGGCAGCCCGAGGAGTTTTGTTAAACGATCGTTGGTGCCTTTTGGGTTGGGAAATACACTGAAGCCCACAAATCTTCGTGGAGTAAGTAATAATGAATTGCATATTTATTGGAAAATGTTAGGGGTAGCCACTGTTGGTAGGCATGAAGCTATTAATGTTTTTTATGTTCTCCCAGATTACGACCTGTCAGTACCCATATTAATTCAAAGAGATTTGTTACTCAAACTCGAAATTGCCCTTTATCAAAGAAAGAATAAATAAAAAAATTAAATGTTATTCAAAAATGGAATTAATTAATTTAAGAAAAAGTGAATTATCAAATAAGTTAATAAAAAATAAAATAACCGATTCCTTTGTCGAAAAAATAATTTTGAGGTGGCGGAAGGTTGTCATGCGCACGAGAAGACTCAATTAGAGCTAGGAGATATAAAAAATACAGTTAGATTAACTTGTGGAGGCAATAGTTCTTCAGAAAATACATTAGTAAATGATGGGGTAACTGCGAATTTAGAGCTAGAAAATAACATAGTTTTTAGGAACATAGCTAGTGATCAAGCTAAGTGCGATGATGAAAAAGTCATCAATAAAGATTTAAATATAAGTCCGCGGCTTAACGAGGAGCAAAAGACACTGTTATTGAAAGTAGTAAATGATTCTTATAGCTGTCCATCTTCTGATGTTGAGGTTAAACCATATGAGTTCAAAATGAAAATTAATTTGACGGATGATACGCCCTTCCACAGCGCACCTAGGCGACTTGCGTTTTCTGAAAAAATAGTGGTGCAGGATATAATTAGATTACATGCAATAACAATAGAGTTCAGCTACTACAGCTCGCACTTTCTCCGCATTAGATCATCTTAAGAACCAGCCCAAACAACATTAAAACATCTCAATAAGGCCATTCACAGTTCGAATACGCTGGTCCGCCATTTTTACGATCCGCTATTTGTACGCCAATTTACGAAAGCGCATTTTGCCTTGCTGTTGTTTTGCATACAAACGCAAATACGCAGGCACGCGGAAATAAAAGCAGCCCTTGGACGTGTTTTTTGTACCTCGTATTTTTATGCTCTGTAGAAGCCGCATAATCACATACATCACAGGGTTGCACAATTTTTTTATACGACAGTCACATGGCGAGGTGCTCACAGTTTGAACAATAACAAATGCTATAAATACGATTTGTTAAAAGTACGCTCAAACTGTGAATAGCCCTAATGATATCGATAAGAGTGGTCCAAAACAATCCAAAGTGAGAAAAATTTACCCACCATAATATGGGTTGGGCTCAGGGACAACACAAGACATAACAACTAACCATGCGTTTACATAGATCTAATCATACATTAGTTTTCAATCTACTTTTGAGTTGACCTTTCGATAAGTTAACATCAAAAAAGCTACAGTTGTTAACAAAGGTACTCATGCGATGTAAAGGAGCAGTAGCCATATAATTTGTTCTACTAAAAGGTAAGTAAATTAAATTGTTAGCATTTCTACTGCTTCTACGGTTAGTGTTAAAATTTTAAAAGAGTTAGGAGTTCTGGTGAATCGAATACACCAGTTATGAGTTGGTGTAAATAGACGATATCTGCAGACTTCCTTCCCTCATTCAAAGATTGCATTTTTAATAGTTTTAAACGATCCTCATAAGGAGGAAGGTTTAAAGTGTCAGTTGCACTTAAGCCCCTTAGAGCAAACCGAACAAAACGTTTTTGGATTATCTCTATACGTTCAACATGTACATTGTAACTTGGGGACCAAACTTGACAAAATGCCAAAGTTTGGCATTTATCTGGATTTAAAAACATATTATTTTTAGAACACCAAATTTCAAAAGATTTTAAATCAGACTGAAGCAGATCTGAATTGTCTTTAGCATTTATTGTTCTGTATATTTTCATGTCATCTGCATAGATAAGTAGATGAGAGTGCTTGATGATGTGGGTTACATCATTAATGGCTAAAATAAACAGAAGTGGACCAAACTGGCTACCTTGAGGAACACCTGATGCAGCAAAAAATTCAGCTGACAATACACCTCGAAATCGTATTTGATAAGATCGCTCTGTCAGATACGATTGAATCCAGCTTACAAAAAATTGTGGAAAACCCATTAACTTTAGTTTTAATATAATTAATTTGTGTGGTAGTTTATCAAATGCTTTACTTAAATCAGTGTAAATACAATCGACCTGGTTACCTGAATAAACCTCAAGTCGACTCAAACCTCCACGTGGTGTTTCCTGGGCAACGTCAAAACTGACAACTGTTAGTTTGGCGGCTAATCTGAGCGGCGGGCCCCCCTAGGCTTAAAATAGGTTGTGCGTCGGGTTTGAAGCCCACCCGTAAAAACCAATTTCAATGAAAACAAATAAGAATAGAAGAAAAATTATCCCCAAATCTGATGACGACTACCGCAAACGAAAAACTGATAATGATTTACGGATATGCACCTGGAATGTCCGAACCCTTAATTGGGAAGGTGCCTCTATCCAACTGACTGATGTCTTGGAAAGATACAAAGTTGATATCACTGCTATCCAAAAAATGCGATGGAAGGGACAGGGTTGCATTCGGCATGCACCCTGTGATATCTACTACAGCGGCCATGCGGAGAAGCACGAGTTTGGATGCGGATTTGTAGTTGGCAAGAGACTACGGCCCCACGTCCTGCGATTCACACCTGTGAACGAACGACTTGCCATAATCCGCATCAAGGTTAGATTTTTCAATATAAGCCTAATATGTGCGCACGCTCCGACAGAAGACAAGGACGATGAGATCAAGGAAATTTTCTACGAGCGCCTTGAAAATGCTTACAAGCGCTGCCCCCGAGCGATGTTATGTAATTACGGAAGAAGAAGTGCAAGAAATGGATGTTAACATTACTAATAAATAATTAAGATTTTTCGATCTAGGTTGGAAGCTCAAAAAGTACAGCATTTTGAAATGAAAGATGGATTGGTCTTTAAAAAAGAGGCGAAGGCAGGGATTTTATTGTTGTATGTACCTTCGGAGATGGAGGAAAACTTAATCAGAATAATTTACGAAAAGATAGGGCACATGAGTACTGATAAGACGGTGGACCAATTAAAAAAAATTATTGGTTCCCAAAATTGAAAAAGAAGGTTGAAAGATATATAAGGAATTGTTTAAAATTCATTATTTACTCACCTGTAGCACGCATGAATGAGTGCATCTTTATAACATAACAAAGATACCAGAACCCTTTGACACCCTACATATTGACTATTTTGGGCCTTTACCTGCAATTCAGTCTAGAAGAAAACATATTCTGGTGAAAATCGATAGTGTCACGAAACACACCAAGTTGTATGCGGTAAGAACCATTAGTACTAAGGAAGTGTGCGCATCCCTACAATAGTATTTCGATTACTACAGTCGTCCTCGGCGTATTATTAGTGATAGGGGAACATGCTTTACTTCTAAGGAGTTTTCCGAATTTTTGCAGAAAAATAACATCGAACATATTAAAGTTGCAGTGGCTTCTCCTCAAGCCAACGGACAGGAAGAAAGGGTAAACCGAGTTCTGAAAACTATGCTTGCTAAGCTTACTGAACCGCTAGAACATTCTGATTGGGTGGAAAATTTAGTTAAAGTAGAATACGCAAATAATTACACCGTGCATTCAGCAACAAAAAATCCCCGTGTGAACTGCTATATGGAGTTCTGCAAAGGGGTAAAATAGTAGACGAATTAACAGAGTATTTGTGCGATAAGGCTGGGGCTAGTGAAAAGGATTTGGAAGCAGAGATGGCAATGGCTTTAGAAAATATAAGAAAATCTCAGGAATTAAAGTAAAGAAATTAGGCAATGACAGGTATGTTTTAAGGGATAAAGAAAATAGTCAGGTAACTCAAATGCCATACGACGGAGTAGTTGAGTCAAATCGGTTGCGTCGTTGGTTGAGGCCACTTCAGTCACCACTTAATGAAACTGAAAGCGTGGAAAACAATATTGACACATCAATACTAGAATCACATGATGAAAACTTTTCTGAACCTCTTATTTCAAACTTAGAGAACGTATATGAAAATGTATCTGATCTTTTATTATTTAGCTTAGAATAAACTGCAGTTAATTTATGTATTGTCAAGTAAATTTACCTAATTAAGAAATCTAAATGATGTAAGACTAGTTAATCGAGGTCGATCGAGATGTCAGGTTGGCCGAGTTGTAATCGATAGTGTGAACGCCCCATAATAACTATACTTGCGTTAGGACAACATGGCATCCTTGACCGGTCTAGATCACTGAACACAATTATTTTGCTGTCAAATTACAGGGAGCCATTTTGAAGTACAAGGCATAACTTTGACTTCCGCTCTCTTACTTTTTGGATTCGAGACCAGAACAACCTGAATTGTAAATGAAATACTTTAACGTAGTCTTAAAAGTAAAAATAAAACGAATCAAACAAAAACACACATAATCGAAGTCTTCAATATTGAAATAAAAAATTTGTTTCAAATTTTTTTTAAACTAATGAACCATAAAATAAGTATTATAAAAAATTTTGGTTTCAAATATTGAATGGAATCTTGAACTTTTTTAAAAAATTTTATTTAACAAAAAAAAAACTTACCAAAACGATAATGAATTTAGCATTTTACCAAGTCAAAAATTTTCTACCAAAAATGGTAATATTTACCAAAACGGCAACCCTGAACCCATGTCAAGAAAAAGAAAAAGGTTCAAGACTGTGCAAAAGTGAAATTTCCTACAGAACGATTATCCAGAATAGAACTATCAAGATCCTTACAAAACTTAATTTGAAATTAGTAAAGAATTTTAATTCCTTTTTCAGGTGGAACGATATCACTTATATATACAAGTACTTTTCATAATTTTAAAACAAGCATACAATCAACAACAGAAATAAAGATTCTGGACTTTGATAATAATGATGGATATTTACATTTTAAATTAGAAAATACTAAATTAATAGAAAGTTATTTAAAGGTTTTACTTATAATACATATATCAGATCTGGACATAGCCAGAAATCATGTTAAAAAAATATTCTATCATTACAAAACTCTTACCCTAAGGAGAATCTACTCGATACTTTATTCATCTTGCAGTGAATATATATACAATATAATAAAACTATCTCATCATAGTTAAAATTGAAACTTGAATTATCAACGTTCATTCTAAATTAAATTTACATTCACCAACACTGCAAAACGAACGTTATTAAAAGTCACTCAATTTTAAATTTAAAACAACAAATACTATTTAAAAATAATATTAGTTGAGTACTATTTTTATGCTATACTACTTACTGTAATTAATTATCTATATGTTTCTACTTAGAATAATTATAAT
This sequence comes from Dichetophora obliterata, assembly GCA_963920525.1. Lineage (NCBI taxonomy): Eukaryota > Metazoa > Arthropoda > Insecta > Diptera > Sciomyzidae > Dichetophora > Dichetophora obliterata. The sequence continues at coordinate 115,491,793 of OY986435.1, forward strand.
TCTAATACGTTTAAGATCTAAGGATACATATAAAAGAGGGAAGTCTTCCCCAGAATAAACAGTCTTTTTTAAAATTGGAGCTCAACAGAATAAGCTGCCTTTTATTTAAAAAGCCCTCTGGCGCTCTTAATTGCCGGCTATAATTTTATTTTCTGCCTGTGGCGTTTATAAGCGCCGGAAACAAAAGTTATGCCTACAAAAACGTCACAAAGGACATATCATAGACGTACACTACATGGCGATCCTGCCCGGCTCCGGATTTATGGAGGAACAATGAAATTTATTTGAACTACACTCACAAGAATTCATCAATAGCTACAGGACGTGGCTACAATAAATAGAGGAAGAACAAAAAACAGAGCTACATGCAACAATCAAATCAGCAAACGACGGCCAAAAGCAGACGAGGCACCACTTTACATTCCGTCCAATGTAAAGAACAGGCGCAAAATTTCACTAGAGGAGTACCGCAGTCAGTAAACACTCCAACAACAACCACAATCGATCACAATCGAAGAGTACTACTGGCGGCAAGAACGCAGAAAGGAAGCACTGCGTACTGTGGTTCCAGAACTGTAAAGCCAACCGATGTGCCGGACGAATTGTGTGCTTACGCAGGCACAATTGTGGAGGCCACTTGCACGCCGATCCTCCACATAACAGCAAAAGCCAAAATTTTAACATCGATCTGGACAATTAATGCGCTTGCGATGGGAACTTGGCACTATTAAGCGAATGATAAACGCCGACCCACCCCCACCGTTCGAAGTATCAGAACATTTGTGGGCAAAAGTTGATGCCATCGAAGCAGAGATTGCGAGCTGCATAAAAAATAAATAAAATTTATTCATGATTATAAAAATTTTGCTGATTAAAATGAATTAATTATTATTAATTAATTTTATTATTGAATTAACTTAAATCAAGTATATTTTTTAAACTCATCTTTTCTTTTTTGGCACATTTTTCACACAAATTTTAGTTCTGCTCCAGTCAGTTTTAAATTTTTGGTTTACTTTTTAGTCCAATTTTCGTTTAGTTTTTGTAATTTAATTCTGCAAACATTTTATCTTTACATTTCATTTCATTTAGTTTTAACTCAAAGGTTATGTTTCTTGAATATAAAACAACTTTTACTAACTTAACTTTCCATGGAAAAAAAAATATTTAATTAAAAAAAAAATATTAAAATATAAAATAAACCCGCGCTGCGGGTGGTTGCACTATACTCTGCACCATTCTATGATACATATAAATGAGAAAAAACACATTTTTATACTACTTTCATTCTGATCTAACATTTTCCTTTGTGTTTTATTCGTAATTGATATAGATTACTTACAAACAAACACCAAAAGCAAGAAAGCGTTCAGAAAGTAGAAAACAGGGTAACCAATTCACGACTTTTAATACTACGTTTTTTTAAACACTAAGTTTGCTAAAATCATTGAAATTTTTAAAAGAATTAGAAAAATTGAAATTAAACATAAAAAAGCAAAAATATAACATATAGCGAGCAATATATAAAAAATAAATTAAACAGACTTGAATTCATTAAAAACGCTATAGAAATAAAAAAAATTTAACAGCATTTAATGACATTAAATTAAAAATTGTTTTAATTCTTGATGTAATCTGAATATAAGATAATATGCATATCTGAATATAAGATAAAAACAAAAATATTTTCTAAAAAATTAGAAATTAATTTAGATTTAACAAACGTTTGGGAAGAGGAAAACTCTCTAAAAATGGGTAGTTTTGACATTAATACTGTAGGCAAGAATCTACAAATATTAAAAATCAATTTTTATAATTTACTAGCTGAACCCGGTATGCTTCGCTAGCCCTTCACGCTGCTGCACTTGGTCGTTATCATCCGCTTGTCCCATGAAATAAATTTGTAAAAACTTAGGATCTTCATCTGGAATTGGATCCCATTCGGTGATAAATTTGGCCTTGAACTCTAAATGTTGGCATGAAGTTGTCTCGAACCACTTTAGTCGCACCAAACGATGTCATTTGAAAACACGAATTGTATTTTTGTATGTTGCTTAAGAAATGTTGGGAGTCCGCTGTTGTTCCTATGAAGTGGAATACTATTATTTTGAATAATAATCATTTTATTTTTTCCTCTTCTTCCTTTTTTGATGCCTTAGGGGCAAATTATTTATTTGTTCTTACCTGAAACTAACGATAGTAGTGGTTCTGGTGGTGGTAACAGTTCGGGTAAAGCAATTTTACCATTTGCGCAGCACAGTCCAGGTGCTTCATTTTTATATTTCTAGGCATTGTAGTATTGGCAAACATTATTACTTGGTGCAATGGCAACTAACTCATCTTCACTGCAATCAATTTCTGATGTGTAGTGGAATGCAATCAGCTGATATGATTCAGGGCTTTGACGATGCTGTGCTCTTCGACTACGATCTTGTAAACGGTGTGCCTCACGTTGCTCTGGTGTCTCGACAGCTCTTCATAAAGAGGATAGCGATCGGTCACTTCGCATGCGTGTTTGACGTTGAGTAGAAGTCTCGGAAGCCCTTAATGTCAAGGCTCGAGAACGGTCGCTTCGTAACCGTGTTTCACGCTGAACAGATGCCTCCGAAGCCCTTGATGTTGAGGTTCGAGATCGCTGAATTTCTAAGCGTGTTTCGTGCTGAACAGCAGTCTCGGAAGCCCTTGATGTTGAGTTAAGAATTTATTATTTCGTAAGAATATCCTATTGTAAAAATTTAATGACGATCGGTCCAGTAGTTAAAACTATAAAAGTATTTTTAATTTTCCCAAAAAGGGGCGTGGTCCCACCCAATTTTCTCCTGGTACGTATTCCTAACTATGCCAATACCATATGTACCAAATATCATCGACGTAGGTTAAAAAATGCCCAAAATATGGCGATTTAAATTTTTGGGTTATATGGGAGGTGCCTCGCCCCTTTGTTCAATGAAAACTTTAAAAAGCCTATTATTCTTTCCAGAGTCACAGTAACATGCTGTGAAAATTTCAGGAAGATCGGTCCAAGGGTTTGGCCTCCTATAAAGCACAAACAAACAAACAGACAGCCAGACATTTATTTTTATATATATAGATTGAAAGCAGATTAATTATAATTAAAGTAAAATGGGGCGAAAAAGGGGGATTTGGTAATAAAAAAATCTATGGCTACCTTACCTGTAGATAAAAAGTATATAAAACTTTAGGTAAATACATATTACAAAAAAAGTATTTTGTATAGCAAACATTGTTAGTGGTATAAGTAAGTATCTGAATTAAAAAAGGGGGCGGTGAAGTGGGCGTGGTTCATAGTAATATGGCGACGTTAACAGTATTAAGAGCAATATACTACCAAATAAAAAAATAATCCCTTGGAAGGAACAAATTTGTACAGAGAACAAAAAGTTAAAAACTTAAATTAGGCGTGAAAAGGGGCGTGAAAGGGGGCGTGGCGTAAGAAATGTTTATTTTTACCTCGCCTGGAGTATAATGTGTATACAATTTGAAGTAAATCTGTTAAAACCTATATGGGAGCAATTACATCATTTTAAAAAAATGGGCGTAAAAGTGGGCGTGGTAGAAAAAAGTACCCTATTAATCATGCCAGACTCCCAGTTAAATGCTGTGAAAATTTCAGGAAGATCGGTTTAGAGGTTTGGTCTCCTATAAGGTACAAACAAACAAATAAACAAACACACATTCCATTTTATATATATAGATTGTTGTTCAAAAACAACTTCTAACTTCAACGACATAACAAAAAGTGATATATAACAAAGTAAATATTCATCAACTACGTTCATTATTTTAAACTTTTTGCTCAAGTTCGAAGAACTTTAGTATTTTATGCAAATAAACTAAAAACTTTTGCTGAACTAAAAACTTCTAGAAAACGCGTATCCAAACCCAAAAAAAAAAAATTCAGCAAGTTCTAACGGAGTAAGGTACAACTTATCAAAACAACTTAAACATAGCAGATTACAGGAAAAAAATATATGAACTTTGCGACCAACTCAGCAATTTTGAAATTAAATCACTGACAAATCAAACACAGGAAGCAAAAGAAGCTATATATAAAATAAGCGAAAGCATGGCTTTAAATGTTTTTACAAAAGGCGTAAATATTGAGTACCAACATATTTTATTGGCTAATGAGCCAACAACTTTTAAAGAAGCAGTAGAAACAAGCATGGCAGCTGAAAAAAGCTTAAATTTAAATAAAACAAACATATTTCATACACACAATAGAACAAACAGAAACAGCAACACCGACTTCAGCCAAAACTACAGGCCTAACAACATTAATCAAGGACAGCAAAACAATAATTTTTCGAGACAGAACAGCAGATACGATAACAGTAATTACAGAAACAATAATGACAATAATAATTTTAGCAACAATAACCGAAACAATAGCATCCAAAGAGAAAGAAATTATAATGCAAAAATTTCAAAACTACAAAATTTCAGAAAATGTAAAAACTGCATAAAATTAAAATGTACAGAAAATAATAAAATTTAAAGCTTTTTAATTGACACTGGCGCAGATGTCTCAATTTGCAAGATAAATAACACAAAAAACATTAATACCGAAAACATTTCAAAACTAACCGGTATCACTACGGAATACATAGAATGCTAAGGTACGACTAATCTTAACTTAGTCAAAGAACAAGAAGAAATAAACCATACTTTCCATATCGTAGAAAACGACTTTCCTATCAACACAGACGGAATAATTGGACAAGACATACTCAAAAAAATTTATGACAAAAATCAACTTACACAATAACATTCATTATAAACAGCAAAGAGTATATTCCAATTATTTCGCAAAATGTACGAAACAACATAATATTACATGCAAGGACTGAAGCGATTATACCTTTAAAAGAAGAGAAGACAGTATAAATCTGAATAAAAAAAAAATAAAGAAATGAATTTTTTGGGAAATTGCTTAATACCAGAGAAAGGTATAGCTCATATTAAACTCTTAAGCACAACAGATGAGAAAGTGATTTTAAAAGATTTCAACTGTCAAATCAAACCATTAAATTATTATAAAATATTAAATATAAATAGAAAACAAATTACAAAGGATCCAAGCAGATTAAATAAATTGTTAAGAATTTTGGATATCGGACACAATGACCCACTAGCTAAGCAATCACTCATTGGCATACTTACGAGCTTTCAAGACATTTTTCATCTCAAAGGAGAAAAACTTAGTGCAAATAACTTTTATACGCAACAGACTCAACAATAGTTTAAATAAAAAACTACGGACTGCCGCAGACACAAACAAGCGCGTCGGAAGCGAATTTCATCTGGGGGGGCAGTACAAATGGTGATGCAAAAAAAGTTCACCAAAATTTCTCCAAAGCAACATGAATGTGAATAAACAAATTTTTTATTTTAGTTTAAAATATAAAAAAATATAAAAATATATAAAAAATATTAAAATTTCATTATTTTTAAAAGTTCTTCCAATTTCAATATTAGAGATCATTCTTTAAAGGATCTTTCATACGGTAATATGAAAATATAAGAAATATTGGTTGCTTTTATAAAGCAATACTAGGTATATCTTTACATGGCTTAAATGCAATAAGGTACAAAAAGTTATATCAATTAAAATTATTCCAAAATGTTTCTTTCTGTCCTTGCGAGAAACAAACTCTTTCACCACCTCCATCGAATTAAATTCTTCAGTTTTATCTCCGTGAATGTGTATAAGTGCCGCATGAGTGAGTCATTTCTGTGTCATAGTTGCTCGAAGATACGTTTTAAGTCGCCTTAGTGCACTAAAAGAACTCTCAGATGAAGCTGCTGATGCAGGCAGAGTTAAAAGCAAAGCAATAAGTTTTTCAACTTAATTTAATAGTTTTTTTACAGTATCCGAATTTTTTGCAAATTGGGATACAATGCCACTACAATTTGAAGGTGTTTGGCCAGGCAATTGCTTCAGCATTTTAAGTTGCGCGTGGAGGTCGCTCCCATCAAAGTCATCTGCATAAAGATCTAGTTTTGTTTTTAGATTTTGTTCACAAGGCACTTTTCCGTTGAAGGCTTCGATTACAATATTACAGTATTAAGCTACATACTTAAGGGTGCTTTTAAACTGAAGTGGTGGGCTTGCAGTAGAAACTCTACATTTTGTTCTATCTTTTTGCAAACACAGATGCCGAAAATGGTTATCGGCAAGCATGCTTATGAAGATGAAAGAAAGAAGAGGAAAATATTCAATACAAAAATATTATCGTTGTAAAAAAAACTGATATTTTGAATAATTTTTGAAGTTTTCTTTTTAAATTGTTTATCTAGCTAAAAAAGTGGGGGGCAACTGCCCCCTTTTCCCCCCGCTTCCGACGCCAATGGACACAAATGACAGATATAAATGAACAAGTAGTCCAACTCTTAAAAGATAATATTATTGAACATTCTGTTAGTCCATACAACGCGCCGCTGCTTGTTGTTCCAAAAAAATCAACAAATGATGAAAAGAAATGGCGAATGGTTGTAGACTATAGAAAACTAAATGAAAAAACTATGAAGAGCTAAATACTTTTCGACGCTTGACATGACTAGCTCTTTCGACCAAATAAACTTACATGAGGACTCTCGTTCACTAACAGCCTTCTCGACAGGAATTAGAAATTTTCAATTTAAAACACTACCTTTTGGATTAAAAATATTTTAAACAGCTTCCAAAGGATGCTAACAAGGGCATTCCAATACGTGGACGACATGATAGTATTTGGATGTAGTTTGAAAAATCAAAACGAAAACTTATCCAAAACTTATTAAACCGAAAACTTATTTTAAAGACTGCAAAAATATAACTTAAAACTAAACACGGATAAATGATGCTTTCTGAAACCAGAAGTAATATAGCTTGGCCATTTAATAACTGCCAATAGGATTAACACGGACCCTGCAAAGAACAACGTCGTCAAAAAATATTACTAATGGAGAAGAGGTTAGGAGATTTGTAGCCTTCTGCAATTATTATCGCAGATTTATACTAAATTTTGCAAACAGCAAATAGTTTAAATAATTTTTAAAGAAAAATAAAAAAAATGTTTGGGATGAAAACTGCGAAATATCCTTTCAAGAATTGAAAACTAAATTGTTAAATCCACCGATACTTAAATTTCCAAATTTCAACAAAGCTTTTATATTAACCACTGACGCATCAAACTATGCCCTTGGTGCTGTCCTTTCGCAATGAGAAATAGGTTCAGATTTACCAATCGCATACGCAAGTAAATCGTTAAGCAAACATGACTTAAACAAACCAATTATAGAAAAAGAACAACTCGCTATCACTGTTACCTTTAGTATCACTGTTTTCCCACAAAAACCCGTCGTTGAAGATGACACGCATCAGACTTGACCTTTGCGATTACGAATTTGAAATCCTCTACCAGAAATACAAGATTAATACAAATGCAGATGGGTTATCAAGGATTATTATTAATAGTCAAACCTTACAAGCTTTGATCGAACAGGGAATGAAAATACAATTCTATCAAATACAAGAAATGCGAAAAATAACTTAAATTAACAAAACAACAAAACAGAAGAAGATATTTCCAACGACAAGTCTGATCAACTTTTCGCTTGGAAATGCACATCTATCCTTGCATATAAAAGTGGTAGCATTATATAAAAATGATAACATATTTTTGACATGGCCACGGATATAAACACATACTAAACTGCGAACAATGTAAAATTAATAAGCAAACTAAACATACGAAAGAAAAACTTACCGAGAGTAGTTTCGAAGTAGTATCCATAGATACTGTAGGACCACTACGTCTATCAATAATTATCGTTACATATTAACAATTCAATTTGATTTAACTAAATACATACGAAAACTAAAGACGCCAAAACGGTGCTCGAACACTCGTAGACAACTTTATACTTATTTACGGACGTTTTAAGACTTTAAAATGAGACAAAGGTACAGAATTTACACACCAACTTATGTCAGAAATATGTAAATTATTAGACATTAGGAACCATAGAGTTCTCAATGAATTTTTGTAGAAGTGATGAATTGGATCACTGGATCCCATACCTTACATTTGCCTATAATACAAAAAATCATGTGGACATAAAGTATTCGCTTTGTGAGCTTATTTTTGAAAAGTTTCCCTTCTTGCCAAACGATGAAATTTTAAAAGACGTTTTCATGTGAAAAAGCAAACAATTTAATAAATACAATAAAAGCAAAACGAGTCAAAAATTATACTATAATAAATGAGTTAAAGCTAAATGTCAGAGATTTAGTAATAGTTAAAACAATGAACAGAAGAAAATATCAAGCACCATATCAAGGTACTTATCGAATATTATAAGGAAATGGAGTAAATCAATAATAGACGTAAATGGAAAAAGTAAAAAATATCATTTGGAAATTTTTATCTTAAAAATGAAAACTCCCTTTTCCGATTCTCGTAAAAAATTATTCATGATAGGGCTGATGCATTAAGAAATTTCAAAAATGTTCTTGAGCTCTATCTTAATAAAGCTTGAGCTTTATCTTAAAAATGAAAACTCCCTTTTTCGATTCACGTGAAAAATTATTCATGATATGGCTGATAGATAAATAATAAGAGCAAGTAGTACAGCAATATTTTTGTACTAAACTAACATTAATTTTGAATAGTATTTGTTGTTTTAAATTTAAAATTGAGTGACTTTTAATAACGTTAGTTGTGCAGTGTTAGTGAACGTAAATTTAATTTAGAATGAACGTTAATAATTCAAGTTTCAATTTTAACTGTGATAAGATAGTTTTATTATATTTTATATATATTTACTACACCCCTAACCTTAAAATTTTTTTTTTGTTAAAATAATTTTTTATATAAATCAAGTAAATAAAATTTTTGTTAATGCACCCTAAGTTTATATAAAATAAAAGTTTTGTTTACAAAAATAATATAATAAATTAATAAAGTGTATATGTTTATAAAGAATGCATTAAAATACAAGAAAAATATATAAATACAAATTAAATTTTATATAATACAAAATTCAAGCATTTTTTTTGTATCCATTTCTTAGGCATATTATTATGATATTTTTTACTTTTTCCATTTATGTCTATTATTGATTTACTCCCTTTTCCAATGAAAATTAAAACTCCCTTTTCCAATTTCGCGTGAAAAATAAGTAGCGATAGGGCTCTACCTGCCAATAAGACACCATTTTTAATGAATATTTATTTTATTTCGACCATATGCATCTGCCGCTGCTTTTTTCACTTCAGCATTTTTAGTGTTGGTTATGTTTTCACTTATTGATTATTTCCGATTAAAAGTGCTCTCTTTTTGAGTATATATGCATTAGGGGTTTTACATATGGATTAAGAAACTGATACCCAAGAACCCTAAATATAGTTAGGTTAGAAAAAAAAGAATTTTGGTAACAAAATTTTGGGGGTAGGATAGGGTTAAATTGTGCCGATCCGGGTTCAAGTTAGGGGAAAATGTGAAAATTTGGACAAAAACACTCATAACCAAGAGTGGCTCCTAGAGGGTTAAAATCTATTACCAACACCCATTAATTTTTTACTCCCAAAATTTCATCCCAACATACTTATCCCCTATCTCCACCCCCTAATGGAGCTCAAATACAAAATTTATGTTTCTTCAAAATTATCCCTAATGTATCCCCATTATATTTTGGTCTCCAACATTTCTTCAGAACATACTTACCCTCTATCTCTAACCCATACATACAACATAAAAAATACAAAACCCATGGGGGCTCCCATACAAAATTGATCTTTTTTATTTTTTTTTTAAATAAAATCGACCCCCATTATTTTTCCTCTCCAACATTTTTCCAGAACATACCAACCCAATATCACCTACTCGTATGGGGGCTACCATAAAAATTGCGCGAAAAATGGGAATTGTGGATATCCGATACTTTCTTCAGATGCTTGTCAAAGTCGTCCCTATTATTACTAATACGTAATCATCCCTATTATTACTATCATCACTATCAATTGATTGCATGCTAAGACCACCCCTTATTAAGCATCTTAATGGTACATGATCAAGATGTAAACAAAGTTGTGCTTTAACTTCAAGAATGGCTTTGTCTTAAGATACTCTTTCTTAAGTTCATATTTGTGCTGTCAGCAAATATTCTGGCTGATGCAATATTTCATCTGATCGACAGATGCAAAAAAACTGACGTAGCGGCAGTTCGTATATTAGTCGCTGCGGCGCAAGCGTTTAAACACGACCCAAGAGATGTTATCATCAATATAAAGTCCATTCGGCAAGACCGTACACAAAATCGAGAGCACATTGCTGCTATGTTGTAGAAAAACCCGCTGGTAATATAAATTACAATTTTGTTTAAGTTTTATTGTATCAATGTATCAAGTATTCGTTTTATGTATTTTAAGTTGGCTGAAACCAAATTTTTCAACTTACACTGGGATGGCAAAATGCTGTCGAACATGCATGGTGGCAAAAAAGTTAATGGACTTCCTGTAATCATCACATATGATGGAAATGAGCAACTGTTAGGCGTGCCGAAGATACCGTCAGGTACAGGAAAAGGCAAAAAAATGCGGAGGCCATTCACGGGCCTATTTCATTCGACACCACATCAACAAACACTGGACAGTTTCAAGGTGCGTCAGTATTGCACATTTACGAATTGCAATTAAAAGAAGTGTTCGAAGCTAAATTCGGAAAAACGTCTGGCCCAGGAGTGTCTATGTTTTCCAGTTTCAAAGAACAATGGGACAATACAAAACACAAACAGTTTATTCCTGACGTAAATGACGATGAAGTTTCATCCAAAATACCAGTTCAAGTCCAAAATGAACTCAAATCGTTTTGCTTGACTCAGTTGACAGTAAAACATCCAAGAGACGACTACAAGGAATTTATTGAAATTGTTATATTGTTCCTTAATCAGGGTCTCTCCAAATATAATTTCAGGTTGCCAGGATCCATCAGTCATGTTTGATGGATGGCCAAAGGTATATACTGCCCAAAAACGTTTTTGTTCAGAAAATATCTAGACTTAGACTAAAAAGAATTGAATGGACTTCGTGATGTTTGCATTTTTATTGTAAAACTTTACCTGAAAGCTTGGTTTAGCAGCACCAGAGCAATCAAAGCCCCAAACGAAGATTTAAAATTTCTGAAGGCGGCTGCTGCTTATGATTCAATTGACCCAATTGTGTCGCAACAATTGTTTAAGAGATTCTGCAAACATCTCTGGTACCTCAGTGGTGAAGCTGTAGCTTTTGCTTTATTTGATTCAGAGGTCCCCTGCAACATTAAGCGGAAAATGGCAAATTCAATCCGTATATTCGAAGAAGAAAAAGAGGAATACGAGGACGAGCTATCTGACGATGAGACGGAAGAATCGTCTGATACAGAAGAGAGCGATATGATAGAAGATATGAAGGAAGATGATATCGAGGAAGAAGATGATAAAGAAGAAAGCGAGGATAGCGGTGGCAACCAAGTACTTCCAGTACACGTTTTTCGATTCAAAGGTGTAAAAAGAATTCAATTGGCACCGAAGAAAGTGAATCAAGCATTGAAAAATGATTTGAGTAATTACGTTACACCTGAGACATCAACCTTTTTCACACGCTTCGGATTTTCAACAGATTTTATTGCTACGGATCCAGAAACCTGCACCGAGCTTTTACCAACAAATGCAAGAAATATTGCGTAAACTATTCGTTGTCACCGACGCCGCCGAAAGAGGAGTAAAATTACTAGAGGACTATAACAATTTTTTATGCCGGAATGAGGAGGAAAAAATATTTTTGCTGCAGGTCGTCTCCGAAAATCGGAAAATATATCCATCGCATGATAAAAATAAATTAATTTAGTTCACATTTTCCAACAATTGCAATTACACAATTTTTGAGCTACGCTCAATAAAATAACAAGCAGATTGCAAAATAAATTAATTCGGAATCAGCCGATTTTATTTAAAAAATGTAAAAAACATCAAATTTGTATGGGAGCTCCCTTAGGGGTTAGAGATAGGGGGTAAGTATGTTCTGAGGAAATGTTGGGACCAAAATATAATGTGGTTCCGTCATACATTTAGCCCTCCAAGCAGCACTAGGGTGCTAGGGCCAATTTTTTAAAAACATAAATTTTGTGTGGGAGCTCCATTAGGGGGTGGAGATAAGGGGTAGGTATGTTGGGATGAAATTTTTAGAATAAAAAATTAATGGGGGTTGGTAATAGAATTTAACTTTCTTGGAGCCACTCTTGAGTAGTTATGAGTGTCCAAATTTTCACCTTTTCCTTTAACTTTAACCCCGATGTGGCACAATTTAACCCTATCTCACCCCCAAAATTTTTTACCAAAATTATTTTTTTTCTAACCTCACTATATTTAGGATCCCTGGGTATCAAAATCGAAAACTCGTGCCCTATCCCACTTCTAATGTACATGTCTTCCATAACAACTGTCAATGCTACCCCGGATAATGCTGCCATGATAGAATATTAATAGTATTAAAAATTCTATAAATGATAGATGATCGAACGAAGTGAGCTCATGGCCCAAAATGAAACGATCCATGAGTGCAAGGTTATGCTGAAAAGAGTGCAGCACTCGGTGGATTTGATGACCGGCGAAGTGGACAATGAGGATGTGACCGAAATTGCTAGCTTATTGCCAATAAATTAATTTGAATCTGCTGCAGAAGTTGAAGAGACGCTAAATCATGAGGAATACGCTCAGGCAATGGTAAATTTTTTATTAAACTCATATAGAATTCATTCTTACTAATTCTATAATCCCAAGAAAACATACCTGTACAAAATTAAGGGTCCATCGGAGGACGTGGACGGTGTATTGAGAAAAATTTTTACGGATGAGCTCCTGAACAATTATTACTGGGATGGAAGATGTGAAAAAAAGGCCTTCGTCCATGTCTTTAATTGACGAAATCTTATCTGGTGAATAATTTAGTTTTTACTGAGTTCACTTTTTATGAAATATTAATTTAATCTGTATATATTTATATGTTTCATTTATAATATAGACGTATTTAAAGCAGTTAGCAGATACAACTTTGAAAAACAAGTTAAGAAAGCGGTGGAACAAGGTCACAATCGACTTAAACAAAAAAATGAAAATAAAAAATGGCTGCAGTCCAAAAACAACAAATAATGTTGTGTATAAATGCATTATTTATCTTATTTGAATCATTTTTTATCTTGCTTTAATAGTATTTAAGATTTTAATATTTATTTTTTAAATATTTTTGAAGTAATCTGAATTATTTCATTTATTATTTTGTTAATTTTGGTATTAACTTTTAAATTTTGTTATTTGTTTCTTTTTTTTAATATGTAATAATGTACATAATCTCATACTTTAATTTTAATCCCATTTTTAACTTTGATTTTAGCATTAACTTTTAATTTTAAGTGATACAACATTTGATATTGCTAATAGAAATTTTGTTTAGCTGTTGCTTTAATAATATTGTAGTGTGCTCACACATATGCACACTGCCGACCCTTGCGTTTTATTATTTCTTTGTAGACAAGCGGCAATGCATTGAGTGACAAATATGCTAGCACTGCACTATCGGCGTGCACTGCACTCAATGCATGCGAATGTTGTTGACACTCCTCATTGGAATTGAGTGCGTTTTCATTACTCACTCAATTTTTATGACTGTGCCTAAAATTTCATTCGTCAACCCAATATGAAATTTGAATCCCTCTGGGAATTATAATACAAGTGTAAGAATGAAACGCAAAATTAAGAAAAAGTATTTTAATTAGTAAAGATAGAATAGCTATAGATTAATAATTTAGTATAACACTTTGTAAAAAGGTTTAAAAGAGCCGAGCTGGCCACCAATAAAGCAGATTTTAAACTAGCAACTCCAGTAGGCAGATCTCTGCCTTGTTTTGATTACTTTAACTTCTCCTCTTGCCTTGGACTCTGTCCAAGTAGGCAACAAATTAGTCGTCAGTGAAGGCAAACTCTGCTACTGACTTAAATTCAAAACAACAGTCTCAAAACATAAATCCATTACATGGCGATCCTGCCACTCCGACTTGCAGTCCTGTAAAATACATTTTTTGGTGCATCGAAATTTTATTGATGGACGAGAACATCCCGCAGCCGACAACAATAGCACCGAAAATACCTGTTCCAGTCTATGTGCCACTACGCATCGGTCTAAAGGCTCTGACGATAAACGAGTACCGAAAACGCCAACTCCAATGAACCGAAGAAAAGCTGACAGCATGCCCAAAAGTGGGCATACCGAAAATACAAAAAAAGCGCGGTGGCTAAAAGTTAATCTTCGCAAACGCCTGGCGCACCTTTTGGCCATCACTCGAAAAAAACAACAACCAAGCTGGAACATCTCAACTGCGATTTGGGCAGAAATTGACAATATCCGCAAGCAGCTCAACACAAAAAAATAAAATAAATGTACGTTCCTTTCGTGGGCACTATTTTGGCAACATCAGGAGTGGTAGTCAACTCACAAACAGAAGTTGCAGAGATGGTGCAAGAAGAGATCGTGATGATGAACGCTAACAACAACAACAGCAGCAATAACAGCAACAAAACCGACAAAATTAACATTATTAAAATAATATGTCTTGTTTTTATAGTTATAGTTATGTTACATTACATAGCTGTGTATTTTAAAAAATACTTAAAAAAACAATTAAGCAGAAACTTAAACATCAAAACAACAGTAAAAATTCATCTTAATAATTATGCAAACAAAAAAAAACAAAAATATTTTGTAAAATACACCACAAATGAAAAAATAACTAAAGAGGTTGAAAATATAAAAAAAAATTATGCTAGAGGCTAAACAAGAGCCACATTTATATCAAAACAGCAACAGCTAGAAGATTTAAAAGAACAATTTGACTTATTAGCAAGTCAAAACAGAGATAGCAAAGAATTAGTAGCTTTAAAATTAGAGTTCAGTAACATTCATTTAAATTCCCAAAAATTAATTTTAGAACAACTCAAAACAGCTGAAGTCCATAATGAATTAGAAGAAGAAGAAGAACAAGAAGAAGAAGAAGAACAAGAAGAAGAAGAAGAAAAATCTGATACAGAACCATCACCAATAATGGCATCCTTTAGTTTAGAAACTGCCGAACTCATAAACAAAACATTAAGCAATGAAGGTTAAATGGACTTCTTACAATATGTTTAACATGCAAAATTAACGGCTAATATACGCACCTCATTAGGTAGCTAGTCACAACCATCAAACTTTGAAACTCTAAAACAACAATTAAAAAGCAGATACAAAGACAACACAACAATAGCACAACTACAGACAAAACTTAGCAATTTACAACAACGGAACTTAAAAATACATACATACAAAGAAAAACTACTCGATATAATAGAAGGACTAAACAGACTAGGAAACGAAAAAAACGTCATAATAAAATGCAATAACAAAATTGCACTCGACGCATTTAAGAAAGGTTTGAATGAAAACTTGAAACCAACCATTTTCGCTGCGCGACCAAAAGATTTATTGGAAGCCGCAGAATTAGCACTCGAACTAGAAAATGAATCAATGACTTCGCCAAATGCAATCATGCACTTTCAGCGGTCATTCAATCAGCCTCGAAACAATGCTAATACCCGCTTTAATTCAAGACAAAATACACACACACAACGTAATTTTACTACCTTCAACTCAAACAATATGTACAATGAACCAACAAGATACAACAACAATTTTAATAGACACCAAAATCAAAACAATTACAATAACAGAAATATGAACCACAACAACAACTTCAACAGAAACAACAATAATTATGCTAACTAAGACCGAAACAGGAACCGAAATAGGTACCAAAACAACAGATACACAAACAACCATACAAACCGAAACATACACATAGTAAACAGTGAGGGAAACGGGCAGGGCTCTGAAGACATAGTTTTTTCGGACAGCCAAAATTAAAGATTTTTAAAATTTCGGATACTAATTCTTACTTTATAAAAAATAAAATACAAGAATAACATTATGACATTTCTGATTGATAAAGGTGCTGATATTTCTTTATGCAAAATCAGTAAAAAAGTAGATGACGATTTTTATAACCCAGACGAAAAATGCAAGTTAACTGGCATTACAACCGAAGAAATTTTTTCACTAGGTAGCATTAATCTAAACCTTAATTTTGGAGAGAAACACTGTAAACCTGAGTTTCAATTAGTAAAGTTCGAATTTCCAATTGAAACCGATGGTATATTAAATAGAGACTTTTTGAACAAATTCCTTTGCAAAATTGACTACGAAACATTCACTATTTCTATTTCAATTGACGAGTCACACATTATTTTGCTTATGCACTCAAAATCACATAGCACATTAACAATAAAAGTGCCACCAAGAACAGAAATTATTCAACCAATTCGGCTGCAACTAACGGAAGATAAAGTAATCTTAAATAAAGAAATACAAAATAAAATATTCCTCAGTAATTCAATAGCGCCAAAAAACGGCATGACGCACATTAAAATTTTAAATACAACAAATGAAGAGGTAATATTGAATGGCATTCAGTTGGAAACTGATTCTTTAAATAAATACGATATTTTAAATTACAGCAACAAAAAACCTATACACTCACAAAATCGTTTCAGTAAAATTTTGGAAATACTTAACATACAATGTAATGACCAGAAATTAAAAACGAATTAAAAGATATTTTTAAAAAATATCAAGATGTAATTCACTTAGATAACGAACCTTTAACAACCAATAATTTTTATAAACAAAACATAACAACGACAGACAACATACCAGTTTACATTAAAAACTACAGACTACCACACGCACAAACAGACGTGATAAATGAACAAGTTCAGAAGATGCTAAGGGACAACATTATCGAACCATCACTCAGTCCATACAATGCTCCACTCCTTTTGGTATCAAAAAATAACACGGAGGACAAAAAGAAATGGAGACTTGTGGTAGACTTTAGAAAGTTAAATGACAAAATTGTCAATGACAAGTTCCCTTTAACGAGACTAGAAGATGTTCTAGATAAGTTAGGTAGAGCAAAATGGTTCTCAACTCTTGATATGACCAGTTCATTCCATCAAATTGAACTAGAAAACAAATCACGACCTTTGACAGCCTTCTCTACATCGAACGGACACTTTCAATTCTAGCGACTACCGTTCGGTCTAAAAATCTCTTCAAACAACTTACAACGCATTATAGAAAATTTATTCAAAACTTTGCAGACTATTGCACTTGCAGATTTAGAATGAAATGCTTTTCTTTACGTGGATGACATCATTATCTATGGATGTAGTATAAATCACCACAACCAAAATTTAATAAAAGTACTAGAAAGACTTCAAAGACACAATTGAAAATTGAATGCGACCAAATGTTGTTTTTTGCGTCCCGAAGTGGTATACTTTTGACACCTGATTACTTGTGATGGTATCAAATCTGACCCAGCCAAATATGACACTATCAAGCATTACCCTATCCCGAAAAATGCGGACGAAGTTAGAAGATTTGTTGCATTTTGCAACTATTATAGAAAATTTATTCAAAACTTTGCAGACATTGCAAAAAGTTTAAATGGATTATTAAAGAAGTCTTGTAAATTTGTTTGGTCTGAAGAATGTCAAATTGATTTCGATACACTGAAAGAAACATTAATAACTCCACCTTTATTACAATGCCCAGATTTTTACAAGCCGTTCATTCTAACGACTGATGCTTCAAATTATGCTTTGGGCGCAGTATTATCGCAAGGAGAAATATGTAACGATTTACCAATATCTTATGCCAGCAAATCTTTGCAAAAGCATACATTGGCGTCGGAAGCGGGGGGGCAAGGTGGGCAGTTGCCCCCCCACTTTTTTAGCTAGATAAACAATTTAAAAGGAAAAGTTATTCAAAATATCAGTTTTTTTGCAACGATAATATTTTTGTATTATATATTTTCCTCTTCTTTCTCTCTTCTTCATGTTTCATGTGAAGAAATTTTGGTGAACTTTTTTTGCACCAATATTTGTACTGCCCCCCCATTTGTACTGCCCCCCCAGATGAAATTCGCTTCCGACGCGCTTGAAAGCATAACTTGAATAAACCAGTTATTGAGAAGGAATTATTAGCTATTCATTGGGGAATAAACTTTTTCAAGCCATACCTTTACGGCAGAAAATTTACAGTTATAACTGACCACAGACCACTAATCTCGTTATTCACTCACAAAAACCCTTCCTCAAAAATTTCGCGGATTCGACTAGAGCTTTGTGACTATGACTATGACATAATATACAAAAAAGGTAGCACGAACACTAACGCAGACGCACTCTCAAGAATCCAACTGGACTCTGAAACTTTAAAAGAAATGATACCACAAGAAAACGATGAAAAAATAAAAAGAACGTTAATTATTGCAAGAGGCATGGCAAATAAAGAAGCCATTAAAAATACTGAGGCAAATGATTATAGCAATGAAGAAATCTTTGTAGATGGTAACAACACCCAAAAGTCTGATCAACTTCCGATATGGGACTGTACATCAATTAGTGTCGTCAAGAATATGAAGAATTTAATATATTTACGGCCAAAAATAATGAAAATAAAATATATATTGAAAATAATATAGTGCACGTAGGATATAGCGATAATCAAGCGAAACCAGTTTCGTTTTCGAAGAAGCCAAGACCTAAGCAAAATAATTATAAACAGCATGCGGGATACAGCGATAATTCAACGAACCTAGAGTCGATTTTGAAGAAACTGTTATCTAAAATGAGAAATGAGAATATTAAAGAACTAGCGCTAGCCAACAATGACAAAATATTCCAATTATTTATAAACAAAGAATTTAAAGAAGCGCATACAAAAATGCAAAAAAAAACATTCAGACAAGAACAAGTCCTGAACTAAAAATACTCATTTATGAACCACCGAAAAGGATACAAGATGACCTTACAAAATTCAAACTAATTAACGAATATCACAACAACGGCCACTTAGGTATACGAAAAACACTTGTAAAACTCAAGCAAAAATATGTTTGGAAAAACATGAGCAAAATGGTAAAGAAATTTGTGTCACGTTGTGACATACGTGCAAAGAGTAAACAAATACTGCACACAATAGAACCACTTACGCTAACAGACACTCCTAGCAATAGTTTTCAGACATTATCAATTGATACTGTAGGACCATTAAGAATTTCAAACGAGTACCGATACATATTGACAGCACAATGCGAACTAACAAAATTTGTAATTCCGATATGTTGACCCAATGTCAACAAAAGATGCAGACACTGTTGCAAGAACATTTTTTGAGCAAGTAATTCTGAAATACGGCCATTTTCAATTGTTAAAATCAGATAATGGGGCTGAATTTAAAAACGAGTTAATGCATAACATATGCACACACTTAAAAATTAAACAAACCTTTTCCACACCCTACCATCACCAAACCATAGGGTCTCTTGAAAGAAACTACAGAGTGCTGAACGAGTATTTATTGACATCAACTACTGACCACGAATGGGACAAGTGGATCCCATATTTCACTTTCACATACAAAACGACGACATAGACACAGGATACACACCACATGAATTAGTCTACGGAAAAGTAGCATGCTTACCAGATGACGTTTATAAATCACAAACAAAGTTTTATAATTTTGACAGCTATCTGAGCGAGATGCGTGCCAGATTAAATTTTGCTCTAAATAAAGCCAAATCAATGCTTATACGAGCAAAAGAAAAGCGTACAAATAAGAATTTAGGTTATACGAATACACTTAAAGCAGATATAGGAGATTGAGTTATACTCAAAGTAGAGAATAGGAAAAAAAATCAATTACCTTATAAGGGCCCGTTTAGAATATTAGAAAGAATAGGAGCTAATACCATAATAGATTATAATGGAGTACACAAAAAGGTATTATGCACCAAATCAACTAAAATTATACAAAAACAATCTTAGCAGTTAAGAATACTTTTATTTAAAGTAATCACGCCTTATATTTATATACATATACATAAACAATACTTATCGTATAGACGTAAGATTTTATAAACTATATACAAATTTAAGAAAAATCATTGTAACCCCTAATTTTTCTCTTAAGGGTGAGGGTGTAGTGTGCTCACACATATGCACACTGCCGACCCTTGTGTTTTATTATTTCTTTGTAGACAAGCGGCAACGCATTGAGTGACAAATATGCTAGCACTGCACTATCGACGTGCGCTGCACTCAATGCATGCGAATGTTGTGGACACTCCTCATTGGAATTGAGTGCGTTTTCATTACTCACGCAATTTTTATGACTGTGCCTAAAATTTCATTCGTCAACCCAGAAATATGAAAATTGAATCCCTCTGAGAATTATAATTCAAGTGTAAGAATGAAACGCAAGGTTAAGAATAAGTATTTTAATTAGTAAATATAGAATAGCTATAGATTAATAATTTAGTATAACACTTTGTAAAAAGGTTTAAAAGAGCCGAGTTGGCCACCAATAAAGCAGATTTTAAACTAGCAACTCAAGTAGGCAGATCTCTGCCTTGTTTTGATTATTTTAACTTCTCCTCTTGCCTTGGACTCTGTCCAAGTAGGCAACAAATTAGTCGTCAGTGAAGGCAAACTCTGCTACTGACTTAAATTCAAAACAACAGTCTCAAAACATAAATCCATTACAATATTTTAGATTTAAATCATTTTATTTACTATTTATCATTGAATTAACTTTTTAATTTTGTTGTTTGTTTCTTTTTTTAATATATAATAATTAACATGATCTTATACTTTAATATTTATTCCATTTTTAACTTTAATCCTAACTTTAACTTTTAATCTCAAGTGATATAACATTTAATGTTGCTAATATAAATTTTATTATTTTTTGCTATTTTTATAAAAATTAAAAATTAGTTGTTTAAAAATTATAAGTAAATGAAATATAACATGAAATATGAATTTCAAAATTGAATTAAAAAATGATTGGTAATTAATTCTACGTTAGTCTTAGATATTTCCTACGTTACATTAAACCGTTTTGTGCGTTAGTCCTACATATTCTCTACGCTGCATTTAACCCTTGTGTACGTCAGTCCTACATATTTCCTACGTTTCATTTAACTCTTTTTTTATGTTAGTGCTACATATTTTGTTCGTAACATTTAAGTGCTTTGCACATTACATCTAACGGAATGTAAAGGCCGCATTCAGCGCAGACAACTGGCAGCTGTTGTGTGAAAATTCGCTAAATTGTCGAACTTAGGGAGCGGTTACTAAAACTGGTCAGGCAGCGAGCGCCATTTAATCGAGCGAACAAATTATATGCTACATGAACACAACTGTTTGGTTAACTGTCAATTGAATTAAATTTTCATACAAATTATATATAATTGAATTAAATTTAATTTCTGACGTGTAGAGTAGCAACACATTCAGATAAAAACATCGTGAACTAAGGTAGCGCTACCATTACAGTTGTCTGCGCTGAATGCGGCCAATTGATGTATGGGCTAAATAATCTGTTAACTTACAGGAAGCATTAACAGGATTAAGCGAGACAGCTATTGGGAGTTGGAATTAGTTTTAAAGGTTTTCTAAGAGATGGCGTAACTATCAATAGATCGCATCGGGCACACCTGTGACTATATTCATTTCAAAGCACATTGTCTAAGCTTCATTTTTCAGTATGTGTCATTCCACTGAAGTGTAAACAACATATATTTTTTTCTCTGTGAACATGTCGACTTTCGTTCCAACAAAACGCAATTTGCGGGAAGGTTTACTTTTGTGCTTCCATTTGAAGAAAAAAGCGGTTGAAGCACAACGCACGCTTACTGAGGCTTACGGGGACTATGCTCCATCGATTTCTACTTGTGAGTACTGGTTCCGTCGGTTTAAAAGTGGTGACTTTGATACGGAAGACAAAGAGCGTCCGGGCCAGCCGAAAAAGTTTGAAGATGAGGAATTGGAGGCTTTGCTCGATGAAGACCCGTGTCAAACCCTTCAAGAATTGTCAGAATCATTGGGAGTCGACTTATCAACGGTCGGCAAACGCTTGAAGGTCATGGGAATGATTCAAAAGCAAGGAAATTGGGTGCCGTACCAGTTGAAGCCGAGAGACGTTGAACGGCGATTTTGCATGTGCGAACAACTGCTTCAACGGCATAAAAGGAAGAGTTTTTTGCATCATATTGTCACTGGCAATGAAAAGTGGATCCATTACGATAATCCTAAGCGAAAAAAATCGTGGGGACCACCCGGCCATGCATCAACATCGAGGGCCAAGCCGAATATTCATGGCGCCAAGCTTATGCTGTGTATTTGGTGGGATCAGAAGGGTGTCGTGTACTATGAGCTGCTAAAACCTAACGAAACCATCACTGGGGAACGTTACCAACAACAATTGATGCAATTGAGCCGAGCATTAAAGGTTAAACGGCCGGAATATGCCAAAAGACACGACAAAGTGGTTTTTCAACATGACAACGCACGGCCACATGTTGCAAGAACCGTCAAGGAAACGTTGGAGGCGCTGAATTGGGATGTGCTACCCCACCCGCCTTATAGCCCAGACATAGCCCCTTCCGACTACCACCTATTCAGATCGATGACGCATGGCTTGGCTGAGCAGCGCTTCACTTCTTACGAGGATACCAAAAAATGGGTCGATTCGTGGATTGCCTCAAAAGACGAATCGTTCTTCCGGCGCGGAATCTATATGCTGCCAGAAAGATGGGAAAATGTTGTAGCTAACGATGGACAATACTTTGAATAATATACATTGTACCGTTGTTTCTAAATAAATGCTCAAAAACCGAAAAAAATCTTTAAAATTAATTCCAACCCCCCGGAATTTAAGTAATACATGAGTTTCGGGTAATTTTTTCCCATCGCTCTTAAGCTAATATAAACTTTTTCATACAGGCTTCCCAATATTTTCGTTACCACTATCTGCTAAATAAGCAGTTAATTTACCAGGACTGTTCTTGCAGGGAACCAAGTAATAATTAATGAACAACTATCAAATCAAAAGGGCCCCTCAAACGATACTACATGTCCATCCGACTTGTCAATTCATCACATATGTAGTATCGTTTGTGTGCAAAAAATCAAGGCGGATGGACATGTCCGATGGAAGACAACCATTTTTGACTGCTAACTACGTCCAACATGTAGTTCCGTTTTATTTGTATTTTTTCATTTGATAATAATTTTGCAGAGGAGCATACCTCGGGGCAACACTAAGAAATAATATATTTTCACGCGTACTTTTTTATCTGTAACCGTGGTGGTTTAGAATATTTAAAGTAAAAAATATAAAAATAAATGTTCAAAACATTAAGTATTAATATTTTTACTTGATGCTAACTCTTCGGCAGCTAAAAAATAATAAAGTCCATCCGACATGTATGATGTGTGTAGGGGCAACGAAAAAAGTCCCGTTACTTTATCGAACTACATGTACATCCGACATGTAGTATCGTTTCAGGGTCCCTAAAGGAAAAACTTAACTAAACATATTAGAAATGTGAAATTATCAAATTCTATAACAAATATTGACTGCTCGTTTGCCAACTGTCGTCGAGAGTAGTTGTGCTTTTAAATCGCTTTGTAATTTCATCCATAAAGTGCATAATTTGGCCGCAACTTAATTTTTGTAATGAATGTTGTGATAATCTAGTCAACCAGTTAAATCAAACTCCTTGTTTTGAACTTAAAATTTATTTTATTTGTTTGCAACAGTAACTTTGGTGTTCACTTGCATATATATTAAATAAAGCTAATTCTCGTCACTGTGGCCAACAAAAACAAAGACATACATGCTCAAAAGAAAAGACAAAGCAACTTAAAACATAACAATTTGAAAGAACACAACATATTCGGCTCCTGAAATGTTGCTGTGATTAATTTAATAAATTTCGAACATAAAGCAGACATTTGTATTGAAACATTTGTATTTAAAATCCGATTTATTTAAGTTCAACATAATTGCTGACACTAGGCATTGCCATTATATTGCAATGACGAACAACAGCGAATGCATATAATGATAGGAATATGATCCAAAGCATATATGTATGCAGTTTCACTCATTTTGCGCGCGGTTGTGCCGTTGAACTTCACATTCCATGTGTTCCCTGCACTCTGATTACAGTCATGATATAATTACCAGCACTCATTGCTCATGTCGCCCTCTCCCATGGTAACACGCTAACTGCGTGGTAACAACAGAAGCGAGGGATCTGCGAATTTGAGAGGCAACAACTCTAGCTCACTCCCAGCTCTTCTTAACGCTTTCTTAATACGCGTCACGTCATAAATAGTAGTTGTCCATGGTTCACGCGGTCTGTTAAAGCAGCTCTCAAAAACCGTAGCAAAACATATTGTAAATGGAAGCGCAACCCCACTACCTTGAACTAGAATGAGCACAAAAAAGCCAGGAATGATGCCACATCCGCTGTTAGGCGGTCCAATTCAGAATATTTTATGTCCAAACTGAATCCTACGCTACCCTCCAAGCAGTTGTGGGCAAACTTAAAAGGTATCGGTATATGCAGCAAAAACTCTGTAGCTGGCGATCTAGACCCCAATCAGTTGAATGATTATTTTGTCACTAATTCTTCATCAACTGAAACTCAACAAACTGATGATAATAATAATAGTTTTGATCCTGAGTCTTCGAACGCATTTCGGTTTAATTGGATATAGCTAACTGTAAAAAGAAAATAAAATCGAATGCATCTGGGGAAGATGGAATCTCCATTAGGTTTATAAAGCTTATTTTACCACATGTTTTAGTCCGCTCGCCCATATAATAAATCATTGCTTTACCACCTCGTGCTATCCTGAAATTTGGAAAGTGGCGACTATTATTCCTATAGCAAAAAAGCCCAATGCTTGCAACCCATGCGAGTTCCGTCCAATAAGCCTCTTGTCCTCGGTATTTAAAATATGTGAATCGCTCATGGCGCAGCAGATATCCCATCATTTAAGTCTTTTTAACCTCATGTCGCATCACCAGTCTGGTTTTCGGCCTGCGCACAGCTGTTCCACTGCTGTGGTCAAAATACTGGATGATATAAGAGTACATTTTGATAATGCTGACTTGACATTGCTCTGCCTGCTGGATTTCTCCAAAGCATTCGACAGCGTCAGCCACTCTATTCTCTGCAAAAAACTAGCTCGAAATTTTCAATTTTCAAAGTCTGCGGTCCGTTTGCTAAGGAACTATCTAGTAGGTAGGTCTCAAAGAGTGCGTGTGGGCCAACATTTTTCTATGCTAAAAAGCACTACTAGCGGAGTACCTCAAGGCTCTCTTCTTGGGCCATTATTACAATGTTCTATTTCCACTATTTACAATGTTCATAAATGATATTTTCAGCAAGTGCCAACACTATGCATGCATATGCAGATGATCTCCAATTGTACTTATCCAGACCAATAGGCCTGGTTGAAGATCTATGTGCTAGAGTTAACGAGGACTTAGCTTTGGTGTCTAAATGGGCAGATGAGAATATGCTCACGTTGAACCCCACGAAATCATTTGTTTTGCCTATATCTAAAACTCCATATTACTTACCATGATGATTTGCCTCCAATTTTATTTAATACCGTTAAACTGAAACTTGTAAGTAAGACCACAAATCTTGGTTTTCAAATAAATTCATTCCATACCTGCGATGATCACATCAACTCATGCGTTATAAAAGTATATTATCTTCTACGTAATCTCCGAATGACATCCGGTTTTGTGCCAGTTAAAACAAAAAGAATTCTTGTATTGCAGTTGATTATGCCGATCATAACATACTCTGAGATCGTGTACTGCAAACTTGACTCTCGGTCCCTACATAAGCTCCTAGTAGCTTTTAATAATGTAGCTCGCTATGTATACGGTCTTAGAAAGTTTGATCATATCTCTGTCTATTGTAAGAAATTACTTGGTCGTGACTTACCTAGTTACCTTGAAGCTAGAAATTGCATATTCCTACACCGAATTATCTATACACGTAGTCCTTTTAGTCAACATATCTTTTTGATAAGTTCAGGTTTTGCAGGTCAAGTAGAAATATGAACCTCATTATCCCTAGATACAATTTCTTTAACTCCAGTAGATTGTTTTTCGCCAGTGTCATTAGGTCGTGGAATTCATTACCTAATAGTATTAAAAGCGTTTCTAATAAAATTAACTTTAAGCATTTGATTTTCAAACACTTTTCTTAACTTCAAATTTCTCTCCTTACTCTCTCTTGTTCTTCTCTTACTCTCTAATTACTTTTTAAGGAATAAATTCATTGTTTAAATTTTAGTATTTCTAAGTAATATTGTTATTGATAGCATTATGTAACATTAATTTGCATTTCGTGTCTTAAATGTTGTTATATCCAATGTTAATTCGGCATGCAAAAGAACTATTCTTATATGTCAACAAGTTTTTTTTTAAATAAAAAAAAAATAAAAATAAATATTATTAAAGGAACAAATATTAATATCCATAATGAAAAAATTACATAAAAATAATATTTAAAATTGATCATGATATCAACTGCCTTACAAATTATATAGATGATTTATAGCAAATAATATTAAAAAGTAGATTAGACATTTTACCGAGAAACATTTAAGAAGATGAAGAAATCAGTAACGGATGTAAACAGCAGTTTAATTTAAACTTGTTGAATCTCTTAACTGGAACTTCTAGTACTTAGAATAGAAATTCGCGATGAAAAATTAAAACAACTTTTACTTCTGCTTAATTAATTCAACAACTTTTATTTTAATGTAATGCTAATATTCACAGCACTTAACATAGTAAAATTATTTTATAAAAATATTTTATACAATATAAAAAATTACATATAATAAAATTCCATTAATGAATGAACGCTGACATCTCATATTTTGTAAGCAACAGACAGAAATTCGCCAAGCACAAGTTTCAAATTACTGTTTACCTTATGTGTGCACAGCGCAGTGAACTTTTGTTCTTATTTTTACTGTATGTAAAGAAAAATAAATGAATTAAATTTCACAACAAAAGTGCACAAAAGTGCACTGAACGTTTGTTCCTATTTCCTACCAAATATTAACAAAATAAGCAAATTAAATTTTGAGATGTCAGCGTTCAAGCATTACACATTAAAAAACATTTAAAATTACGTGCAGCAACATTCTCCCCCACGTTGAATGAATGTTCAACAATCCAGCCGTGCTTTTATATGTCCACGCAAAAATTGTAAAAGAACCGTGGAGCTGCTTGTGGCGGTGTGTTAGGAATTCCATCTGATAGTGGACGGTCTACTATTGGTGAGATTTTAGATGCCGCTTGGGAAGTCATTGGAAGAGTACCTCTACGCTGCCTCTCATGTCGCTTAAACATGATGACAATAGCTAAGATGATGACCACCCTAGGAACAGGGGCGAATAACTCACTGCAAAACTATGATATTGATGTTTTTGCAGTTTATTGGAGAGATAGTTGATTTCATGTGCATCCACAATATCTTGCAACTTTGACAATTCTCTAAGTGCGGGTTCATACTCTGTGGTATCTAAGACTGATGCTGACTTTTCTGCATTTCTATCGATAATGTGTCCAAATGCGGTTTAGGAAATAGTTGTAGATGATGATAGCACCGGGTTGATTGTTATTGTTAATAGTTGATATTTTAACACTCATCCCGTTGTAAACTCGATAAAACCTGAGCCTTCCAATGATATTCGTGAGACAAAGTTGTCACATACTGCTGTTAGTTGTAATGGCGTAGCTAGAGCAAACATTCATTGATTTCTGTCATTGACTTATATCCACACATGGTCTTCCCTGTGCTCAAACTTACAATGGGATCGAGTTTCATTGTTGAATAGACTAACTTCGCAAGCACATACATCTGATCCCTTGTAGGTGGGTTGATTGTTGCCACAAAGATACAATTCGTTTTCCATTCTAAAACAAGATTGTAACCTTTCAGCTGTGGTTGGAAAATATTGATCCCGATGTACGTTGATAGCAAGAACTGATGTAGATAATTTTATTGCCATCATAGTGTTGTTAATTTTAGTACAAATTGGTATTAGTCGATATAAGTTAAATTCATTCAAGTTGGTTAATGGAACAGTTATCTGGAAAATGGCATGGTTCTCTGTTATCGTTGCCTTAACCTACATTAACTTGTATATTGATAGGAGATCACCTTGATATCCTGGGATCTGCACGCAAGTTGCTGTGGTGATAGCAATTGAGGGCTGATTTGATCATTATGAACATTTGTAAGAACATTTATGAGTGCTGCTTTCACACGTTGAACATTTGATGTCATAATGGATAATTGAAATTGAATGATAAAACGATCTGGAATGTTTGCTCTGTCTGTGCTTCTGTAATGCACATGTCGCTTAACTGACCTTTGTCAATTATCACATCGTAACACACAAAACTAAAAACAATTTGTTTTGGTTTCACTGCATGCTTGCAGTAAAACCAATGCAAAAGTAAACAAACCAAATTTAAGTGCTACCAGCGGCGTGATTCATGTTATACATTGTGTAAGCAGATCGCTGCCAAAAGTAGAACACTTGAGTTTGTAACCTGTTAGTGGGTAACGATGGATATGATTACAGATGTGCAAGCAGAATAGTTATGACAAACAGATGTGTAATAATTGTAAGCAGTTTTAGTTTAAGTTATTTTTGTATATGTTAAATGTATTGAGTAAGAATTATTAAATTGAGTGAAAGTAAAATATTGTCACTTTTCACTCAATAGTTTGATTATAAAAACCCTTGCTGGGAATTAAATAAAAACAGAATGTTTCTTGAGAATAACTGAACATCAAGTCTTTTTATTCAAAGCAAGCCTTGTGGCTTGAATCTATTCAAAGTAAGCCTTGTGGCTTGGAGAATAAACAAATACTGCCTTGAGGCGGAATATGCAAAAAGCCTTGCGGCTGAACATTAAAAGGCCTTGTGGCCCAAACAATAAACCCTGCCTAATACTGCATAATAAATAATATAGTAATAATATTATATGGCGATCCTGCGGACTGAACCTGCCATACTGATGAAAGCTAAATACCATAGATCCTACGGACTGAACCTGTGATCCTGATAAAAATACTTAAAACCTAAATACAAAATTTTTTTGAATCTTGTAAAACGTAAGAACAGATGTCGGAAGAATTCGACAGGATTTTTCAAAAGTGTGCTGCACTAGCAGCGGAACATACATTGGAAAAATATGTACCCCTTCCTGTGACTGAACACCAGGGACAAGTTCCAGAATACAAAGCGACGTCGATTCCTGGGCCAAAGAGATTAACAATTGAAGAATACAAAGAAAGGCAAGCTCAACGGAAACAACGTAAGCAACCAATAAAGAAGACTCGTGCCGGGAGGCAAGCGAAACAACGAAGAGAGCTGAATGAAATCTACTAACTAATCACTATAACTAAAGGCGAACAAAAATATTCTTTCATTAGGCAACTTAAAGATTTCAAAATTTAAGATTAAAAATAAAATACAGTAGATTCAATTTTATATAATGACAGAATATACCAATTGCTTTATATGTGAAAGTAGAATATATATAAAATATATTAAAAATCACTTTAAAAATCATAAGAATATATTTAAGAAAATAAATTGTATAATAAGAAAAATAAATGAACAATAAACAAAATTTGAATTATTTTTTTAATAAATTGTTGTTCAAAATACTCACTTCATGAGTAAAGAAATTCCCCAATTCTTTGTAAACATAACTAATCTAAAAGAAACGATGGTTGCGATAGGGCAAGAAACAAAAATAACGGAGAATATTGCCATAAATGGAAATATTTCTACCAAACAGGAGATGTATGTAGATATTTTTGTTGTAATAGCTTTGATTGCATTGTTAATTTATATATTTAAAAAAGCTAATGACTATTATAAAAAATATGTAATAAAAAGAATAGCAAGTGCAAACATTTAAAAATAATTTCATGGATATTTTTAAACAAGATTTAAGAAGATTAAAAGATAGCATAACAAAAGTACCATCAAGGAAATTTAAAGAAAGCACATTACTAGAAAAACAAACTTTATGCAATATTTTAGAAAATAAATTAAAAACATTTGTAAACTCTCCGCAACCAGATTACAAAAATATATTAGACTGTCAAATATTATTAAAATCTGTAAAAGAATTCATGTGACACAGAAGAATTAAGCAGTGAAGAAGATAATAACTATAGTGATAGCAATAGCAATAGCAGCACAGATATAAAAAACATGGCTAATTTTGAAATTACTGTAGCATCAAAAATCATTCATGAATTCAATGGAGACAATAATAAATTATCAACAT
Organism: Dichetophora obliterata; assembly: GCA_963920525.1. Classification (NCBI taxonomy): domain Eukaryota; kingdom Metazoa; phylum Arthropoda; class Insecta; order Diptera; family Sciomyzidae; genus Dichetophora; species Dichetophora obliterata. Next base: position 115,522,202 of record OY986435.1, read on the forward strand.
TTTTAGGCACAATTGAATTTTATGCGTCAACATTAAAAGATGAAGCGCAGAAAACTCAATTATTAAAATTTATTCTAGCAGCAAAAATAACAGAAAAAGTAAAAAAATAGATTACAACCAACTGCAATTCCAGATTCAATTGCACAATTAAAAGAAATATTAATAAAAAATTACAAACTAAATAAGAATCCTCTAAAATTGCAGAATGAACTGCATCAAACAAAACAAGAATCACTAAATGTTCCAACCTTTGCTACTAAAATAGAAACAATAATAGCAGCTCTGAATGATATTCAGATATCAACTCAAGGAGAAAATAATAAAGAAATAATCGTAAAATTAAATGACCAATTAGCGGTCAATGCATTTAAAACAGGTTTAAACGAGCCTTTCAGAAGTATAGTTCTTGCAGCTCAACCTAATACGTTTTCTAAAGCATTAGAAATAGCGTCAGAGGTAGATGCTCATCAGAATAACCAAGTAAATACAAGTTATAATGTAATGTCTTTAAGAAATAGGAACAATTATAATAGAAATTATAATAGGGATAGAAATAATCAAAATAATGCCTATAGAAATAATAACAATAATTTTAGGTATAACAATAATGGAAATAGCCATGGTTTTAGAAACAACAATAGATACAGAAATAATAGCTGTAACAATAGAAATAATAGCAATAATAACTTTAGAAATAATAACAGAGCTAATTCGGGAAACGTAACAGCCCCCGGAAACCGGGGTTAACGCAATTGGGCATAAGAAAATATAAAATAAGTTGTATTAATAGTACATTTAATACAAATATTATCAAAATAAGAATAGGTAATAGGAATACTATAATAACATTACTTATTGATACTGGTGCTGATATATCGATAATAAAAAATGAGAAAATAAATGAAAATGATATAATGTCGTCAAATAAAATCCAAATAACAGGTATAGCAAGCAAACCCTTAACCATTCAGCAACAGACGGACATAAAAATAAAACTCAATAACAACGAAGTCTCACACAAATTTTATGTCATAGAAAATGCTATTGATATAAATACAGATGGAATTCTTGGGAGAGATTTCTTAATGAAATATAATTGCAAAATAGACTACGAAACGTGTGTTTTATCCGTAGATACTACAGAAACCAGAGAATATATTCCAATATACATTACAATGCCTACTACGATATCAAACATTAATGTACCAAGAAGAAGTGAGCTAATAACAAATATAAAAGTAGACCTGAAGGAAGACAGTATAGTACATGCATCAGAAATAAGAAAAGGAATATTTATAGCAAATGCAATCATACCAGCAGATGGACTCAAGCACGTGAAAATACTGAATACAACCAATAAAGATATTTATTTGGATAATTGTGATTTAAATATAGAACCACTGAAGAATTTTAAAATTTTAAACTACATCAATTTAGAACAAAGTGATGAGAATCTTGAAATACACATAGATGGGAAAGATGAAAAAGCTAAACAAGAAGTAATTAATTTATGTCACAAATACTAAAACGTTTTCCACAATGAAGGAGATAGATTAACAACAAACAATTTTTATAAGCAACAGATCGACTTAATTGACAACTCGCCTGTTTATATAAAAAATTACAGACTTCCGCAAACACAGCTTCAAGAAATAGAAGACCAAGTACAAAAATTACTAGAAGAAGATATCATTGAACCATCATTTAGCCCATACAATTCTCCACTCTTAGTTGTACCAAAAAAATCAACAGCTGGAACAGCAAAATGGAGACTGGTAGTAGACTTTAGGGCACTAAACAAAAAAATAATTAATGATAAATTCCCACTGACAAGACTAGAAGATGTACTAGATAAGCTCGGAAATGCGAAATATTTTTCCACGTTGGATATGACAAGTTCTTTTCATCAGATACCACTCATCAAAAATTCAAGAAATATGACAGCATTTTCAACAAATTCAGGGCACTATCATTTCAAGCGCTTACCATTTGGATTAAAAATAGCGACAAATAGTTTTCAACGCATGCTTTCAATTGCATTAAGTGGACTTCAAGAATCAGCATTTCTCTATGTAGATGACATCATTGTTTTTGGATCAAACCTGAGACATCATAACAAAAACTTGGAAAGAGTATTACAAAAATTACAAAGGTACAATTTAAAACTAAACTTAAAAAAATGTGAATTTTTAAAGACAGAAGTTGTATACTTAGGACACCTGATAACGTCCAAAGGAATAACAACTGATCCAGCTAAACACAAAACCATAAGGGATTACCCAAAACCAAACAATGCTGATGATACCAGAAGATTTGTAGCATTCTGCAATTACTACAGAAAATTTATTCCAGATTTTGCAGAAATTGCAAGACCACTAAATCAGTTGCTAAAGAAAGGACGGCTTTTTAATTGGACAGAAACATGTGAAGCAGCATTCAACAAGCTAAGAGAAAAGCTAATATCTCCACAAATATTAGCATATCCAGATTTTGATAAACCTTTTATACTGACAACAGACGCATCACAATTTGCTTTAGGAGCAGTACTATCTCAAGGTGAACCAGGACACGACAGACCAATTGCCTATGCTAGGAAAACATTAAATAAACACGAAGTAAATAAGGCAATAATAGAAAAGGAGTTATTAGGAATTCACTGGGGAATCAATTACTTCAGACCATATCTCTATGGAAGAAAATTCACGGTATACACAGACCATAGGCCATTAGTAAGTCTGTTTACACATAAAAATCCATCATCAAAACTGACACGAGTACGGCTGGACTTAATGGATTATGATTTTGATATAATCTTTAAACAAGGAAAGATGAATACGAATGCGGATGCATTGTCTAGAATACAATTAGATAGCAAACAACTAATAGAAATGATACCTAAAGAAGCAAATATACAAGTAATAACAAGGGCGGCAAATAAGAAAATGAATACCGGTAAAAATAATAAGAATAATGATAAAAAGGAAGAAAATGCGCATAAGAATTTCAATTTTCAATTTTCAATTTTCAATTTATTTGATTTTAACATTATTTGTATAATAAGAACAAGTTCTTTTATAATACATTCTAGTTTGGAAGGTAAAAAAGGAAGCGTATAAACTTAAATCTAAACTTAAAAATCTAACAAAGTTTAATGCTTATAAAATAAAAACTTAAAGCTAAAAAAATCAACTTAAAGTAAAGAAAAATAAGGGGGAAAAAAAGCGTCAGGAAAAAGGATAGAGGGAAAGGATATAGGAGACATAGGAAGATATAAAGTAATAAAACCAGAAAAAGGTGAGAAAATGATTACAAAGTATATTAATTTGAAAAATAGGAAAAAATGACTTGTCTAAACATTCTTACTTCAGAAATAGATTTAATACTACTTGGCAAACTATTCCACAATCTTATGGCATTAACGAAAAATAATCTTGATGAATTCAAGTAGTTAAATTTAGGTATAATAAGCATACGACTTCTTTGCAGTTGACTAAACTGTAACTTTTCATATAAATAGAATGGTGTTCTCGAATGTATCAGCTTGTGTAAGAAAATGCAGTTTCTGAAATTTATATAGTTTACTAGGTCACAACCAAGGATGCTTTTGTTGAATTCAGATATATGGTCAAACTTACGGAGTCCATATACGTATCGGATGGCATGATTGAATGCCAGCTGTAGCTTTAGTTGCGAGCTAGAATCCAGCTTACTGTAAACTAGCTCTGAATAGGAGATTATGGGAACAATAAGTTGAACTACTAGTTTTCTTCTGGTGCAAGTGGGTGTGAATTCAGCTGTCACTCTAAGATTGCGTAACACATAATAAATTTTTCGGACCACACTATTAATATGATCAGAGCATGTCAGAGAGGAATTTATATAAAAACCAAGACTTTTCGCACTGCTTGTTAATTTTAGCTTATCAGCATCTAAAAATAAACCAGGAATATCTTCATGAAAAACTTTGTCTTTCGCTATAGGGAGCACAACTGATTTCAGAGGATTGAGCTTAAGACAATTACGAATTGCCCATTTATTTATAGAGTCTAGATCCTCATTTAGTCTGTACACTAAGTCATCTAGAAGACCAACTCTATTAGAAAGATATATTTGCACGTCATCTGCATAGGCATGCATTGTTGAATGTTTGCAGACTCTAAATATATCATTGATAAAAATTACAAACAGCAGGGGACCAAGAACTGAGCCCTGGGGAACACCACTAGATAGAAATTTGTATTCAGAATATTTATTACCAACCTTGACTCTTTGAACACGGTTTGACAAATAGCTATTCAAGAGTCGTATAGCACTACCACTAAAACCATACATAAACTTTAGTTTCGAGCACAACAAAGAATGATTCACAGTATCAAATGCTTTTGAGAAGTCAAGCAAGCAAAGAAGGGTAACATGTCCTTCATCATAAAAAGTTCTTATATCATCAAGTATTTTAACAGTGGCAGTGGCACAACTGTGAAAAGCCCTGAAGCCAGATTGCAATGGAGATAATAAATTGCTATCATTAAAAAAATTTACTATTTGATATGCCATAAGTGCTTCACACACTTTGGCCAGGCAGGATAGAATGCTGATAGGCCTATAATCATTAGGCCCATTTGCAGTTGGTTTTTTTGCTACCGGCAAAACAAGAGCAACTTTCCATGAAGACGGAAACGTAGACGTGGTAATACAATGATTTACAATGTGTGTAAGGGGGCTAAGGACTTGCAAGAGAATAAGCTTTAAGAATTTTAATGATATAAGGTCTTCACCTATTGCATTTGACTTAATTTTTACTATCGACTTTCTCACATCATTCACACTTACTGCGGAGAATTGAAAATTTTCCTGGACAGCGTATTCAGAGAAATCTATGTGGTTGCTAGGAGTAAGTACAGAGTTAGAGAGAAAGTAATTATTTAAAATATCTGGGTCAACATTACATTCATCAGTACGTTTCTCACCAATCCCCATAGCTTTCAAGTTCCTCCACAGCACCTTTGAGGGAAGTGAAGCATTTAATTTCGACAAGCAAAATTTTTCTTTGGACTGTCTAATAAGGTAAACTGCCGCATTTCTAGCAGTTCTAAATTTTTCCCAATTATAAGCAGTCGGACACCTTTTCCATAAGTTGTGAAGCTTATTACGTTTTTTAATCGCTTTTTGTACATTAGCAGTAAACCATGGGCATGCTGAATTTTTTACCATCACTGAGCGTAAAGGAACATGTTTTTCAAAAAGAGTATTAACAATATTTGTAAATACATTCAATTTATCATCAACTGATTCAACAAACCATACGTCATTCCAAGAAGTTAAACATAAGTCATTATGGAGAGCCCAAAAATTAATCGATTTAAAGTCACGATAGGTGATGGTTTCAGAGTTGCCATTTCGAGACAAATTAACATTCAAGCAGCAAAATAGAAGATCATGATCAGATAAAAAATACAGTTGATCATATAACATAACAGATGCAAGGTCTGACACAATAAAGTAGTCTAAAAGACTGGGACTAGCATTACTGGCAAAGCGCGTTGGGACAGTTTCATTGACAAATGACAATCCTGTAGAGGAAACATTTTCACAGAACGATTTAGTAGTATTATCACGACATAGTAGATTAACATTAAATCACCACATATAACAAAGAAGTCAAAATCAATTATATAATTTTCTTTAATAATAGAATAACCTGAATAATAATGATAGATCTCAGCTAGTGGAGCCTGATCAACTTCATATATGGGAAGCTACATCATTTTCAGAAGTAAGACGTCTAAAGAGATTGAAATTTATATATAATGAAAAGGCCAAAAATATAAATAAAGATGGAGCAAGCAACGTTCTTAAGATGCACAACGAAAAATCTTTACCAGAGTTAAAATTGGTTCAGAGGAAGTTCACATCAAAAACACAAGAACACAAAGAAAAAATAATAATAGCTCAAAATAAAGTTCATGCGATACTTAACGAAAAATCTTTACCAGAGGTAAAATTGGTTCTGAGGAAGTTAGTATTAAAAGCAAAAGAACAGAATATAGAAATATTAGCGCTAGGAAAAGATGATATCATATTTAATATAATGAAGGTCGACCAAATGAAAAGAATATTTAATGATATACAAAACAATACAAAGGAGAAATTAAAAATTATATTGTATCAGCCCCCGAAACAAATAACAAATAAAGCTGAGCAGCTGCAGCTAGTTAAAGAAAATCACGACTCAATATTAGGAGGACATATAGGTATCAAAAGATGTATCGCGAAATTGAAACAGAAATATATATGGAAAAATTTATCAAAAATGGTTAAAAAATACATAAATAATTGTAAACTTTGTAATGAAGTAAAAATAACAAAATATACTAAAGAGAAAATGTGTGTGACAAATACACCAACAACATCATTTGAAACAGTAACAATGGACACAGTTGGACCAATGAGACCCTCCAATGGATACCGTTACATTCTAACAATACAGTGTGAATTAACTAAATATTTAGTAGCAATACCTTTAGAAGACAAAACAGCAATTACAGTAGCTAAAGCTATTGTGGAACAATTTATTCTAAAACATGGATGTTTTAAAATACTAAAAACAGACAAAGGAACAGAATTTACAAATGAATTACTGCAAAATATCTGTAAAGAATTACACATAGAAAAAAGAACCTCTACACCGTATCACCATGAAACTGTTGGAACAGTTGAACGAAATCATAGGGTATTGAATGAGTATTTGAGAGGAATGCAAGAAAATGATAATTGGTCAGTTTTACTCCCATACTACACATATTGTTACAATACAACTCCACACACAACAACAACATATTCTCCATTTGAATTAGTATATGGAAAAATTTGCACGCTACCTGGTGAAATTTGGAATAATGATATAAAATTTTATTATATAGATGACTATTTGATAGAATTAAAAATGAAACTAAGATATGCACACGATAAGGCGAATCAATATTTAATAGAACATAAGACAGCTTTGACAAATAAAGAAGATAAGACAACAAAACATAATTTTAATATAGGAGATTTTGTATACTTAAAATTAGGAAATAAAAGAAAATTTGATAGACCATTTAAGGGACCATATGAAATAATTGAAAGAAAAGGTCCAAATAGTATAATAAAATTAGAAAACAAAACCTTTGAAGTTCATAATAATAATATAGTATTATCAAGAGCATTAAGTTAAATGATATGAAATAACAAACTATGAACATAAGAAAATTTTTTTTACTGCTAACGTCAAACCAAAAGAAATAAATAATCATTTTCAACATAATCTTTATTCATATTCAAGAATTATAAATAAACATTATTCATTTTCAAAAGGGGAAGGATGTAATGCACATGTCGCTTAACTGACCTTTGTCAATTATCACATCGTAACACACAAAACTAAAAACAATTTGTTTTGGTTTCACTGCATGCTTGCAGTAAAACCAATGCAAAAGTAAACAAACCAAATTTAAGTGCTACCAGCGGCGTGATTCATGTTATACATTGTGTAAGCAGATCGCTGCCAAAAGTAGAACACTTGAGTTTGTAACCTGTTAGTGGGTAACGATGGATATGATTACAGATGTGCAAGCAGAATAGTTATGACAAACAGATGTGTAATAATTGTAAGCAGTTTTAGTTTAAGTTATTTTTGTATATGTTAAATGTATTGAGTAAGAATTATTAAATTGAGTGAAAGTAAAATATTTTCACTTTTCACTCAATAGTTTGATTATAAAAACCCTTGCTGGGAATTAAATAAAAACAGAATGTTTCTTGAGAATAACTGAACATCAAGTCTTTTTATTCAAAGCAAGCCTTGTGGCTTGAATCTATTCAAAGTAAGCCTTGTGGCTTGGAGAATAAACAAATACTGCCTTGAGGCGGAATATGCAAAAAGCCTTGCGGCTGAACATTAAAAGGCCTTGTGGCCCAAACAATAAACCCTGCCTAATACTGCATAATAAATAATATAGTAATAATATTATACTTCTTCTTCATTATGCCGAAATTGTTTTTGATGTCCGTCAATCTTCCTTCAAGCCTTTTGAAGGCCATTTGAGTTGTGGTTTGATCATGTTTTATTATATTAATGGTTGAATCAACTACTGAGATCTGTTTTTTCATCATACTTGCCAAATGCTGTTCATTGTCGTTGATGGCCGTTATTGTTTCTGACATCTAACTGGCATATTCTGAGTTTAAAACTCCAAACAGCGAGTAAGCAATGTACAATGTCCTACAACATTTAGTGCACCTCTTTTTGACGATGACTTGTTAACAATCATTTATCATGATATAGTTCAGTCTTTGTGCGGTGAAATTGTGTAACCAGTTCATCGCATATTGTTGTTGGCTGTATTTGTTCGCACATGTGATTCATCGTCGTGGTGCCGTTTTTTAGTAGTTGGATTTCCGTACGTTCTTATTCATTTCGTACTTTCGTTTTCTTGTGATCACAATTTCGTTTGATTCAGTGCCAGTATCTGTGTCTATGGGAAGTCGGGCGAGTTGATGGATTGCTCGTTTGTATGTTCCTGTTACTGTCCTTACATCAACAACGCGTACTACCCCATCAGTTTCATTATATACTTCTACAATTCGGCCCAGAGGCCAACGCATAACAGGAATATTGTCTTCCTTGATGATGACCAATTCCCCGCGTTTGAGGTAATCTGTCTGCCTTGTGAATTTTCGACGTTGTTGGAGCTCATTCAGATTCTCATTAGTCCACCTCTTCCAGAAATCGTGTTTTACTTGTGATACCAATTTCCATCGTGCCAATAGCGATAGTTTCGTTGAGTCTGTCCTGCTGTCTACTTAAGCGGGGAGCGCTTCTCCTAAGAGGAAATGCACTGACGCCAGGTCATTTCCATCGTGCCAATAGCGATAGTTTCGTTGAGTCTGTCCTGCTGTCTTCTTGAGCGGGGAGCGCTTCTCCTATGAGGAAATGACCTGGCGTCAGTGCACTCAAATCAGAAGGATCCGATGACAGAGGCGTTAGTGGTCGAGAATTTAAGATGGGTTCGATTTCCACAATGACGGTCTCCAGTTCTTCATAAGTCAAAGAGGCTGACACTTTTTAGTAGAAGTTGTTTCGCAGACTTAACCGCCACTTCTTACAATCCTCCGAAATGTGGGGATCTGGGAGGCAAAAAATGGAATTGTATTCCCTTCTGTGGCGTTATCACTGTATAAGTTTTAGCAGCGATCTCTTCTACTTATGAATCTTTTGAGAGCACCTATAAATGCGTCTGTTGTTAGCTCCGTAACCAGCTCCAGATGAACTGCCTTTGAGGCAAAACAACAGAATACAGCTAAATAAGCCTTGGTTGTCTTCTTTCCTTGAACTTAATAATGCACCCATAATGGCCCTGCGTAATCAACACCAGCGTTAATGAATGGTCGAGCTGGTGTCACCCTTGTAGCTGGCAGGTTTCCCATAATTGTTTGTCCTAATTGAGGGCGCGCCTTATAACATCGGATGCAATGCTGAACAATTGATTGAGCTGTCGTTTTTCCTTTTATAGGCCAAAAAAGTAGCCTCAAGGTTCCCAGCAACGCTTGAGGCCACAGTGCTTGTTCTCATTATACACCTTGAGGAATAGTAACTTGACCACCGGGTCGTTGTATGGAAGCACCATTTGGGGCTTAGCGTCGAACGGAAGTGAAGCTTCTTCTAATCATCCCCTCACTCGAAGGATGTTCATGTCATTTAAAAATGATGATAAACTGTGAAGTGTACCGCCAATTTTGAGCTCTTTGTGTTGCTTCATGTTTTGGATATCTTCTCTGAAGTTATAGGCCTGGATGGTCTTGACAATAACCGCCAATGCTTGTTCGTGTTCAGATGTTGATAGAAGAATGTGTTCTGATCTAGACTCTTGTTTACACCTAGTATTGTGTATAAATCTTAACACGTATCCGATGACTTAAAAGTGCGCCAAATAAATTGCGATGATTGATTTAATAAATCCATTCTCCATTGATCAATGACATGGCGGTATCCTTTTTCTTTTCGATGTCATTCGCAGTTTGTAGCTGGTTTGACCATTTTGGGGGCCGTAGTTGTTGGTTGTTATGCAGAAACATCGGTCATTGGAACCAAAGTTCATCGTCAGTCAATGATTTTGCTGAACATCCTCTTGACAGTAAATCAGCTAGATGTGCCTTTGAGCTGACATGTTGCCATTGCACAGGTGAGGTAAGCATTTGAATTTTTGCTACTCTGTTTGCCGCAAAAGTTTTGTATGAATATGATTGTGCATTTATATAATGAAGCACAACTTCTGAATCCGTCCACAAGAAAATGGTTTGGTTTTGTATCTGACAATCTGTTTTCACTCGAGCTACGAGTTGGGAACCGACTAGTGCTGCGCAAAGTTCTAATCGATGCAATGATTGTGTTTTGAGAGGGGCAACACGGGTTTTTGCGCATAATAACCGCGTTATTTTTCTGCCATCTTTCAAAGTTGCTCGTAAGTATACTGCTTCACCAAAAGCCTTTTCAGAGGCATCAGTTGAGATGTGTAATTGAGTTGAAGATGATGGTTCTCCCTTGAAGATGTGTCTGTCTATTTTGAGATTGTTTAAGTTGCTCAAATTTTTACGAAATGCTGTCCATGTGGCATCAAGATCTGATGGTAGTGCTTCATCCCAAGATAATTGTATTTGCCATAGATATTGTATGAATATTTTTGCCTCAACAATTACGGGTGCTTATAGTCCCAGTGGATCGAATAGTCGTGCTAAATCGGAACAGATTGTTCGTTTAGTAACTGCTCGCACAGGATCCAGAATTGTTCTGATGCAAAATACATCAGCCTTCGGAAACCATAGTAAGCCCAGTGTTTTTATTGAGTCATTATTGTCCTTAGAGAAATCCAAATTCACTTCCTGATCACCTTGTGAATATTTGTCAATAGTTTGGGATGGTTTGCATCCCATTTTCTTAAATTGAATCCATGTGTGATCAGTATTTTGATCAGTTGCTGTTGCATTTCTATAGCTGTAGCCAGACTGTCTGTTCCTCCAAGACCATCATCCACATAGAAATTATCATGCAGCATTTGAACTCCCAATTGATGACTTAGCACGTTGTCATTTGCAATTTATTGCAAACATTTGATTGCCAGGTATGGAGCTGCCCGTGTACCATATGTGACGGTATTTGATTGATAGTACTTAATTTCTGCTGTTGGGTCTTCTTTCCAAATGATGAATTGATACCGTTGTTCTTATGGATGTATAAGAATCTGCCGATACATCTTCTCGATATCGGTCGTGAAGACAAAACGTGGCAATCGAAAGCGTAGTGGTACTGGAAACAGCTCATTTTGAATTGTGGGTCCCGTATGCATCAAATCATTTAGTGCATACCTTGTTGCGATTTTGGCGGAGGCGTCGAACACTACTCGAAGTTTGGTAGTGGTGCTTTCAGGTTTCAGGACGCAATGATGAGGAATGAAGTAGTTAGGTGAAGGTATTGAGTCAAGGTTCACCTTCTTCATGTGTCCTAGGCTTTCGTACTCTCTCATAAACTCCACAAATTGTTGTCGGATTTCCACGTTTTTCTGAAGACGTCGTTCGAGACCAAGAAATAGATTGTGGGTCATTATCCTTGAATCTCCAAATACTGTTGGATTTTCGAGTTATTAATTCTCTGAGTGACCTTCTTTTGAGCATCACCAATTCCTTCAATCACCAATTCCGCCTTGCTCGGAGATATGGATATCTCTTAATGAGCCGTTCTGAAACTATGTTCACCTGCGACCCGGAGTCCAGTATTGTTTTGAACTCTCCTAAATTTCCATTGGCCATTAGCTGTTGCAAGTAGTACGTATCCTTGAGTTAACACGTTACTTGTTGCTGCCGATGAAACTGTTGCATTTGTAATATTACTACTTGCTTCATCGGCTGATGGAATTTTTGAAACTTGATGCTTTTGATTTCTATTGTCTACATGTAGCATTGTGTTGTGTTTCTTATCACACTTGCAGCAACATCTTGATTTGCAGTTATTTGATAAATGATCGTTTTTGAAACAATTGAATCACAATTTTTGGTTTTTTGACCCATAATTTGTGTTGTGTAGTTGATAGCTGTAGAAATTTCTTGCAGATATATAATGGATGACTACCATTGTCACATAACTTGCAGCTGTTGCTTGACGTTGTGATGGAAGACACAACCTTGTGAGGCAGTTGTGGTGTAGCAGATTTATCCTTAAGGCCGATCGTTTCCAGTGTATGGAACTGTCTTTCCAGAAATAGAAGGAAGTCATCCACCTTTTGTAATTCCTTTGGGTTTGTCAAAGATTCTTCAAATCTCATGTGCGTTGATCGGTCTAGTTTCTTTAGCAGCAAATAAAAGAGAATTAGATCCCATGCTTTTATATCAACCCCTAAGTTGCCTAAAACCATGATGCATTCACGTGTTGTGTCGTGTAAATTCTTCGTTGCTGCAGTAGTTGCGGTTCCTGATGGCTAATTCACTAATTTATCGATAAGCGTAGCCACTATTACCCTTCTGTAATACCCTGCGAGCCCCAGGAGATTACATCCTGTCACAATGCCCCCGGAAAAACAACGGGAAGATATGACGTCGGCTCCGAAAAGAATCCCAAGTACGGAAACTGCGTCCACGTCCAAGGAAGCAGCACAGAAAAGGGAAACAAAAGAATGGCATACACACAACCCCTTCCATAGTAGACGTCGCCTTGTCCATCTTCCTCAGCGTGGAGAGCCAGGAGGACTAGACGACCCACTAAGAGTTGGTCTAAGTGGAGCGGGCGTAAGATGGTATCTGCGCTACCTGGAACAGGGCATGGCACCCGAAGTAGCTCGTGAAAAAGCGTTAGAGCATCGGGGACTCACCGGCTTACCAGAGATAACGAAGAGGAGTTGTAGCGAGAAAACGCCTCCTCAACGTCCAGAGAGCAAGAAGGTAAAAATAACTCCTGGAAGTAATAGTAGGTCAGAACCTAGGGCTAAGTTACCCAAGCCAGAACCACTGAAAAAGAGGACCAGCTATGCCAGCATAACCAAAGGCATCCAAATTGCGGTCCTGCCCAAAGAATACCCCCGGCAAATGCTAAGTCCGGATGAGCTCTCGGAGCTAGAAGAAGCCATACTGAGCGAAGTAGTGAAGGGTTGGTCCACCAAGCTACAGTTTGAGGGAATTCACTTCCGTCCGGGCATGTTACTGGTCGACTGTTCGAATCCCTCAATAGCAGAATGGCTGCGAGCATCAGCACCAAAGCTCGAGCACTGGAAAGGGCTAGAACTGATGGCTTGCCTAGGGGAGGAGGTTCCAAAAGGGAATACTATTAGGATGATTTTGCCAAGAAGCTCAAGTACGGAGATCAATAGATCGATGGGACTAATTGCCGCCCAGAACGATGGTCTCAATACAAAGTATTGGAAGATATTGAGCTCTAAGGATGAGGGAAGTGGGCACATGCTAACGTTTTCAATAGATAGGGAGTCACTTGAGACTATCAATTCACGGGGCTCAACTATCAGCTTCTGCTTTGGAACCATTCCGGTGTTGGGCACAAAATCTCCCCTAACGACCAAACCGTCCATAGCAGCAACATCCACAGCTGCAGCGCCCACAGCTGCAACGTCAACAGTGGTAAAGTCCACAGAAGCTAGGTCTGTAACTCCCAATGAAGGTCAAGACGCAACGCCACCAACAAAAATAACTGGTGAGGTTGTCATGGAGAAGTTCGCCTCCGTCTTGGTCAACACCGCAACACCTTCAATCGGAGATCAGGCAGAGGGCATGAGCCTCGCTGCTCTCTCGATTGATGGTAGTAAAAGCGAACCTTCTTCAACAGAGGTAGGAGTAACACTGCCTGAAGAAGAACAGGGCAGCAGCCCGGTGCTATGACGATCGGCACAGTAACCAGCACGTAATTTGCCCAGGTAAACCTCCACCATGCAAAAGCTGCCTCGGCAGTTATTGCTTGGAAGTTGACCACAGAACAACTTGGCTTCATGCTGATCCAAGAACCCTGGTGTTACAGGGGAAAAGTCAGTGGCCTCTACTGCAGAGAGGGTCAGGTAACTTGGGACCAGAGAACAATCAATCCCAGAGCATGCATCCTAATGCAGAAAAATACTAATTATACTTGTCTTTCAGAATCTATGACGCGGGACCTAACAGTAATCGAGACTCACATCGAAACTGATGGCAAGCACCGCGCCATAGTGATCGCATCCACATACTTGCCTGTTGGCGAGGGTAACCTTGTGAGGGTAACACCTACTTTTGTCACTAGGGCTAGAGAAGAGGTCTTAGATCTCACCATAGGAAGCCCAGATGTTGGGGATATGATTAGGGAATGGAGGATATCAACGAAACCTTCAATGACTGAACATAGAATAATAGAGTTTAGACTTGGGGCAAAATGTCAAGAGACAAAACCCAAAATAAACCCAAGAAATACCAGTTGGGACAACTACACCAACACCCCGAAAGAAAACCTACAGAACGTAAAAGCTAGGAGTAGTATTAGTAACATCCTAGAACTTAAATGCTATGTAGAGCAGGTAAACAATGCAGTATATAATGCCTACGAATCTAGCTGTCCAACAGGGCACAAGGCAAGAACAAAACATACTCCTTGATGGAGCGCCGAGTTGACCAGACTCCGAAAGAAGGTGCGATGCAGTTTTAATGCCGCAAAGCGCAACGAAGAATGGCACAACTACACGGCGACTCTGACGGTGTACAATAAAGAAATCAGAAAAGCCCAAAGACAAAGCCTTAAAACTTTCTGCGAAGATATTTCTTCCACGCGATCCGCAGCCAGGATACACAAAGCAATGGTTAAAGGCAGAGTGGAGACAAGAATGTCACTTCTATTGCCAGACTGAAGCCATAAGCCTAGAAAAGAGCAACGAGCCAGTCACCTTCTAGAAACTCATTTCCCGGGCAGCACACCAGTAACTGAGTATGAGACAGCAGACAGGCAGATTACTCCAAATCAAGAAGAATGGAAACTCGCAACGAGCATTTGTAATAAGGCTCGTCTAGAATGGGCACTCAGAACCTTTCAACCATTAAAATCAGCAGGTGTAGACGGCATCTTTCCTGCACTTCTACAAAAAGATGCAGAAACTATATTGCCTCACCTAGTCAAAATAACTAGAAGCAGCCTTGCGCTGGGCTATATCCCAAGGAAATGGAGAAGAGCCATAGTCACTTTCATACTAAAAGTAGGGAAAATAGACTACACGCTACCAAAGTCGCTTAGACCCATTAGCCTTACCTCATTTGTACTTAAAACAATGGAAAAGGTAATAGATAACTATATAAGCACTGAGATTCTGGAGAAGGTGCCAATGCACCCATGCCAACATGCGTATAGGGCGGGTAGGTCTACAGAATCTGCTCTATACCAGTTGGCTAGTAACATCCAGTCAGCTTTCAAAAACAAAGAAACCGTACTATGTGCCTTTCTAGACATAGAGGGAGCCTTTAATAATACTTCTCACGAGGCTGTGAAGAAGTCTTTACACAAAAAAGGAGTAAATGATATGCTCAGCAGATGGATATGCCAAATGCTGAGCACTAGAACTGCAGAAACAAAAGTGGACAACACCACTATAAGAATCAAAACAACAAAAGGCTGCCCACAGGGCGGAGTCCTCTCTCCACTGCTGTGGAGTCTTGTTGTAGACGAATTACTATCGATGCTAATCGAGAATGGCAAAAAATGTCAGGGTTATGCAGACGCCTTAATAGCGAGAGGGAAGTTCGAGGATACACTCTGTACAGAGAGGACTGTCAGTAACAAAGGAATGGTGCAACACAGTGGGATTAAGTATCAACCCAGCGAAAACTACCTTAGTACCTTTTACTACCAAAAGAAGCCTGCCAAACCTCCAAACAATGAGAATGGATGAAAGGGAAATTCCCTTCAAAGGAGAAGTAAAGTACCTGGGACTTACACTAGATTCAAAGCTTCTCTGGAGAAGACATGCAGAGGTAACTATAAAAAAGCAACGCGCGCACTCATGGTATGTAGGAGACTTGCGGGGAAAAGCTGGGGTTGAAACCCAACAATTCTCCTCTGGATATATACTATGATGGTGAGACCCATCCTCACCTTTGGTGCAATAGCATGGGCTGATAGAACCAAGCTAACCACAATGAGGAATATGCTAACAAAGGTGCAGAGACTGGCCTGTGTATGCTTCACAGGGGCCATGAGGACCTGCCCTACAGCAGCACTAGAAGTAATTCTGGACCTTACACCCTTACGCCTTGTCATAGAGGGAGTAGCCAAGCGAACTCTCTTGGGCATTGCAAAAGAGGGGACAGGTTTAGGTAAAACTATCAGCAGTAGAGAGAAGGAGGCCAAGAACCAAGCACTTGGAACCTATGGGGACAACACCCAGTATCTTCCAAGCGGAAATCCTAGCAATACAGCTGTGTGCACAATTCAATCTGGACCGTAAATACAAAGGTAAAGATATAGTTGTGATGTCAGACAGCCAAGCAGCAATCAAAGCATTAGTTTCCTGTGAGATATCATCGAGAATAACATGGGAATGCCTAACAAAACTCAACGAACTAGGCAAGAATAACACTGTTACTATACTTTGGGTCGCAGGACACAAAAGAATACAGGGTAGCGAAGAAGCCGATGGTCTAGCGCGACAGGGTGCAGCCACAAAATTTATAGGACCAGAACCATTCTGCGGATGGGGCACACATTCTATAAAAGAAGAACTAAAAAGGGAGGAGAGGCATAAACGTTCAAACCTTTGGAAAAGCCTCCCAAAGCTAAGACAATCCAAATTTGTCCTCAGAGATTTTAGCACTTGGAGAGCAAAATTGTGCATAAGCGTAGGCAAACCGAATCTTAGGATTCTAACGGGGTTCCTTACAGGACACTGTAAACTCAAATACCACCTGATGAAATGGGCATAGAGACCGATAGTAACTGCCGTTTCTGTGAAGAAGCAGAGGAGACTCCAATACACCTACTTACAAACTGCGACGCCATGGCTCGCAGACGTAAACTAGCACTGGGGAACTATGAGCTGAGTCTAGAGCAGGTTTCATCCCTTGAACCTAAGAATATTCTCAAATTCATTAAAGAAATAGGGCTGGATGAAATTCTGTAATCCGCAAACCCAGCGGAGCTTTGAGAAGGAGGTACAATAGATCTAATTTAGGTCTCGCAGTACGCATCTCCACCGACCAACATAAACATTAACATTACCCTTCTGTTGTTATACCGTTCTTGTAACAACGTCCAAGCGGCTGCATAGTTGTGTTCTGTTGACGAAAAGTGACTAATGAGTTTTGCAGCTTCTCTTGTAACGTTGGCCTTTAGATACAACATTTTTTGCACTGCTGCAATTGATTGTTTGTCGATCATTTGAAAAAACAAATCGGAGAATTGTTGCCACTTCAGGTAGTTGCCATTAAACTGTGGCAGGGTTACCTTTGGAAGATGAACCGAACTTCGCACTGTTTTTTCTTCTCTCATGGTTGGAGCGGTGACTCTGTTATCTTGGCGTTGATCTCCTTTTATAGAGAGCTCAACTAACTGATCTTGTACCATTTCATCTAATTGGTTGTACTCTGCTTGGTCAAAGCCGGCTGCTGCAGGATCCTCAAAATTTTCCCAAAGTTCGTCGTAAATCAATTCTATCTGGGTCCACAGATGGCTTATGTTATTTAATTTATGATATGTAATGACAAAACTGCAGTGGTTGGTCTTGAACAAATTTGAGGTTTTCGAGTGTTCGCCTCAATGTGACCATTCGAGAAGTCACTGTCTTCACTGCCGGTGATCCTGGTGCTATCTGTCGAGGAGCTATGTTTGGCACTTTTTCCATTTCTTCTTCTGCCTTGATGCGAGTGGCTTTGTTTGAAAGATTTCTCGATAGTTGGTTACTATACTGATTATTTTATCATAGAACCAAGATGTGAAGTATTCCTGTTGCATTGGCTGTTCTTTAACTGAACGTAACTTTTCATCTTTTTCTGCAAAGTCGTTCCAACCGTTTACATTGCTCCAATAATTTTAACCGCTCGTTGTTTTTAATGATCCTCGAGATTTCATCGCCGAGCTCTTTTGATGCTCAACTTTTTTTTTGCTTTAATTTGCTAGTACTTGAATCAAAAAATTACGTTGAATTGAATACGTTAAAGGCTTATTTGTGTACCTTTTGTTCACCAAATGATTTCATTTGTTTTAATTTTCTAGTACTTGAACTAGAATATTTCGTTGAATTGAATCCTTAAGAGGTTTATTTGTGGAGATATTCTAGCACATAAACTAAAATATCTCGCCGGGGCCACCAAAAATTGTATAATTTAAACTTGTTGAATCTCTAGAAATTTGCGATGAAAAATTAAAACACCTTTTATTTCTGCTTAATTAATTCAACAACTTTTATTTTAATGTAATGCTAATATTCACAGCACTTAACATAGTAAAAATATTTTATATACGTTTACAATATACAAACTTACATATAATAAAATTCAATTAATGCATGAACGCTGACATCTCATATTTTGTAAGCAACAGAAAGAAATTCGCCAAGCACAAGTTTCGAGTTTCTGTTTGCCTTATGAGTGCACAGTGCAGTGAACCTTTTTTCTTATTTTTTCTGAATGTAAAAAAAAATAAATGGATTAAATTTTACAACAAAAGTACACAAAAGTGCACTGAACGTTTTACATATTTTTTACATTTTTCTTATTTTTTACATATAAATGTTAACGAAATAAGCAAATTAAATTTTGAGGTGTCGGTGTTCAAGCATTACACATTAAAAAACATTTAAAGTTACATGCAGCAACAACAGTTTTGAACACATTACGATAGAAGAAGCAAGCGAAAATGAAGCAATCATTATAATTTGATACCAAGTTTTTCGGTAAAGGAAATCGAAAGTTTTTTAATATCACCTATTCCATACAAAGAAGGTAAAAGAGTAGTCTTTAATTATCAAATAATTTAACAGATAAAGACGGTAACACGACCATAATGTTAAAGATAATAAAATAAACAATTTAAAAGTAACTAAAGACAATTGTATTGAGAGCTTATTAATGTTATATATATTATATATAAATCAAAAGAAGCCAATTGCACAATGAAGAACGAAATTAATTCAGAAATTAAAGATCTAAAAAACGGATTAGTTTTGACAAAACAAACCGAACGTATAATATTGTATGAAAATATTGGTCTTTTCAACGAAGATGCGGTCGTCCTCTTCTGTGTTGACCGCCGCTGGGTACCGAATCGAATTCTCCACTTGAGCATTGTTTTTCATGCGCTGAACATGACCTAGCCAGCGAAGCCGCTCGATTTTATTGCGCTTGACTATGTCGATGTCAGCGTGCAGCTCATACAGTTCATCAATCCACCGTATTCGGCACTTGCCATTGACGCAGATTGGTCCGTATATCTAACGGAGAATCTTTCTCTCGAATGCTTCTATAGTTTTTTAATCTGAATTGCTCAGCGTCCAGGTTTGTGATGCATAAAGTAGGACGGGCATGATGAGCGATTTATAAAACATGATTTTTGTTCGTCGAGAGAGGGCTCTGCTTCTCAAGTGCCTACTGAGCCTGAAGTAACACCTGTTGGCAAGAGTTATTCTTCTTTTGATCTCAATGCTGATGTCCTTGGTTGAGTTTAAGCTGGATTCCAGATAGATAAAGTCCTCAAAACCTTGAGGGAGGTATTGTCAACTGTAACGTGGGTTCCAAGACGCTGGGACTGTTTGTTTGTTGACACCAAGTATTTCGTCTTTTCTGCATTCACTGCCAGACCCATTCGACTTGACTCTCTTTCTAATCTGGAAAATGCTGCACTGACTTCGCACGTATTATGGCTAATGATATCGATGTCATCAGCATTCGCAAGCTGCATAACACACTTGCAGAATATTGTGCCACTACGTCTCAGATCAGCAGCTCGGATGATCTTCTCCATCATTAGGTTGAAAAAGTCACACGATAAGGAATCACCTTGTCTGAAACCTCGTTTGGTAACAAATGGTGGGGAGAGGTCCTTCCCGATTTTAACTGCGCTGCTGGTGTTGCTCAGTGTCATCCTGCAAGGTTGTAAGAACTAAAAATTCTATGAATTTTTAGTTTGCATGACCTTCTTACTTTTCAGCGCTTTCTAAAATTTGAAGTTTCCGGCTGGGATGTCATACAGCCACCAATAAATCGGCCATTAGGCCAGACAGCAACTGCTGGCTCTTCCATTAGAGGCTGGAAGAGAGCCCACGAGCAGCAATCACGCCTAAATAGACAGTCGGCACTGAAGAAGTGCTAACGATATCAGGGCATAAGGGGGAAATGTCCGTGCAATAAAAGCACACTTATGAAGGTAATTTTAATTTCACAAATTAGGCATTTATTTAAGTAAATAATTCTAAGAAAATTATAATATTGTAGAAGTTATAATATTATATAACTAAAAGATAATGAAGTATAATCTTATTAAGAATATTTCTATTTATAGATAAATAAAATATATTCTTTGTTTCATTTAATAGGCTGTTACTAATAGGTGGTCTTTTCCCTGCCGGGTGATTCTTTGAGTTAGTAAGTCAATAACATATTGTCTTTATTTTTATTTTCATAGCGGCTATAGGACAACGGTACCCTGGCACGTGCTGGTATTACATACAGCAGCTGCCGTCATCAAGGCTAGCCACAAGGGAGAGGCTACCTACGGAATAGACGATCACTGATTGAGTCAGTCTTGTGTGAACCTTCAAACAGTGCGGCTGAAATAATTAACTACCTTGGGTAATAGTGCTGCAACTTAAATATTTGAAACGTGGCAGCCAAGTTGGGCAGTGAAATTCGAAAGCGACGAAGTCAGCGTCGCCACAAATCGAAAGATGCCATTTGAAGCAGTCAAACAATGCCATCGTCTGTAACGGCGGTCTATGGCAGCGTAGTCGCAGAACACGTAAGCAGCGAAGTCGATAGAAGAGTCGCCAGAGACGTAAGCAGGGATGTCGGCAGAGAGACGACAGCAGATATATATAGCAGAGACGTTAAATTCACCATTGCAACAGCGCGGTGCACCCAGGGACCGCTGTACGTAAGCTACGATCAAAGAGACGCCCAGAGGAGATGCTATCACGACTCATTTTAGTATTATTATAAATTTTGAGTTAATTAATTTAATGATCTATTAAATTATTACATGAATTAATTTGCGAGCTTTAGATCAAGTAAGTTTTTAAGAAGGGAACAATAACAACAACAACAACAACTCTGTTTAGATTCAATCACTTAGCTAACTAGACAGTTTGATTCGGAAATCGCTACATTTCGTCTTCAGTAGTCTTTTAGTAATTAAGCTGTGATCAACTCACTGCTTAAAGTCGTATACGATTTCACACATTTCGAATTCATTCATTTGAATTATATAGAACAAATTAAACGTTCAAACTGGCTACTTAATCATATGAAATTTTAAAGCAGTAGGCTATTTAAAGATCACCGCCATCAACTCTGCCAAGGTTGCCATCTGTTCGAGTTGCTTCTTATTTATTTCAATATTCATTGGTGTTCGACAGTTTGTCGAAATGCACCATAGAAATGAAACTAGTCTTTTTTGCTTCGCTGGAAGCTAGTGCTTTAACTGAAAGGTGACTATTTTCACAACCAAATAGTTACCAAATTACTCATGACTTTGACCGAAATCAATCAATTATTAGACTATTTAATTAATACTACTACTAATACTGCTTTGAAAGTGTTATATGATTAAGTAGCAAATTTGAACATTCAATTTGTTCTGTATAATTCAAATGAATGAATATCAAATGTGTGAAATCATACGTAACTTTAAGCAGTGAGTTGATCACAGCTTAATCACTCAATGACTACTGAAGAGGAAAATGCAGTGATTTCCGAAACAGAATGTCTAGTCAGCTGAGTGATTGAATCTATACAGAGTTGTTGTTACCTTCTTAAAAACGTACTTGATCTAAAGCTCGCAAATTAATTCATGTAATAATTAAATATATCATAAAATTAATTAACTAACTATGGAGCACGGCCAAATAAGTTTAATTAATGTAAAATTATTTTAGTAATTTAATATTTGACCGATTTCAGTCAAAGTCATAAGTAATTGAACAATTGGTTGTGAAAAAGCAACCTTTCAGTTAAAACACTAGCTTCTAGCGAAGCAAAAAATCTCGTTTCATTTCTATGGTGCATTTCGACAAACAGTTGAACACCAATGAATATTGAAATAAATAAGAAACAACTGGAACAGATGGCAACTTTGGTGGAGTTGATGGCGGTGATCTATATATAAATAGCCTACTCCTTTGAAAGTGTTATATGATAAAGCAGCAAATCTTAACATTAAATTTGTTCTGTACAATTCAAATTAATGAATTTCAAATGTGTGAAATCTTATGCAACTTTAGGCAGTGAGTTGATCACAGCCTAATCACTCAAAGACTACTGAAAAGGAAAATGTAGCGATTTCCAAAACAGAATGTCTAGTCAGCTAAGTAATTGACTCTATACAGTTGTTGTTGTTACCTTCTTAAAAACTTACTTGATCTAAATCTCACAAAACAATTCATGTAATTACAAATTTTTCTTACATTATTGCTGTATTTTTAAGGTTATTTTCAGCAAAATCACAAAAGTAATCAAGTTTCGAAGGATCACCGTAATAAATAGCATTGCAACATAATTAGTACTCTGGCTTCGTAGTTACGAATAGTTTGAAACTGATCCGCAAGTGACAGCACCAGGCGATACGAGAAGCCATATAACGACAAAAAACCTCAGACATCCTGGTATCTTTTTTTTTTACTACTTCCTTTCCCGTGCTGCGTGAGCCTTGTCGAATCTCACTCATCATTGGTCTTCTAACACCTGAGGCGTTGTCGAATCTCACCTCAGTCCTTTTTCCTTAACTTAGCTTTTCGTACGGGTTTCTCATTCATCATCTGGCACCTCAGCCGTAAGGCACAGTCTATCATTTCCGTTTGATGCTGATGGCGAACGTTGCCGAATCTCACTCATCATCGGTCATCCAGTATAGATGCGTTGTCGAATCTCACCTCAGTCCAGTCACTCACTGGAGTCCTATCCCAGAAATTCTTTCGCTCCGGTGGTGAGCGTTGTCGAATCGCACTCATCATCGGTCCTCTAACCCTGAGGGCAGTACAATCAGCAAAACTACCCTCAAACCTTTCCTCTCGGGTGCTGGTGGTGAGTGTTGTCGAATCTCACTCATCATCGTGTACTTACCCCTGGGCGCAGTAAGCTCGCACTCTAGACCCTACCTTCCATCTACCTTATCTACCTAGATCTAACGAAAGATCAGAATTGCGGCGACCAGAAGCAGCATCATCGGTTCCAAACTTCACGACTTGCTTCGTCGTCCATTGTTTGAACTATTTGAACGATTACTTAATTTCGAAAATTAAAACAACATTTATTTTGGAAAGAATATTACCATTTCATTTATTTATTATTTCTACTAATCTTTTAACATTTATTCAATATCATTTTATTACATTAAATTCTATAATATTTTGAAGTGATTGAAACCTTTCTAGATATTTAATTTTAGTAAACCCTGGGGGTCACATGTCATAGTCTTAAGAGCTTTGTGAATAAACAAATGTTGTTGGCTTTAAAACTTGCGTTTTGTTTTTAGAGTCTCGACAATTACTTTTAAATTTTTGTCACGGACCTCGGTTCCAGCGAGCGAAACCTCGGTCCGAGAAATACATCGTGACAAAGTCGTATTAGTTTTGCAGGAATAACAAACTCACACATGGTACAGGTGCTTCCTTATTGAGCTGTCGAAGGCGGCTTTGTAGTCGACAAAAAGCTGGTGGGTATCGACTTGTTTTTCTTGAGTATTCTCCAAGATTTGTCGTAGCGTGAAAATCTGGTCGATGGTGGACTTTCCAGGTCTGAAGTCACACTGATAAGGTCCAATAAGTTCGTTTAAAATGGGCTTCAATCTTTCACATTAAATGCTCGACAGGACCTTATATGCTATATTAAGAAGGCTTATCACACGGTAATTGGCACAGATAGTGGGATCGCCTTTCTTGTGGATTGGGCAAGGAAGACTGAGATTCCAATCGTTCGGAATGCATTCTTCCGACCATATTCTGCATAAAAGTTCGGGAATGCATTTAAATAGAGCTTCGCCTCCATTCCTAAACAGCTCAGCAGGTAAGCCATCAGCTCCTGCGTCTTTGATATTTTTAAGCCGAGCTATAGCTGTCAGAACTTCATCATAGTTGGGCAAGGGAACCTCGACGCTGTCATCCGTAATTGAGGTTTCCGAAATATCATCTCTATTGGCGGGATTGTTGTCAGCGTCGCCATTTAGAGGCTGAGAGAAGTGTTCTATCCATAACGTCAGTGTACTCTGAACATCTGTCACTAGATTCCCGTTTTTATCCGTAAGAGGACTTGGTTTTAAAACCGTCGGTTAGGCGTCTTATTTTCTTGAAAAATTTTCGGGTCTCATTCTTGTCACCATACATTTCAATCTTCTCTTGATCACGCTTTTCTGCCTCTCTTTTTTTCGCCTGAAAAAGAGTCTCTCTTCCCTCCAATTCTCTTTTTATCGATCCTTAGCAGCGCGCGTGACAACCGACTGCAAGGTGGCTTTGTTGGTGGCGTCTTTCTCTGCAGTGGCGTCGCGACACTCCTAGTCGTACCACTGGTTTCGGCGAGGGCAGTGGTAACCAATCACCTCTTCAGCAGCTGCACGCATGGAGTTGGAAATGTGTGTTCCATTCCATTCTATTACTATAATTATATTAATAATCCTGGCATTAATAAATACATAAGTAAACATTACAATAAAAAAGTAATAAAAATCACAATATTACACAATATTCAATTGCACTGTGTGACCGATTTGACCTTTAAAAAGTTTCAGCATAAATTCTTAGAAATTCCGAGAGAGGAATATCTTGCGATTATATCGCAACTAGTCCAACCTCTCACTTCCATCACAATTTTTTTTTTAAAACATTTTAAAGTTAATAAGTAGGAATTCTGGTATTCCGACTTTTAACAATTTCTTACATTTGCTTATATTGTGAGATCTTAAAAACAAAATGCACTTTTGTTCGATAAAATTAAACGAAGAATGTTACTGTGACCAAACATTTATGAAAAAATGTAGAAAATGTGGTTATCGCAATAGAAACGTCCATTTTTCAAAAATTTTGCCCAAATGTTAGTATATCTTTATTTTTTTAAAAATAGTAACCAACAAATACATCTGCATTCACTGCCAGACCCATTCAACTTGACTCTCTTTCTAATCTGCAAAATGCTGCACTGATTTCGCGAGTTTTATGGCCAATGATATCGATGTCATCAGCATAAGCAAGCAGCATAACTTAAATTTTCTAGGCGGATATTTTTTAATGATTCCTGCAAAAACAATTAAGGATTTTTGTTGGTTAATATTTTTAAAAAAATAAAGATATACTAACATTTGGGCAAAATTTTTGAAAAATGGATGAAATGCTTGGTGTCAACAAACAAACAGTCCCAGCGTCTTGGAACCCACGTTACAGTTAACAATACCTCCTTCGAGGTTGTAAAGGACTTCGTTTATCTGGGATGCAGCATAAACTCAACCAACGATATCAGCATTGAGATCAAACGTAGAATAGCTCTTGTCAACAGGTGTTACTTTGGGCTCAGTAGGCAATTGAGAAGCAGAGCCCTCTCAACGAACGAAAATCACTCTCTATAAATCGCTCATCATGCCCGTCCTATTTTATGCATCACAAACCTGGACGCTGAGCAGTTCAGATGAAAAGACTTTAGGAGCATTCGATAGAAAGATTCTTCGTAAGATCTACGGACCAATCTGCGTCACTGGCAAGTACCGAATACGATGGAATGATGAACTGTTTGAGGTATACGCTGACATCGACATAGTCAAGCGCATTAAAATCGAGCGGCTTCGCTGGCTAGGACATGTTCAGCGCATGAAAGACGATGCTCCAGTGAAGAAAACATTCGATCCGGTACCCATCGTTGGAAAGACCAAGTAGAGGACAACCTGACGAAGCTTGGAATTTCCAACTGGCGCCAGCAAGCGAAAGACAAATGGCTGGCGCAAATTCTTAGATGAGGCCAAGACCGACATACGGTTGTAGCGCCAACTAAGTAAGTAAGTAAAAAATTTAAGGTAACTGAAATCAGTTGAAAATTAGAAAAATTGCAGCAGTTTTAAGATGTTTTTAAATTGAAAATGACCGATTTTTTGCATTTGCGTTCGCCAGCATTAAAACTGATAACGGATTTTGGTCATCTATGGCTTGTTAGAAGTAAAACTCTAAATGCCACATTTAGCAAATGTAATTTTTTGTGGAAAATAGAAATGGCGTTATAATTTAACTGCGAATAATAAAAGTTTTATTTTATATATATATATAATTTTTATATTTTGTCGTGAATAAAATCCCGGGGTTTAGGGTTTGGGATCTATTTAATCTCTTCGGCACATAGATTAAATTCGTTGTCTTTATATATGTCGGAGTGCTCGTTGGGCCTGATATTCGCAAGCTTATACAGAGAGTAGAATTTCGCTATTCGTTGTTTGATGCAAAATTTGTTGCTTAGGATTTGGTGAAGGCAACGTTCGAAGGATTCTGGGGTAAGCACCGCGAACAAAATTAATCGAAGTCTTGTCGCCGATTTGATAGAAGCGTTTAGTCAACTCATTGTTCGAATATCGCTTCAAATACACACTCTGCACTATCTCATGGATTTATTCGAACAGTAAATTCCAATTGAGTTTGATGAACAAGGCAAGCGTTTCCATCAAACGACAAAAACAACGGAGGGAAAGCGGTACAAGAAAAAAATTTGAAATTTTTTATTACTGTTTTTTGTTGGTTTTTTGGCACCGGATGAGGCGTTATGGCCAACATAAATGCATTTCACAACACACATAAGAAAATACATAAAAAAACATTTTAACATTTATCAATTATATAAATATTATATAAAATCGGTCATTGTCAATGACATCTTAAAACTACTGCACATTTTTCCAATTTTCAACTGATTTCAGTGACAGTAAATTCTATAGACAGGTATTTTATAGTTTTAGTGATTCCTACAAAACAAATAAGGATCTTTTTTGGTTACTATTTTTAAAAAAATAAAGAAGCACTAACATTTTTGTTGAAGAATTAATGATTGAGAATCATTAATTAAAATATGATATTTCTGTTTAACTATACGGCCACACATCATATATTGTTTTGTTTGCACAACTCATCATATATTGTTTTCCTTTTAATTAAGTGTGGACTAGAGCCCTGCGCATATGCACTTAAAAACAGCTTACAAAACATTTGGTTGTCCACACTACACTGCATTGTCTTGTTTGCTGCAAAGAAATCGTGTGTGTGATTGCAGCGAAGATGAACAAAACATGATAGTGCAATCAAAACAGATCATAGAGATTGTTTATATAAGATATCATTGTCAGAGAGCTCACTGCAGTCAATGCAACGAAAACTTGTTCACTGGCAATAGATGATTTGTATCAATACAGCGAGAATTGTGTGCGAAACTTGTTCACTGGCAATAGATGATTTGTATCAATACAGCGAGAATTGTGTGCGGTCGTCAACAAGGGGAAAAAACACCAACAACGACCAGAAAAATAACAACAACGCCTGTGAACGATTCGGTGAATTACAACAATCATGAAATTATTGAAGTTATTGTAAAAAATGTCTAGCTAGGCGCTGAAGACTGCTAATTAAAATGGTCAAAATGATTCAAATGATGTATTGCCACATATTGCTTTTTATTTTCATCTTACTGTAAATGATAAAACTTCATTGCTTGTGGTGTTAACGAACAAAAACACGTCGTGCATGGATTGCCGTGAGAGAAAGTGTGTATTGCTTGTTGTTGCAGGTTTTGGTTTGGTGTTGAGCAGATCAAACTCTCAAGTGCTATTAAATGAAAATCAACTGTGAGCAATGCAATAAATCGCAGTGTGTGTACGTTGAAGTAGATGCAAAGACGCAGGGTTTTAGTGTAGACCACCAAGTTGGCCACACATCATATATTGTTTTATGATTACGCGATGATTTAATCAAATTTATCATTGCTTCCATTAATCAGAATGGAAAATGGAAGAATATTGATTACTCAACAATATTCTTCCAATCTCTGGCTCTGTGAGGTTATTTGGTATTTAAGATAAAGTTTGCAAGATCAGTTAATAAAAGCAAGCTTAAGAATAAAGTCGCGTTTTTTAAAAACGAAATTATCCAGCATTATAATCTAACTACTAGCCTGGGTTATAAGTAATTGGATTTTTTGTTTATTTAAAACTTTCGGTTTTCACTTCATAACCGAAATTTTATAAACTTTCTTAATATTTAAAGTTTTTTCTAAATGACCTCTATATTAATTATGTTGACTTTATATGATTTAAATACAAATTCTAAATGTTTGATAGTTTAAATCATACTTGATTTTAAATACAAATTCTAGTTGTTTGATAGTTTAAAATCGTTTATTGAGCTTAAGGTCAAAGTTAGAACAATTAATTGTTCTAACGAATTTTTCCAAAGAAACAACAACAACAACAAAGTTTTTTTCAATATGAAAAGGAAAAAATCACTAGCTGATCTGATTGCAATTTCTACTCTGCTAAAAGCGTCATCAGAAATCTTTGTGATACCCGTGCAAGCGCGCGCTAACGCACTGCACCATCGGGGCGATGAGATTTGAAGCGTCAATTTCTCAGTTTTTCCTCCATTTCATAATGTCACATTTGTTGTTGTATTTCTGTTTTACTTTAGTTTCTATGCTTATGTTATTATATGTAGTCCAACAGCCTGTTGGAAGTCTGCACTAACAAAGCATGTTTACTGAAGTTGTTTTTAGAATTTTTGCTGATTTTTGTTTTCAGCTGTTTCCGTTTGGTCGAGCTCTACCATTTGATTAAAGTTTTTTCTAAATGACCTCTATATTAATTATGTTGACTTTATATGATTTAAATACAAATTCTAAATGTTTGATAGTTTAAATCATACTTGATTTTAAATACAAATTCTAGTTGTTTGATAGTTTAAAATCGTTTATTGAGCTTAAGGTCAAAGTTAGAACAATTAATTGTTCTAACGAATTTTTCCAAAGAAACAACAACAACAACAAAGTTTTTTTCAATATGAAAAGGAAAAAATCACTAGCTGATCTGATTGCAATTTCTACTCTGCTAAAAGCGTCATCAGAAATCTTTGTGATACCCGTGCAAGCGCGCGCTAACGCACTGCACCATCGGGGCGATGAGATTTGAAGCGTCAATTTCTCAGTTTTTCCTCCATTTCATAATGTCACATTTGTTGTTGTATTTCTGTTTTACTTTAGTTTCTATGCTTATGTTATTATATGTAGTCCAACAGCCTGTTGGAAGTCTGCACTAACAAAGCATGTTTACTGAAGTTGTTTTTAGAATTTTTGCTGATTTTTGTTTTCAGCTGTTTCCGTTTGGTCGAGCTCTACCATTTGATTAAAGTTTTTTCTAAATGACCTCTATATTAATTATGTTGACTTTATATGATTTAAATACAAATTCTAAATGTTTGATAGTTTAAATCATACTTGATTTTAAATACAAATTCTAGTTGTTTGATAGTTTAAAATCGTTTATTGAGCTTAAGGTCAAAGTTAGAACAATTAATTGTTCTAACGAATTTTTCCAAAGAAACAACAACAACAACAAAGTTTTTTTCAATATGAAAAGGAAAAAATCACTAGCTGATCTGATTGCAATTTCTACTCTGCTAAAAGCGTCATCAGAAATCTTTGTGATACCCGTGCAAGCGCGCGCTAACGCACTGCACCATCGGGGCGATGAGATTTGAAGCGTCAATTTCTCAGTTTTTCCTCCATTTCATAATGTCACATTTGTTGTTGTATTTCTGTTTTACTTTAGTTTCTATGCTTATGTTATTATATGTAGTCCAACAGCCTGTTGGAAGTCTGCACTAACAAAGCATGTTTACTGAAGTTGTTTTTAGAATTTTTGCTGATTTTTGTTTTCAGCTGTTTCCGTTTGGTCGAGCTCTACCATTTGATTAAAGTTTTTTCTAAATGACCTCTATATTAATTATGTTGACTTTATATGATTTAAATACAAATTCTAAATGTTTGATAGTTTAAATCATACTTGATTTTAAATACAAATTCTAGTTGTTTGATAGTTTAAAATCGTTTATTGAGCTTAAGGTCAAAGTTAGAACAATTAATTGTTCTAACGAATTTTTCCAAAGAAACAACAACAACAACAAAGTTTTTTTCAATATGAAAAGGAAAAAATCACTAGCTGATCTGATTGCAATTTCTACTCTGCTAAAAGCGTCATCAGAAATCTTTGTGATACCCGTGCAAGCGCGCGCTAACGCACTGCACCATCGGGGCGATGAGATTTGAAGCGTCAATTTCTCAGTTTTTCCTCCATTTCATAATGTCACATTTGTTGTTGTATTTCTGTTTTACTTTAGTTTCTATGCTTATGTTATTATATGTAGTCCAACAGCCTGTTGGAAGTCTGCACTAACAAAGCATGTTTACTGAAGTTGTTTTTAGAATTTTTGCTGATTTTTGTTTTCAGCTGTTTCCGTTTGGTCGAGCTCTACCATTTGATTAAAGTTTTTTCTAAATGACCTCTATATTAATTATGTTGACTTTATATGATTTAAATACAAATTCTAAATGTTTGATAGTTTAAATCATACTTGATTTTAAATACAAATTCTAGTTGTTTGATAGTTTAAAATCGTTTATTGAGCTTAAGGTCAAAGTTAGAACAATTAATTGTTCTAACGAATTTTTCCAAAGAAACAACAACAACAACAAAGTTTTTTTCAATATGAAAAGGAAAAAATCACTAGCTGATCTGATTGCAATTTCTACTCTGCTAAAAGCGTCATCAGAAATCTTTGTGATACCCGTGCAAGCGCGCGCTAACGCACTGCACCATCGGGGCGATGAGATTTGAAGCGTCAATTTCTCAGTTTTTCCTCCATTTCATAATGTCACATTTGTTGTTGTATTTCTGTTTTACTTTAGTTTCTATGCTTATGTTATTATATGTAGTCCAACAGCCTGTTGGAAGTCTGCACTAACAAAGCATGTTTACTGAAGTTGTTTTTAGAATTTTTGCTGATTTTTGTTTTCAGCTGTTTCCGTTTGGTCGAGCTCTACCATTTGATTAAAGTTTTTTCTAAATGACCTCTATATTAATTATGTTGACTTTATATGATTTAAATACAAATTCTAAATGTTTGATAGTTTAAATCATACTTGATTTTAAATACAAATTCTAGTTGTTTGATAGTTTAAAATCGTTTATTGAGCTTAAGGTCAAAGTTAGAACAATTAATTGTTCTAACGAATTTTTCCAAAGAAACAACAACAACAACAAAGTTTTTTTCAATATGAAAAGGAAAAAATCACTAGCTGATCTGATTGCAATTTCTACTCTGCTAAAAGCGTCATCAGAAATCTTTGTGATACCCGTGCAAGCGCGCGCTAACGCACTGCACCATCGGGGCGATGAGATTTGAAGCGTCAATTTCTCAGTTTTTCCTCCATTTCATAATGTCACATTTGTTGTTGTATTTCTGTTTTACTTTAGTTTCTATGCTTATGTTATTTTATGTAGTCCAACAGCCTGTTGGAAGTCTGCACTAACAAAGCATGTTTACTGAAGTTGTTTTTAGAATTTTTGCTGATTTTTGTTTTCAGCTGTTTCCGTTTGGTCGAGCTCTACCATTTGATTAAAGTTTTTTCTAAATGACCTCTATATTAATTATGTTGACTTTATATGATTTAAATACAAATTCTAAATGTTTGATAGTTTAAATCATACTTGATTTTAAATACAAATTCTAGTTGTTTGATAGTTTAAAATCGTTTATTGAGCTTAAGGTCAAAGTTAGAACAATTAATTGTTCTAACGAATTTTTCCAAAGAAACAACAACAACAACAAAGTTTTTTTCAATATGAAAAGGAAAAAATCACTAGCTGATCTGATTGCAATTTCTACTCTGCTAAAAGCGTCATCAGAAATCTTTGTGATACCCGTGCAAGCGCGCGCTAACGCACTGCACCATCGGGGCGATGAGATTTGAAGCGTCAATTTCTCAGTTTTTCCTCCATTTCATAATGTCACATTTGTTGTTGTATTTCTGTTTTACTTTAGTTTCTATGCTTATGTTATTATATGTAGTCCAACAGCCTGTTGGAAGTCTGCACTAACAAAGCATGTTTACTGAAGTTGTTTTTAGAATTTTTGCTGATTTTTGTTTTCAGCTGTTTCCGTTTGGTCGAGCTCTACCATTTGATTAAAGTTTTTTCTAAATGACCTCTATATTAATTATGTTGACTTTATATGATTTAAATACAAATTCTAAATGTTTGATAGTTTAAATCATACTTGATTTTAAATACAAATTCTAGTTGTTTGATAGTTTAAAATCGTTTATTGAGCTTAAGGTCAAAGTTAGAACAATTAATTGTTCTAACGAATTTTTCCAAAGAAACAACAACAACAACAACAAAGTTTTTTTCAATATGAAAAGGAAAAAATCACTAGCTGATCTGATTGCAATTTCTACTCTGCTAAAAGCGTCATCAGAAATCTTTGTGATACCCGTGCAAGCGCGCGCTAACGCACTGCACCATCGGGGCGATGAGATTTGAAGCGTCAATTTCTCAGTTTTTCCTCCATTTCATAATGTCACATTTGTTGTTGTATTTCTGTTTTACTTTAGTTTCTATGCTTATGTTATTATATGTAGTCCAACAGCCTGTTGGAAGTCTGCACTAACAAAGCATGTTTACTGAAGTTGTTTTTAGAATTTTTGCTGATTTTTGTTTTCAGCTGTTTCCGTTTGGTCGAGCTCTACCATTTGATTAAAGTTTTTTCTAAATGACCTCTATATTAATTATGTTGACTTTATATGATTTAAATACAAATTCTAAATGTTTGATAGTTTAAATCATACTTGATTTTAAATACAAATTCTAGTTGTTTGATAGTTTAAAATCGTTTATTGAGCTTAAGGTCAAAGTTAGAACAATTAATTGTTCTAACGAATTTTTCCAAAGAAACAACAACAACAACAAAGTTTTTTTCAATATGAAAAGGAAAAAATCACTAGCTGATCTGATTGCAATTTCTACTCTGCTAAAAGCGTCATCAGAAATCTTTGTGATACCCGTGCAAGCGCGCGCTAACGCACTGCACCATCGGGGCGATGAGATTTGAAGCGTCAATTTCTCAGTTTTTCCTCCATTTCATAATGTCACATTTGTTGTTGTATTTCTGTTTTACTTTAGTTTCTATGCTTATGTTATTATATGTAGTCCAACAGCCTGTTGGAAGTCTGCACTAACAAAGCATGTTTACTGAAGTTGTTTTTAGAATTTTTGCTGATTTTTGTTTTCAGCTGTTTCCGTTTGGTCGAGCTCTACCATTTGATTAAAGTTTTTTCTAAATGACCTCTATATTAATTATGTTGACTTTATATGATTTAAATACAAATTCTAAATGTTTGATAGTTTAAATCATACTTGATTTTAAATACAAATTCTAGTTGTTTGATAGTTTAAAATCGTTTATTGAGCTTAAGGTCAAAGTTAGAACAATTAATTGTTCTAACGAATTTTTCCAAAGAAACAACAACAACAACAAAGTTTTTTTCAATATGAAAAGGAAAAAATCACTAGCTGATCTGATTGCAATTTCTACTCTGCTAAAAGCGTCATCAGAAATCTTTGTGATACCCGTGCAAGCGCGCGCTAACGCACTGCACCATCGGGGCGATGAGATTTGAAGCGTCAATTTCTCAGTTTTTCCTCCATTTCATAATGTCACATTTGTTGTTGTATTTCTGTTTTACTTTAGTTTCTATGCTTATGTTATTATATGTAGTCCAACAGCCTGTTGGAAGTCTGCACTAACAAAGCATGTTTACTGAAGTTGTTTTTAGAATTTTTGCTGATTTTTGTTTTCAGCTGTTTCCGTTTGGTCGAGCTCTACCATTTGATTAAAGTTTTTTCTAAATGACCTCTATATTAATTATGTTGACTTTATATGATTTAAATACAAATTCTAAATGTTTGATAGTTTAAATCATACAGTAAACATGCTTTGTTAGTGCAGACTTCCAACAGGCTGTTGGACTACATATAATAACATAAGCATAGAAACTAAAGTAAAACAGAAATACAACAACAAATGTGACATTATGAAATGGAGGAAAAACTGAGAAATTGACGCTTCAAATCTCATCGCCCCGATGGTGCAGTGCGTTAGCGCGCGCTTGCACGGGTATCACAAAGATTTCTGATGACGCTTTTAGCAGAGTAGAAATTGCAATCAGATCAGCTAGTGATTTTTTCCTTTTCATATTGAAAAAAACTTTGTTGTTGTTGTTGTTTCTTTGGAAAAATTCGTTAGAACAATTAATTGTTCTAACTTTGACCTTAAGCTCAATAAACGATTTTAAACTATCAAACAACTAGAATTTGTATTTAAAATCAAGTATGATTTAAACTATCAAACATTTAGAATTTGTATTTAAATCATATAAAGTCAACATAATTAATATAGAGGTCATTTAGAAAAAACTTTAATCAAATGGTAGAGCTCGACCAAACGGAAACAGCTGAAAACAAAAATCAGCAAAAATTCTAAAAACAACTTCAGTAAACATGCTTTGTTAGTGCAGACTTCCAACAGGCTGTTGGACTACATATAATAACATAAGCATAGAAACTAAAGTAAAACAGAAATACAACAACAAATGTGACATTATGAAATGGAGGAAAAACTGAGAAATTGACGCTTCAAATCTCATCGCCCCGATGGTGCAGTGCGTTAGCGCGCGCTTGCACGGGTATCACAAAGATTTCTGATGACGCTTTTAGCAGAGTAGAAATTGCAATCAGATCAGCTAGTGATTTTTTCCTTTTCATATTGAAAAAAACTTTGTTGTTGTTGTTGTTTCTTTGGAAAAATTCGTTAGAACAATTAATTGTTCTAACTTTGACCTTAAGCTCAATAAACGATTTTAAACTATCAAACAACTAGAATTTGTATTTAAAATCAAGTATGATTTAAACTATCAAACATTTAGAATTTGTATTTAAATCATATAAAGTCAACATAATTAATATAGAGGTCATTTAGAAAAAACTTTAATCAAATGGTAGAGCTCGACCAAACGGAAACAGCTGAAAACAAAAATCAGCAAAAATTCTAAAAACAACTTCAGTAAACATGCTTTGTTAGTGCAGACTTCCAACAGGCTGTTGGACTACATATAATAACATAAGCATAGAAACTAAAGTAAAACAGAAATACAACAACAAATGTGACATTATGAAATGGAGGAAAAACTGAGAAATTGACGCTTCAAATCTCATCGCCCCGATGGTGCAGTGCGTTAGCGCGCGCTTGCACGGGTATCACAAAGATTTCTGATGACGCTTTTAGCAGAGTAGAAATTGCAATCAGATCAGCTAGTGATTTTTTCCTTTTCATATTGAAAAAAACTTTGTTGTTGTTGTTGTTTCTTTGGAAAAATTCGTTAGAACAATTAATTGTTCTAACTTTGACCTTAAGCTCAATAAACGATTTTAAACTATCAAACAACTAGAATTTGTATTTAAAATCAAGTATGATTTAAACTATCAAACATTTAGAATTTGTATTTAAATCATATAAAGTCAACATAATTAATATAGAGGTCATTTAGAAAAAACTTTAATCAAATGGTAGAGCTCGACCAAACGGAAACAGCTGAAAACAAAAATCAGCAAAAATTCTAAAAACAACTTCAGTAAACATGCTTTGTTAGTGCAGACTTCCAACAGGCTGTTGGACTACATATAATAACATAAGCATAGAAACTAAAGTAAAACAGAAATACAACAACAAATGTGACATTATGAAATGGAGGAAAAACTGAGAAATTGACGCTTCAAATCTCATCGCCCCGATGGTGCAGTGCGTTAGCGCGCGCTTGCACGGGTATCACAAAGATTTCTGATGACGCTTTTAGCAGAGTAGAAATTGCAATCAGATCAGCTAGTGATTTTTTCCTTTTCATATTGAAAAAAACTTTGTTGTTGTTGTTGTTTCTTTGGAAAAATTCGTTAGAACAATTAATTGTTCTAACTTTGACCTTAAGCTCAATAAACGATTTTAAACTATCAAACAACTAGAATTTGTATTTAAAATCAAGTATGATTTAAACTATCAAACATTTAGAATTTGTATTTAAATCATATAAAGTCAACATAATTAATATAGAGGTCATTTAGAAAAAACTTTAATCAAATGGTAGAGCTCGACCAAACGGAAACAGCTGAAAACAAAAATCAGCAAAAATTCTAAAAACAACTTCAGTAAACATGCTTTGTTAGTGCAGACTTCCAACAGGCTGTTGGACTACATATAATAACATAAGCATAGAAACTAAAGTAAAACAGAAATACAACAACAAATGTGACATTATG
Source organism: Dichetophora obliterata (assembly GCA_963920525.1). Classification (NCBI taxonomy): domain Eukaryota; kingdom Metazoa; phylum Arthropoda; class Insecta; order Diptera; family Sciomyzidae; genus Dichetophora; species Dichetophora obliterata. Next base: position 115,558,824 of record OY986435.1, read on the forward strand.
AAATGGAGGAAAAACTGAGAAATTGACGCTTCAAATCTCATCGCCCCGATGGTGCAGTGCGTTAGCGCGCGCTTGCACGGGTATCACAAAGATTTCTGATGACGCTTTTAGCAGAGTAGAAATTGCAATCAGATCAGCTAGTGATTTTTTCCTTTTCATATTGAAAAAAACTTTGTTGTTGTTGTTGTTTCTTTGGAAAAATTCGTTAGAACAATTAATTGTTCTAACTTTGACCTTAAGCTCAATAAACGATTTTAAACTATCAAACAACTAGAATTTGTATTTAAAATCAAGTATGATTTAAACTATCAAACATTTAGAATTTGTATTTAAATCATATAAAGTCAACATTTCTTAATATTTTCATGCACGAAATTTCCTAAGCATTTCAGTCATCACTTCAATAACGAAATTTCATTAACTTTTTCTCTCTTTTCGCTTACGAAACTTATACAACGTTCTGCATTGCGTTCTTGCACGAATTTGGAACACTAATAGAGATTTTTGCCAATAAAATGTATGGCTAAATCAGCATGTTTAGTCCAAGAATCTTAAAAATCACACATGATCCTCTTACGATTTCTTTAAGAACGGAACTACTGGGCTGAAGCTCTCTAACACAGACGCAAAAATGTCTATACCCTGCCAACATTTTGAAGTGTCTTTCATCGTCCAACGCCAAATGCGTCACGTCTAAGTCACTTCCGTACGTTAATTGGAAGAAAGTAGTTCCGTTATGCAAAAAATAAACAACAAAACAAAGGAAGTCATCGAAAGTAAAGTCGCAGTGATTGCGAAATGAAGATCGATGAAAAAACAGATAAAAAAAAACCAGAATAGAACAAAGAACTTGCTGATATATGTATGTCTGTAAGTTCGATTAGTTGGTTTTGTGTTCTGCAGTTGGTGGTGATAAAGTGCGATTTTGTTTTTTAATTGTTAAAAATATTTGTATCATTCCTAAGAACGTCATTAAAAAGAATTATATCGGATGAGATGGCCGTCAATCTAACTTGGCGTGGAACATACGATAAGCCAAGCATTAAACGATTTACTACTTTCGCGCTAATAAAAAGTAATGTTCCACATAAAAATATAAGTATGAAATAATTAATTTAATTTTGTTTAATCCTATAGATGCCTGTCATTCGAAGTATGCTAACTCGACCGATATTGACATAAATAAAGTTTGTCAACAACACATTCTGCACGCTAGAGACAGGGTACAGAAGAAGCAAAAAGCTGAGCTAAAAAAATTAAAAAAATTTCTTGCTTATTTTTAATTACCAATTGAATTAAATATTTCTTTTTTTTATAAATCTATTTCTTGAACAGAATTAAATATTATAAAATTTAAAAAAAATAAAAAACTTTTATATATTGCATTTTTAACTTTCACGAGGTGACTACAAAGTGCCTTCTAATAGGCACTAATAGGTGACTTCTAAAAGACACTCATAAGTAACTTCTACACTAGTGCGTGGCTTTCAGAAGTAACGCAGGCGGGGAACAACTTCACAATACGAAAGTGACTCCTAAGATGAAAAAAAGATATCGCACGCGTTGAATTGTAACTTCTTCAAGTCACTTTTAAGTGACTTCTGCGATAGAAAATGTTGGCAGGGTATTGTTGAATGAACACCACTGGTGTACATGAAAGTGTCTTGAAAGTGCTTGTATTAGTGACATTGGAGGCAAGAGCTTTAACATTGGAGTAAAAATTTTAAACAATTTTTGACGGCTTTTTTTATTCTATTTGTACACAGATGTACACAGATGTACATGATAAGTTAACTGTGCTATATATATATTAGAGTGACCCCCATTTTTAAAAGTTTTATTTATGTTGACGGCATAGGCTTATAATATTTGATTTGGTATAAAACTAAAATCTAGAAAGTTTCGTGCCGATTGATGAACTTTTAGAACTCGCTCAAGAGCCCGAAAGTTGAAGAATCGTTTTGTATGGGTTTTTCTTGGTATTTAATCAAAGAAGTAAGAATAACAATACTTTAAGTAAATTTTTTGAAGTAAACTTGGTATGCACTTCGTTTTTTATTTAAAAGCTCTTTAGAATGAGTTATAAAATATAAGAATCGGATGAAAATTACCATAGTTGTGATATTTTACTTTTCGAAAAAATTCCAAACACAAAAAATTGTGAGATTACTTTGAATAACTTGGGCGTTATGCAATTTTTTATTAAAAGTGTACCTTTTTGAAAATGTCGAGTTTGAGTATTTTTACGAAAAAAATTCTCAAAAATACAAAATGTTAACCAATAACAACAATAATGCTTAAAGCATAGTATTTTGTGCTCAAAATTAAAAAAAACCAAATTTTAAGAAAAAAGCTATAGCTGGTGAAACTTGAGTTTTTTTCAAAAATCCGCGCAAAGTGCCTGTTTCTGGCATTGCGAACACAAATAAAAATCATTGAAAAATCGTAAAAACGTTATATCTCAATTGAAATGACTTTCAAATAAGTGTTTTTTAATATTTCGTATTTTTGTATTACAAAAATGTTTGAATTTCGGGGCTGCCAATATATTAGGCCCAGGTTTTACTGTTCAAAATCCAAAACCAACCAATTTAATTTTTCATCACTGTAAATTGCAAATTGTTTGTATGTTGTGTAAAGATTTTAACAACTGCCGTAAATTTATTTGAACTTAAGAATTTTAACATTTTTGGAAATTTTCAATAAATTGAAAGTTATAAAAGAAAACCGACAATACTTGTTGTACTGAAGGTAATTTCGATCCGAGAATCTGTGAAAACTCAGTTCTAACATTCATTGACATTCATTGTTTTTTTTTCCAAATAATTAATAACAAGAACAGCAAAATATAATAAGCACAGTGATCAAAAATTAACTAATGTCAATTGAAATTGTTATATCTCACTCAGGTTATGTTGTAGAGTTGCCATTTTAAAGCATTTTCTATGTAACATTATTAGTACTAAAACTTTTGTAATACAAAAATACAAAATACTAAAAAAAAATTAATTTGAAAGTCATTTCAAATGAGATATAACGTTATTACGATTTTTCAATTATTTTTTTTGTGTTTGCAGTGCCAGAAACAGGCACTTTGCGGATTTTTGAAAAAAAACTCAAGCTATAATTTTTGTCTTAAAATTTTCTTTTTTAACTTTGTGCACAAAATAGCTCAAGACTATGCTTTAAGTATTATTGTTGTTATTGGTTAATATTTTGCATTTTTGGATTGTTGAGAATTTTTTTCGTAAAAATACTCAAACTCTACGTTTTCAAAAAGGTACACACTTCTAATAAAAAATTCCATAACGCCCAAGTTAGTCAAAGTAATCTTACAATTTTTTGTATTTGTAATAAGTGCTGTTTCAGAAAATAGCTCAACAATATTCCATTGAAATTTTGTAAAATTTGCATTTTTACGATTTTTTTTATTACAACAAGTAAGATAATGGAATTTTTTTCGAAAGGTAAGATATCACATCTATGGTAGTTTTAATCCGATTTTTACATTTTATACCTCATTTAAAAATATACTACAAGTATTCTTACTTCTTTGATTAAATACCAAGAAAAACCCATACAAAACGATTCTCCAACTTTCGGGCTCTTGAGCGAGTTCTAAAAGTTCATCAATCTGCACGAAACTTTCTAGATTTTATTCTAGATTTTATACCAAATCAAATATTTTTAGCCTATGCCGTCAACAATTCGAGCTAACTTTTTTGTTTTCATACAAACGAGGGGCACCCTAATATATATACACACATATATATATTTATGGGAATCTGTGGGCGAACCTTTACAATGTAACAGGTCTGACTGTCTTAACCTGGCGAGGCCAGCATAATCTTTGTGAAATCACCTCAAGTCGACTCACACCTCCACGTGGTGTTTCCTGGGCAACGTCATAACTGACAACCGTTGGTTTGGCGGCTAATCTGAGCGGCGGGCCCCCCTAGGCTTAAAATAGGTTGTGCGTCGGGTTTGAAGCCCACCCGTAAAAACCAATTTGAAACAATTGGGAAAACAATTAAGAAAAGAAGAAAACTGATCCCCAAATCTGATGACGACTTCCGCAAACGAAAAACTGATAATGATTTAAGGATATGCACCTGGAATGTCCGAACCCTTGATTGGGAAGGTGCCTCTATCCAACTGACTGATGTCTTGGAAAGATACAAAGTTGATATCACTGCTATCCAAAAAATGCGATGGAAGGGACAGGGTTGCATTCGGCATGCACCCTGTGATATCTACTACAGCGGCCATGCGGAGAAGCACGAGTTTGGATGCGGATTTGTAGTTGGCAAGAGACTACGGACCTACGTCCTGCGATTCACACCTGTGAACGAACGACTTGCCATAATCCGCATCAAGGTTAAATTTTTTAATATAAGCCTAATATGTGCGCACGCTCCGACAGAAGACAAGGACGATGAGATCAAGGAAATTTCCTACGAGCGCCTTGAAAATGCTTACGAGCGCTGCCCCCGTCACGACATAAAAATCGTGCTTGGTGACTTCAACGCTAAGGTGGGAAAGGAAAATATTTTTGGTCCAACTGTCGGTAAGTTCAGCTTCCACGACAGCACCTCCGATAAAGGAATGAGGCTGATTGACTTCACCGCAGCACGAAACATGGTCGTAAGTAGCACTAGATTCAAGCATCTCAATATTCATAAAGCCACCTGGATGTCCCCTGATCAAAAAACAAAAAATCAAATTGATCACGTTTTGATCGACGGAAGGCACTCTTCCAGTGTATTGAATGTACGAACGATCCGTTGTGCAAACATTGACTCGGATCACTATCTTGTTGCAGCCAAGATCCGTACACGTCTGTGCGCAGCTAAGAATACACGCAGCCCTACACAGAGAAAGCTAGACGTTGACAAGCTGCAATCGAAACAAACAGCCGATGCTTTCGCCACTCGACTCTCATTCGTGCTTCAAACACACATTTCCAACTCCATGCGTGCGGCTGCTGAAGAGGTGATTGGCTACCACCGCCCTCGCCGAAACCAGTGGTACGACCAGGAGTGTCGCGACGCCACTGCAGAGAAAGACGCCGCCTACAAAGCCACCCTGCAGTCGGTTGTAACACGCGCTGCTAAGGAGCGATACAAAAAAAAGAGAAGGGAAGAGAGACGTACTTTCAGGCCAAAAAAAGAGAGGCAGAAAAGCGCGAGCAAGAGAAGATTGAGATGTATGGTGACAGGAATGAGGCCCGAAAATTTTTCGAAAAAATAAGACGCCTTGCCGATGGTTTTAAAACCGGGGCCTCTTCCTGCAAGGATGAAAACAGGAATCTAGTGACAGATTTCCAGAGTATACTGACGTTATGGAGGGAACACTTCTCTAAGCTTCTAAATGGCGACGCTGACAACAATCCCGCCAATAAAGATGATATTCCGGAAACCCCAATTTTGGATGAAAGCTCCGAGGTTCCACTGCCCGACTACGATGAAGTTCTGACAGCTATAGCTCGGCTTAAAAATAACAAAGCCGCGGGAGCTGATGGCTTACCTGCTGAGCTAAATGCATTCACGAGCTTCTATGCAGAATATGATCGGAAGAATGCACTCCGAACGATTAGAATCTCAGTGTGCTCTGCCCAATCCACAAGAAAGGCGATCCCACTATCTGTGCCAATTACCGTGGGATAAGCCTTCTTAATATCGCATATAAGGTTCTGTCGAGCGTTTTATGTGAAAGATTGAAGCCCATTGCAAACGAACTGATCGGACCTTATCCGTGTGGCTTCAGACCTGGAAAGTTCACCATCGACCAGATTTTCACGCCACGACAAATCTTGGAGAAGACTCAAGAAAAACAAGACAACACCCACCATCTTTTTGTCGACTACAAAGCCGCCTTCGACAGCCCAATAAGGAAGCACCTATACTCCACCATGTCTGAATTTGGTATTCTTGCAAAACTAATACGACTTTGCAGGATGACACTAAGCAACACCAGCAGCGCAGTTAAAATCGGAAAGGACCTTTCCCCACCATTTGTTACCAACCGAGATTTCAGACAAGGTGATTCCTTATCGTGCGACTTTTTCAACCTAATGATGGAAAAGATCATCTGAGCTGCTGATCGGAGACGTAATGGCACAATATTCTACAAGAGTGTTATGCTGCTTGCATATGCTGATGACATCGATATCATTGGCCATAATACTTGCGAAGTCAGTGCAGCATTTTCCAGATTAGAAAAAGAGTTAAGTCGAATGGGTCTGGCAGTGAATGCAGATAAGACGAAATACTTGGTGTTAACAAACAAACAGTCCCAGCGTCTTGGAACCCACGTTACAGTTGACAATACCTCCTTCGAGGTTGTGAAGGACTTCGTTTAGCTGGGATCCAGCATAAACTCAACCAACGACATCAGCATTAAGATCAAACAAAGAATAACTCTTGCAAACAGGTGTTACTTTGGGCTCAGTAGGCAATTTAGAAGCAGAGCCCTCTCTCGACGAACGAAAATCACGCTCTATAAATCACTCATCATGCCCGTCCTATTTTATGCATCACAAACCTGGATGCTGAGCAGTTCAGATGAAAAGACTTTAGGAGCATTCGATAGAAAGATTCTTCGTAAGATCTACGGACCAATCTGCGTCGATGGCAAGTGCCGAATACGATTTAATGATGAACTGTATGAGCTGTACGCTGACATCGACACAGTCAAGCGCATTAAAATCGAGCGGCTTCACTGGCTAGGACATGTTCAGCGCATGAAAGACGATGCTCCAGTGAAGAAAACATTCGATTCGGTACCCATCGTTGGAAAGACCAAGTAGAGGACAACCTGACGAAGCTTGGAATTTCCAACTGGCGCCAGCAAGCGAAAGACAAATGGCTGGCGCAAATTCTTAGATGAGGCCAAGACCGACATACGGTTGTAGCGCCAACTAAGTAAGTAAGTAAAAAATTTAAGGTAACTGAAATCAGTTGAAAATTAGAAAAATTGCAGCAGTTTTAAGATGTTTTTAAATTGAAAATGTCCGATTTATTTTGCATTTGTGTTCGCCAGCATTAAAACTGATAACGGATTTTGGTCATCTATGGCTTGTTAGAAGTAAAACTCTAAATGCCACATTTAGCAAATGTAATTTTTTGTAGAAAATAGAAATGGCGATATAATTTAACTGAGAATAAGAAAAGTTTTATTTTTTATATAAATATAATTTTTATATTTTCTTGAGAATAAAATTCCGGGATTTAGGGTTTGGGCTTTAAATCCCGATATTTCGGGACTAGAAATGGGTTCGGGATCCCGGGATTGAAAGCCCTTTTCGGCACATAGATTAAATTCGTTGTCTTTATATATGTCGGAGTGCACGTTGTGCCTGATATTCGCAAGTTTATACAGAGAGTAGAATTTCGCTATTCGTTGTTTGATGCAAAATTTATTGCTTAGGATTTGGTGAAGGCAACGTTCGAAGGATTCTGGGGTAAGCACCGCGAACAAAATTATCGAAGTCTTGTCGCCGATTTGATGGAAGCGTTTAGTCAACTCATTGTTCGAATATCGCTTCAAATACACACTCTGCACCATCTTATGGATTTATAAGAACAGCAAATTCCATTTGAGTTTGATGAACAAGGCAAGCGTTTCCATCAAACGACAAAAACAACGGAGGGAAAGCGGTACAAGAAAAAAATTTGAAATTTTTTATGACTGTTTTTTGTTCGTTTTTTGGCACCGGATGAGGCGTTATGGCCAACATAAATGCATTTCATAACACACATACGAAAATACATTAAAAAAACATTTTAACATTTATCAATTATATCTGTTCGGGTAGCGAACGATCGTGGATAGATTGGCGGAAAAAGAGAACAAATGGGTTAGAGTGGGTTTGGAACAATTTATGTTTTATTTTATACCTTTTGGTAAAATAATTGTGGTGTTATAATATGGTTGATTGATTGTTTTGAGTGTTGATGGGTGTTTGTAGTTATTTGTTGTTGATCCGTTGATAGAAGTCTTCTTTGTTGAGTTTGTCGTGGTGATGTCCTTGTCTTCAGGATGGGTGGGTTGTTGCAATGGTGATTTTCACTTTCTGTCTATTAGAACAAATAATCACATAAGACGCTGGCGCAACCTTGCTGTTGCCGAACGACAACTGTCAGCGCTCGTGCGACTTGTAGCGAGTAGTTGAGCAGACGTGTTTAATACACACGGTGTTTACGTTTGACGTAAACATTCCGCCCGCCTTGCAGTGTCTGCAAACTAAAGAGATTAGTAGGGTTCTAAACAGATATTTTAAGTGAGTAAAATACAAATATTCATTTTTAATATTCAGTGCATATCTTATTAAATACGAGTGTAATTTGCTCACTTATTATTTAGAGTAGGGTAGAGTAGGGTACGGTAGATTAGAGTAGAGTAGAGTAGAGTTGAGTGGAGGGTAGGACCACTACGTTTTTAATGAGTAAAATTTTCTTTTATTATGGGTGGAGTTTCTCATATCGGGTTCGGCTTATTTTACTTCGAATTATTTTACTCGAGTCCAAAAAGTGATCTTGGGTTAGGATCGCTGTTTTTGACGAGATTGGATTCCGAGTAAATAGCGGGGTGTATTTATCGGAAGATCGTTTTTTCTTGCTAAGTGGATTAAGCCTATCTCGTTTCGCCTTTTTCTCCTTGGTCGGTTGATTGAAGTTCTCATCTATCGTGTGAGGACGGTTGGGTGAGTTATTAGCGATGACTCGAGGAGCTCGTGGCAGTGAAGAAAATTTGGGTTTGATTTCTTTGGGTGCTATGGCAGATGACTTTTTGGGTTTAAAGTCTTGGGTGGTGCCAAATGGGTTATTGGCCCAATCTTCTACTTTTGGATATTCTGTCATAGCAATATGTCTCGCAATTTTACATTCTTTACAATGTGAGTTCTTTTTGTTGGGGTTGGGTTCTTCTTTCGGTTTTTTTAACAGAGTCAAGTTGTCGTTACTTTTAATTGTGTTGTGTAACTACACAATTTTGTTGGGTTTTGACTCAAGAACCGGTCCAGAAAGAATCCATCCAAATTCGGATTCTTGCGCTAGTAAGCATCCGCCTATATTGCGCTGAATACCACGGTGAATAATGAGTGGATAGACATCACAGCCGATGATCACATCCACGGGTCGAGACATATAAAATTGGGGGTCTGCCAATTTGTGGCCAGACAGGGTCTCACATATGCTCGAATCAATCGAGTGTGTGGGTAAATCACATGTGAGAGTCTTCATCACCAGGGCCCGGGCCTCAATTTTAAGGGTTGGATTGATTGAGGATCGCAATGTTAGCTCACAACACTTTGTCGGGCTTGCAGAAACTATCTGGTTCAGACCCGTTATCTGCGCACCTATTGATCGGGTTGCAAGACCAATTCGTTTTCTCAGGTGCTCTGTTATAAATGTTGCCTCAGATCCAGAGTCAATGAGGGCTCTTGCTGTGTGTGTGGCTCCTTGGTGTTCAATGCTGACCATTGCCGTTCCGAGTAGAGTCTTCTTTCTGCTGGCCGCAAAGTGTGAAGAAATTGCCTTAGATTTTTCGAGCTCATTTGTTGGGTTAGTGAGTGTAGAGTTAGTGGACTGTATGTGTGTTGAGAATGCCTGACTTGTAGAGCTTTTTCGCTCAGCTGTTTCTTTGACTTGAGCACTCGTGCTTGGGGTGGGTTCTGGTTCTGTGATTCTTCTGTGCAATAAGGAATTGTGCCTCTTATTGCAGTATCGACAGTTATATCCACTCCTACAGTCATTTATTCTATGGGAGACTGCTAGGCAGTTAAAGCAGCATCTAGCTTTCTGAACTGTGGCTAGGCGATCATCCACTTTTATGGAGATGAAGCTTGGGCACTCCCGAAGAGTGTGCTCGCTACTGAAAAGCCTGCAGATAGCTCCATCAGCTTCATATTCGGGTTTGGCATTCATGGGTTTGGATTTTTGTGTGTCAGGATTTTTTGACAAATTTATGTGGTACGAATTAATGCGCTTTTCTGCCCATCTGGGTCCAGAGCTACTGGAAGGGTTTGGTTGACTAGGTTTTGTATAGACAAAACCTTTAATGTCGCCAACCGATTCGAGTGTTTTAAACTTGTGGGCCAGAAATTTGTCCAGACTTTTCCATTCAGGAATTGTGGAGTTATCGATTAGAGAACTTTCAAAGTCCTCTAAGAAACTCTTGGGTAGTCTGGTAGAGCAAATGTACACTAAGATAGGATCCCAACTATCCGTATCTATCTCTAGGGTTTGGAGTGTCTTGATAGAGCTTCCTGACTCTATAAGAACTTGTGGAAAATTAAGGAGGGTTTTGAGTTGCGCGTTTATTTGCATTCTTTTATTTTCGTACTGTCGACGAGATTACTCCACGCCATAAAAAATCCTTCATTTGTCAATGGGGCATTTTTTATTATGTCCTTAGCATCACCGCGGGTTTTTTGCAACAAGTAGAAAAGTTTTTCAACGTTGCTTAATCGGGTATTGTTTATGTATAGGGCCGTAAACAGGTACCTAAACGTTGGCCATGTGGCATAATCCCCATTGAAAATGTCAATGTCGCAGGGTGGAAGATTTATTGATGGGTAATTTTCAGAAGCTGGGGTCGATTTTTAGGATGAAGTTTTGGGCTTATCTTCTATAGCCTTTATGATTTCAATATGCTCTGTTATTGAGGCATAACAGTTAACATATGCTTGGTACGTCTTCCGGTACCTTGCCTTGAATTTTTCCTTGTTCAAAGGTGCTTGTGGGTCTTCAGGCTTTTCCCGCACAGTTTCGTATGCTGCCTAAAACTTGTCGAACAAATATTGCAGCTGCTTTTTTTGCACTTCCAGCACATGAGAAGTCTGATCTGCGAGTTGGGTATTAGTATGCCACTCTTCCAACTCCATAATGTCATTTGAAAAATTAACATATATGGTCAGCGACATTTTAAGAATTTGCGATTTAAGGGTTAAGGGTGGTAAAGGGTTAAAAATTTTATGGGTTCAAAATAAATGTTTTTTTTAAAAATCTCAAATTTAGAGTAATAATTGGGTTAAGGGTCTCACCAATTACTTTTATTGAGAGAAAATAAGATTTTAATTAATTTGTATTTAGGGTGCTAATGGATTAGCAAGCAAAAGTTTTGCAAATTTTGAGTTTAAAATTTAATTTACATTTAAATCGCCGAAAAATTCCAGAAAAATTGAAAATAATTGTTAAAAATGGGTTAAGGGTCCTTAATGGGTTAAGGAATCACAATGGGTTAACAATTTTTTTCGAATAAAATAAATTTTTAACAATATCGGGTAAATTTTAAAAATCCCGGTTAAATTTTGTTCGATAGGGTATCAAAAAAGTTTTCCTCGATGTGGCAACATCAAATGAGAAACCTTTTCTATTGTTTAAAGAGTATATATGTACGTATGTATATACACATAAACAAAAGAGTGGGTGGGTAATAAGCAAAGAAGTTAGCAACAACTAAATCAGCTGCGAAATCTTTAACTCAGTGCAAGCTTGCAGAGCAAAATTAATATAGTTTTATTCTAAATTTGTTATCCACAATAGGTGATTTTAAAAGTGTTTAGTGAAAAATTTGTAATATTTGTGCATTTTTTGTATTTTAATGTCTTAAATTATTAAAATGAATGAAACTATTTGCCGGTGTGTTTTGTTGTGACGAAAATTTGTTCGTGCAGTTTTTTCTTCGGCGTTTGTGTGTAGTTTAGACTTTTGACTTTTTGTGCACAAATATTTTTTGTTAATTTATTTATAATGAAATTATGGCACTGAATAAAGATGAATATTTATTTACTCACTATTTTCTTTAATTGGGTAGGGTTGGGTGGAGTTTTGTGTGTTCCAAGAGTGTTTGTTGCTCGCTTTTGTTTTTCTTTGCTGGTGCGGTGTTTTGTTCACTTGTTCTACGGGTCTCTTTGTTGTGGACGTTGGAGTCGCACAATTTTCTTGGCCAATTTTTGGGTGCTGGTTTCGCTATCCGGCTCGTGTGGACCAAATGTTCGGGTAGCGAACGATCGTGGATAGATTGGCGGAAAAAGAAAACAAATGGTTTAGAGTGGGTTAGGAACAATTTATGTTTTATTTTATACCTTTTGGTAAAACAATTGTGGTGTCATAATATGGTTGATTGATTGTTTTGAGTGTTGATGCGTGTTTGTAGTTATTTGTTGTTGATCCGTTGATAGAAGTCTTCTTTGTTGAGTTTGTCGTGGTGATGTCCTTGTCTTCAGGATGGGTGGGTTGTTGCAATGGTGATTTTCACTTTCTGTCTATTAGAACAAATAATCACATAAGACGCTGGCGCAACCTTGCTGTTGCCGAACGACAACTGTCAGCGCTCGTGCGACTTGTAGCGAGTAGTTGAGCAGACGTGTTTAATACACACGGTGTTTACGTTTGACGTAAACAATATCAATTTATATCGCCTTTTCTTTTCTTCAAAAAATGAAAATTGTTAAATGTGGCATTTAAAATTTCCTCTCTAACAAGCCTTGGATGACCAAAATCTGTTATCATTTGGTTAAATGGCAGTAGTTGTATGCCACGAACGCATATACGAAAAATCGGTCATTGTCAATTTAAAAAACACCTTAAACCTGCTGCAATTTTTTCCAATTTTCAACTGATTTCAATTACAGTAAATTATATAGACAAGTATTTTATAGTTTTAGTGATTCCTACAAAACCAAATAAGAATCTTTTTTGGTTACTATTTTTAAAAAAATAAAGAAGCACTAACATTTTTGTTTAAGAATTATTGATTGAGAATAATTTATTGAAATATGATATTTCTGTTTAATTATACGGCCACACATCATATATTGTTTTGTTTGCACAAATCATCATATATTGTTTTCCTTTTAATTAAGTGTGGACTAGAGCCCTGCGGATGTGCACTTAAAAACAGCTTACAAAACATTTCGTTGTCCACACTACACTGCACTGTCTTGCTTGCTGCAAAGAAATGGTGTGTGTGATTGCAGCGAAGACGAACAAAACATGATAGTGCAATCAAAACAGATCATAGAGATTGTTGATATAAGATATCATTGTCAGAGAGCTCACTGCAGTCAATGCAACGAAAACTTGTTCACTGGCAATAGATGATTTGTATCAGTACAGCGAGAATTGTGTGCGGTCGCCAACGATTCGGTGAATTACAACAATCATGAAATTATTGAAGTTATTGTAAAAAATGTCTAGCTAGGCGCTAACGACTGCTAATTAAAATGATAAAAATGATTCAAATGATCTATTGCCACATATTGCTTTTTATTTTCATCTTACTGTAAATGATGAAACTTCATTGCTTGTGGTGTTAACGAACAAAAACACGTCGTACATGGATTGCCGTGAGAGAAAGTGTGTATTGCTTGTTGTTGCAGGTTTTGGTTTGGTGTTGAGCAGATCAAACTCTCAAGTGCTATTAAATGACAATCAACTGTGAGCAATGCAATAAATCGCAGTGTGTGTACGTTGAAGTAGATGCAACGACGCAGGGCTTTAGTGTAGACCACCAAGTTGGCCACACATCATATATTGTTTTATGATTACGCGATGATTTAATCAAATTTATCATTGCTTCCATTAATCAGAATGGAAAATGGAAGAATATTGATTACTAACAATATTCTTCCAATCTCTGCCCTTCAGGAAAAATCGGAAGACTTCCATCTAAAAGTGATAAAGAAACATTCCCCACCGTATCTTTTGAAAGCTTAAGGGTAGTTTTGTGTTTATATTGTTTTCAAACCGTATCTTTTGGAAGCTTAAGGGTAGTTTTGTATTTATATTGTTTCCACACAGCTTCTTTAAGAATGCATTTGGAAACGTTTATTTATTGTCAAGCAATGACAATAGAAAATATTAATATCATTGTTTTCTAGCCGATTATTGGATAATTCGATAGTCTAGTGGTAGCGCGCTTGACTGTCGCTCAGGCCGGGATCCTGGCCGGGCATTTTCGTAACAAGGGAGAAGATTGTTTCCACATTAATTCTTAGATCAGGGAAGAGGACTGCTTGTAATTCGCTTTTTAAGACAGCGGAGAGGAATGTTTCCACATTAATTTTTAACACAGCTGATAGGAATGTTTCCCTCTAATGACATGCTATGTAAAAAAAGCAATGGAATGCAACAAAGGAGAATGCTTCCTAAATTCCATGGAATATTTCCTGGTAACATCCGGGAATGCTAACATTTCCTGGAGGGTGGCTCTGTGAGGTTATTTGGTATTTAAGATAAAGTTTGTAAGCTCAGTTAATAAGAACAAGCTTAAAAATAAAGTCGCGTTTTTTAAAAACGAAATTATCCAGCATTATAATTTAACTACTAGCCTCGGTTATAAGTAATTGGATTTTTTGTTTGTTTTAAACTTTAGGTTTTCACTTCATAACCGAAATTTTATCAACTTTCTTAATATTTTCATGCACGAAATTTCCTAAGCATTTCAGTCATCACTTCAATAACGAAATTTCATTAACTTTTTCTCTCTTTTCGCTTACGAAACTTATACAACGTTATGCATTGCGTTCCTGCACGAATTTGGAGCACTTATATAAAATTGTTGCCAATAAAATGTATGGCTAAATCAGCATGTTTCGTCCAAGAATCTTAAAAATCACGCATGATCCTCTTACGATTTCTTTAAGAACGGAACTACTGGGCTGAAGCTCTCTAACGCAGACGCAAAAATGTCTATATTGTATTGTCTATATTTTCAAACCCATACTAATTTTTGAAAAAAACTCAAGCTATAATTTTTTTCTTAGAATTTTTTTTTTAACTTAGTGCACAAAATAGCTCAAGACTATGCTTTAAGTATTATTGTTGTTATTGGTTAAGATTTTGCATTTTTGGATTTTTGAGAATTTTTTTCGTAAAAATACTCAAACTCTACGTTTTCAAAAAGGTACACACTTCTAATAAAAAATTCCATAACGCCCAAGTTAGTCAAAGTAATCTCACAATTTTTTGTATTTGTAATAAGTGCTGTTTCAGAAAATAGTTCCATTAAAATTTTCTAAAATTTGCATTTTTACGTTTTTTTTTATTACAACAAGAAAATGGAATTTTTTCGAAAAATAATATATCACATCTATGGTAGTTTTAATCCGATTTTTACATTTTATACCTCATTTAAAAATATACTACAAGTATTGTTACTTCTTTGATTAAATACCAAGAAAAACCCATACAAAACGATTCTCCAACTTTCGGGCTCTTGAGCGAGTTCTAAAAGTTCATCAATCTGCACGAAACTTTCTAGAATTTATTCTAGATTTTATACCAAATCAAATATTTTTAGCCTATGCCGTCAACAATTCGAGCTAACTTTTTTGTTTTCATACAAACGAGGGGCACCCTAATATATATACACACATATATATATTTATGGGAATCTGTGGGCGAACCTTTACAATGTAACAGGTCTGACTGTCTCAACCTGGCGAGGCCAGCATAATCTTTGTGAAATCGCCTCAAGTCGACTCAAACCTCTACGTGGTGTTTCCTGGGCAACGTCAAAACTGACAACCGTTAGTTTGGCGGCTAATCTGAGCGGCGGGCCTCCCTAGGCTCAAGGTTAAATTTTTTAATAAGCCTAATATGTGCGAACGCTCCGACAGAAGACAAGGACGATGAGGTCAAGGAAATTTCCTACGAGCGCCTTGAATATGCTTACGAGCGCTGCCCCCGTCACGACATAAAAATCGTGCTTGGTGACTTCAACGCTAAGGTGGGAAAGGAAAATATTTTTGGTCCAACTGTCGGTAAGTTCAGCTTCCACGACAGCACCTCCGATAACGGAATGAGGCTGATTGACTTCACCGCAGCACGAAACATGGTCGTAAGTAGCATTAGATTCAAGCATCTCAATATTCATAAAGCCACCTGGATGTCACCTGATCAAAAAACAAAAAATCAAATTGATCACGTTTTGATCGACGGAAGGCACTCTTCCAGTGTATTGAATGTACGAACGATCCGTTGTGCAAACATTGACTCGGATCACTATCTTGTTGCAGCCAAGATCCGTACACGTCTGTGCGCAGCTAAGAAAACACGCAACCCTACACAGAGAAAGCTAGACGTCGACAAGCTGCAATCGGAACAAACAGCCGATGCTTTCGCCACTCGACTCTCATTCGTGCTTCAAAGCACTCCTCGAATCGATGATATAAGTGGACACACATTTCCAACTCCATGCGTGTGGCTGCTGAAGAGGTGATTGGCTACCACCGCCCTCGCCGAAACCAGTGGTACGACCAGGAGCGTCGCGACGCCACTGCAGAGAAAGACGCCGCCTACAAAGCCACCCTGCAGTCGGTTGTAACACGCGCTGCTAAGGAGCGATACAAAGAAAAGAGAAGGGAAGAGAGACGTATTTTCAGGCCAAAAAAAGAGAGGCAGAAAAGCGCGAGCAGGAGAAGATTGAGATGTATGGTGACAGGAAGACGCCTTGCCGATGGTTTTAAAACCGGGGCCTCTTCCTGCAAGGATGAAAACGGAAATCTAGTGACAGATGTCCAGAGTACACTGACGTTATGGAGGGAACACTTCTCTTAGCTTCTAAATGGCGACGCTGACAACAATCCCGCCAATAAAGATGATATTCCGGAAACCCCAATTTTGGATGACAGCTCCGAGGTTCCGATGCCCGACTATGATGAAGTTCTGACAGCTATAGCTTGGCTTAAAAATAACAAAGCCGCGGGAGCTGTTGGCTTACCTGCTGAGCTGTTTAAGAATGGAGGCGAAGCTCTACTTAAATTCATTCACGAGCTTCTATGCAGAATATGATCGGAAGAATGCATTCCGAACGATTGGAATCTCAGTGTGCTCTGCCCAATCCACAAGAAAGGCGATCCCACTATCTGTGCCAATTTCCGTGGGATAAGCCTTCTTAATATCGCATATAAGGTCCTGTCGAGCGTTTTATGTGAAAGATTGAAGCCCATTGTAAACGAACTGATCGGACCTTATCAGTGTGGTTTCAGACCTGGAAAGTCCACCATAGACCAGATTTTCACGCCACTACAAATCTTGGAGAAGACTCAAGAAAAACAAGACAACACCCACCATCTTTTTGTCGACTACAAAGCCGCCTTCGACAGCCCAATAAGGAAGCACCTATACTCACCCATGTCTGAATTTGGTATTCTTGCAAAACTAATACGACTTTGCAGGATGACACTAAGCAACACCAGCAGCGTAGTTAAAATCGGGAAGGACCTCTCCCCACCATTTGTTACCAACCGAGGTTTCAGACAAGGTGATTCCTTATCGTGCGACTTTTTCAACCTAATGATGGAAAAGATCATCCGAGCTGCTGATCTAAGACGTAGTGGCACAATATTCTACAAGAGTGTTATGCTGCTTGCGTATGCTGATGACATCGATATCATTGGCCATAATACTTGCGAAGTCAGTGCAGCATTTTCCAGATTAGAAAAAGAGTTAAGTCGAATGGGTCTGGCAGTGAATGCAGATAAGACGAAATACTTGGTGTCAACCAACAAACAGTCCCAGCGTCTTAGAACCCACGTTACAGTTGACAATACCTCCTTCGAGGTTGTGAAGGACTTCGTTTAGCTGGGATCCAGCATAAACTCAACCAACGACATCAGCATTAAGATCAAACAAAGAATAACTCTTGCAAACAGGTGTTACTTTGGGCTCAGTAGGCAATTTAGAAGCAGAGCCCTCTCTCGACGAACGAAAATCACGCTCTATAAATCGCTCATCATGCCCGTCCTATTTTATGCATCACAAACCTGGATGCTGAGCAGTTTAGATGAAAAGACTTTAGGAGCATTCGATAGAAAGATTCTTCGTAAGATCTACGGACCAATCTGCGTCAATGGCAAGTGCCAAATACGATTTATGGTCTGACCAGAATCATGTCGTTGTCGTGTCGGCAGGCAGAGCGCTGACAGAGACAATGCAAACCTTATGGGAGAAAATTGCGGCAGAATACGACAACGAAAACGCCAAGATAGAAATGTTTCTATTTCTATTTTGACTTTGTCGTTTATTTGACAGCTCTCTCAGCATCTCTCTAAAAATATTGCCATATTTTAACAAAATTTGATGAATCTGCCAACCAATGTAGCGAGTAAACAGTGTTCCTACTTGCTTTAATAATGATAGGAGTAGTCTTCAGTTGAAAATGCAGTAAATTTATATAAACAGTATTGCAAAAAGTAGTGAAATAAATGAAGGTGGAGTAATTATTAGTTCAATCGGAGTACGATGAGAACACTGACACAAGTTCAAGAAAATCAACAATGGCAGATTGAATAAAAGCAAAACGACAAAAACAACTCTTCAATTCTGGGCCAACTCTTAGCGATTCTCTCTCAACGACACGACAACGACATGATTCTGGTCAGACAGTTAATGATGAACTGTATGAGCTGTACGCTGACATCGACATAGTCAAGCGCATTAAAATCGAGCGGCTTCGCTGGCTAGGACATGTTCAGCGCATGAAAGACGATGCTCCAGTGAAGAAAACATTCGATTCGGTACCCAGCGTTGGAAAGACCAAGTAGAGGACAACCTGACGAAGCTTGGAATTTCCAACTGGCGCCAGCAAGCGAAAGACAAATGGCTGGCGCAAATTCTTAGATGAGGTCAAGACCGACATACGGTTGTAGCGCCAACTAAGTAAGTAAGTATATATAAAGGGTGGTTATGTTTAAAGGGCCGATGTTGATTTTGAATAAAACAAATTATTTAAGAAATTATTTTAATTTCTTCTTTTTATGATAATATTGGTACGGTTCAATTATGTATGGAACAAAATATCGGCCAAATGGCCGCCGCGACCTCAGCGGCACACCTCCATCCGATGGTCCAAATTTTCGATGACGCTGAGGCATAATTGTGGTTCTATGCCGTTAATGTTATCTCATCCTTTAGCTCTTGAATTGTTGCTGGCTTATCGACGTACATCGTTTCTTTCAAATAACCCCAAAGAAAGAAGTCCAACGGTGTCAAATCACATGATCTTGTCGGCCAATTGACATTGTCACCACGTGAGATAACACTGCCATTGAATTTGTCGCGCAAAAGAGCCATTGTTTTGTTAGCTGTGTGGCAAATGGCACCGTCCTGTTGAAACCACATATTGTCCACATCCATATTTTCCAATTCGGGCCATAAAAAGTTCTTTATAATCTCACGATAGCGAACACCATTTGAGGTGAAAATGTGCCTAATCACTGAAGATGATTTATTTCGAAAATTGAGTCAATTGTTCCTTGTAAGCGTGTAAATGCAAGTCTTTATTCATAATGTTCCTCAACGACGAGCGTGAGAGGTGCAATTGTTGGGCACGACGACGAGTTGAGGTGAACGGATCTTCAGCTACACTATCGCGAACAGCAGCAATATTTTCTGCAGTACGAGCTGTACGAGCATGCACTGGTGTTTTCACATCTTCTACAGACCCGGTTTGCTCAAATATTTGCACGATTTTTCCCGATTGTACGCACATTTGGACGATTAAATTTAGTCTGAAATTAAGAAATGTCAAACGAAATGCAGAAAAAACTTGACGTTTAGGTGTGGTTCATATTCAACATCGGCCCTTAAAATTTAACCACCCTTTATATTTATATATACCCAATAAGCTAAACGATTTCTAAATGAATCCGTATTCTCGGTCATTTTAATCGTTAAAGATTATCGTTTTCGAATACACGAACGGGAGAAAATCAAAACTCGTTAACGAGTCCGAGTATACGATTCGATAACGAGTCCGAGAAAACGATTCATTAACGAGTTCGAGTATACGATTTGTTAACGAATCCGAGAAATCCTTTTCGAACTGCCTTAAACAAAGGATATTTGCCAACAACTTTTTTTGCTAAAAAAAACCCTAATTTTTTAAGATTTTAAACAGCCTCTTTTATTTTTATACTAGATTTTTATACGAAAAACTGCAAACATTGTGATTATTAACATTAACTTAAATTAAAAAATTACCTCCATCTGGAGATTTTTACCTCGGACGCTTAAAACATGTAAGAATAACGCGAACTAAAAATAAATGATTTATTTTTAGAAATGCTTTAAAAATTTTTTTACAAGGAAATGAAAACACGAATACGAGATCTCGGACTAGTGCTCATTTCAAGCTCGATTAAGAGTTCGACTTTTTTATATGACAATATTTAATTAAAGTTTTTCTAAATGACCTTGTTATTAATTGTGTTGATTTTATATGATTTAAATACAAATTCTAAATGTTTGATAGTTTAAATCCTACTTGATTTTAAATAAAAATTCTAGTTGTTTGAAAGTTTAAAATCGTTTATTGAGCTTAAGGTCAAGGTTAGAACAATGAATTGTTCTAACGAATTTTTACAAAGAAACAACAACAACGTTTTCAATATGAAAAGGAAAACATCACCAGCTGATTTTATTGCAATTTCGGCCCTGCTACAGGCTTCATCAGAAATCTTTGTGATACGCCGTGCAATTCATGATTTGTTAGTGGACAGACTCTTGGACTCCATAATAATGACATAAGCATAAAAACTAGAGTAATGCCTCATTTACACGAGTGACAGATTTGTCATTTTTTACATCATTAAGCAACGAGTATAAATTATACCAAGAGAATTCTTCATCCAGCCTTCCAACTTCGTTCCAGACTATCAGCCATCCACCGACAGAAAAACCGAAACAATGACAACCAACGAGTTTATGTACTCGTTGATCTGAGTTATTGACGCTCAGCAATGAGAGCAGATTACCAATCAAGGAGAAGTAAACATGAAAATAAATATGGCAAGTAACGAAAGAAAAGGAAAAGAAAAGAATATTGTAAGTTTATCAATAAAAACCAAATTACTATTTGCCACAAATTTTACAGCTTCTTTATTGTGTTATTTTTTGGGATCTTCTTGTGTTTGCCGAATTTATGTTGTTTCGAGCTGGACATTATTGTTGTGCTTTTATTTATTCTAGCTACATTTTGGTTGCAGTTGCAAAAAATAATTTTTTAGATATTTCATTAGCCGAATAGAAAGACGGAGTTCTGATTCGGCTTATGAAATAATTATTCTTTAATGAGGAGTTGCAAATATGTTTTTTTGATGAACAGAAGAAAAACGCATTTTTAAACACAACCAAAGTTAAAATTGTTTTTCCAGTATTTTATTAATTAAACGAAACCAAAGCTGCAAGCAGTGATGGCTTCAAAGTCAATCAACAAACGAACTGCTTGCCAGAAAATGATTTAATTTTTTATTAAAATGTCAATTTTACGACAAAACCATTAAACGTAGATGCATGTCGCCGTTGAATTTTTTGTTGGAATCGGAAAGATCTTTCGTATGTTCTTACGATCTTTTCAGATATATTTTACTGTTTAGCCAGAAAATGGGGAAAAAGCGGCAAATTTTACCAAAAATCGAGATTAAAACCAGTTTCTAAGTCAGTAACTCTTTGGCTATCAAATATATCAAAATTTTGAGTATATATAAACCACTTATAATCATTTATGATTCGAATAGTGAAAATTTCACATTTATACGTACATATTGTACGCACGTATGTGTGCATTTAACTGTTAAAAATTAAATTTGCAAAAAAAATTTTCTAAGCCGTTGATTTCCAGAATAGCTTAGTATGTTTCGCGATGACAAAAAGGTTAAAAACTTGGGGTAAAGATATATAACTCCTTAATTAAATCTTTTAATTAATCTCTTAATTAATTAAATCAAAAGTAATATTTTACGAAATAATTAAAATCGTCAATTATATCTTAAATGTTATATATTCTGTTTTAAAATTTATTCAATTTGCTTAAAAAGTATTATAAAATACATCAGCATACAATTTGACTTCTTAAGAAAGAAAGAAACTTCTTAAAAAACTTTTAATAAATTCTAAATTTACATAAGAATAAAATTTGGCTTGTTAAAACAGAACGAAACTTCTTAAATAAATTTTACAAATTTTACGTACTTTTTCTGTGTGCATTTCACTGTATTTAAAATTAAATTTGCAAAAAAATATATTCCTAAGCTGTTAATTTTAAAGCAATTAAGAAATGCATGATAAAAGTGCTCATAAAAAATTTCGTCACAATATTTCATTTGTTCTCAGCCATGTCTTAAAATACTTTTCTACAAATAATAAACCGTTAAAAATGTTAAATTTTAAAAATTCTTCTAATAAATGTTAAAAATTCGATAGTTACATTTTAATTACGTGATAAACAAAGATTATAAAAAATTAAATGTTCCAAATGAAACTGTTTTACTCGGATTAATTACACTGTGCAACACATTTTTTTATCGGAAAAGCGGACAATAAAGGATGATAGTACTGGTTTATAGTAAGAAAACCCTAAAAGGGTTTTGCAAAGTTAGCTCGCTTTTAAAAGATATAGGCATTGGAAATTTACCTCTTGCAGAGTATTTTTTAAAAATGAAGTGCTCATTAGGGCGTATCAAATTACAATTTTTTTTTAAATTCGTATTCTAAGAGGTCTCAAAAGTTGCACTGGGAACAAATTTAAAGAAAAAAGCATGCTTCCTCTCCCGCAAGGACAAAGTTGCTTTTTGAGAAAAACAGTAAAAAATACCGACCTAAATATGCTTTGATTTTTGTAAAAAATTGCATATGTTTAAAGCAAAAGTAAATATAGACTTAAACTAACAATATCTCGCCAAACAAGATGCCACTCTCGATTTCTACCCTCAGTGTCCTGTGTGAATGATATGCAAGTCTACAGGTACACTTGAAATAGCACAGAACTTTTGATTGTTATCTGATTGTCTAAATTTTGGTGGCATGGAAGTATTAATGTTTTCCTTAAATTTGGCCATTAAAAATTTGCATAATTTTCGCCAATGAATTTTCTTGGAAATGCATACGTAAATTCAATTTTATAACTTTAAGAAATTAATAAATATGAGATATTTTATCTCGAGCATCAGAAGCGGTACCGAAGATAACTTTCTGAATTTGGATTCTTCAAATATTTCTGAAAGTAAATTTTTAAAACACCAGGTTAGTACCAAGATTCCTTTACATGTTTCGATTTTTTAAAAAATTGTTCCTCCTAGCATGAAATTTACATATTATTTCGTCAAACAACTTACCTAAGCATTGACAAAAATGGTAAACTAAAATTTTGAATTTTTGAGCTTCCCGTTCGATGGGTCTTAATTGATTTAACAATTGTTGTTTAGATGTGTTTTAAAGAAATAATAACCATAAAGGAGATTGAACAAAATTGTAAAATTACATGATAGCAAGTATTTCTTTTATATATTATAATCAGCTCATCTTTCAAAGGCTATAACATTTAAAAGCGAGCTAACTTTGCAAAACCGTCTTAGGATCAGTACTATCGACCTGTGTTGGTCTCTTTTTCGTTAGATTCCATGACCCTGAAAATAACCCTTAAAAATAACCAAATGTAATACTTAAATATTTTGCAATTGAAGCAAGATCTACTTTTGATCCTGCAAGCATAGGCTTTTCTGTATCGAATTCTGTAATAACGAATAAGTATCTAATAAGAATACTAATAAAATTATAAGTATATGTGTATATAATAATAAATATAGTAAGTATAATATTAATCTTTATCTATACTATTATTTATATCTATACTATTATAGAAAAATGAAACTTTTAAAAATTGATCATTTTGTGGCTGCCGCTAAACTCAAGAACCGCTGAACGGATTTATGTGAAATTTTCACTATTCGAATCATAATTGATTAAAGATGGTTCATGTATACTTAAAATTTTGATATATTTGAAAATATGAAAGATCTTTCCGATTCCAACAAAAAATTCAACGGCGACATGCATCTACGCTAAATGGTTTTGTCGTAAAATTGACATTTTAATAAAAAATTAAATCATTTTCTGGCAAGCAGTTCGTTTGTTGATTGACTTTGAAGCCATCACTGCTTGCAGCTTTGGTTTCGTTTAATTAATAAAATACTGGAAAAACAATTTTAACTTTGGTTGTGTTTAAAAATGCGTTTTTCTTCTGTTCATCAAAAAACATATTTGCAACTCCTCATTAAAGAATAATTATTTCATAAGCCGAATCAGAACTCCGACTTTCTATTCGGTTAATGAAATATCTAAAAAATTATTTTTTGCAACTGCAACCAAAATGTAGCTAGAATAAATAAAATCACAACAATAATGTCCAGCTCGAAACAACATAAATTCGGCAAACACAAGAAGATCCCAAAAAATAACACAATAAAGAAGCTGTAAAATTTGTGGCAAATAGTAATTTGGTTTTTATTGATAAACTTACAATATTCTTTTCTTTTCCTTTTCTTTCGTTACTTGCCATATTTATTTTCATGTTTACTTCTCCTTGATTGGTAATCTGCTCTCATTGCTGAGCGTCAATAACTCAGATCAACGAGTACATAAACTCGTTGGTTGTCATTGTTTTGGTTTTTCTGTCGGTGGATGGCTGATAGTCTGGAACGAAGTTGGAAGGCTGGATGAAGAATTCTCTTGGTATTATTTATACTCGTTGCATTAAGTGCCATTATCGTGTAAATGATGTTATTTTGTTTCATTATTTTACTCATAAAATAATGATTAAAATCAGATGTCATTAGTTTTGTCACTTAAATGACATCGTGTAAACGCCGTGTAAACCCATTTACTCTCATAGTGACCAACTTAAAGAAAAAATGAAAAAGTTTATTCTTTACTGACAGAGTGCGTTTAACTGTTCCTAGAAATTTAACTGTTTTCTTAAAAATGGACTGGTTAGTATAAATTTAAAGAGTTTAAAGAATACAATAATCATAATCAATATTTAATCTCATTTCTTTTTTTAAGTGCACCCACCCAACTGGAACTGCTATTCTACTTTGTACAGAGACCGTAACCTGAATAGCAGGAGTTTCGAAGAAATAGCAGCAAAAACTTGCCACAGTGTGACCGACGTAAAAACTCACTGGAACACAGTAAAATTCAGATTCAATGTAATGCAATTTTCGAATTTAATTCTAGTTTTTATTTCAAAATTAATTTAATTTCCAGGCAGAACGTAAAAAGGAGTTGACCTCCAAGAGTGGACAAGGTGGATCCACTTACAAATCAAAATATGATTTGTATATGCAGCTGCAATTTTTGCTGAAAGTTGGAGGAAGACCACCAGGAGGAACTGCAACAAACTTGGTAATCTATTCAGCGTTTTTATAAATATATTTGTACTGCCATGGAACATCACCTTCATTCCCAAAATTGTTTTTAAACTCTTCACGAATTCTTTTTGCTTCATCGCTTCCTCGTCCCTCATTTGCAAGTGGTTTCAGTGGACGCAATTTTTCTCTTTCTGATACTTCGTTATGCCAATTTCCATCTGTAACTGATCCATTTCTTTCAACTTGGTCAAAGTCCTTAGGTGCAGCGTACAAATACTTGCGCTTCATAAGGAAGTTGTGCAATGTGCAATTAGCAGGAACAACTTTAATGACCCTATCAGGTTCCATTTCAATAGGTTTTCTCAAAATGCGAAACCGAACTGCTGCAATCCCAAATACATTTTCTACCACACGTCTGGCTCGAGATAACCTGTAGCTACACACGTTCTTGTGTCGACTGCGATTTGAAACTAAATGGTTTCATAATATAAGGCTTTAAAGGAAACGCATCATCTGCAATCATTACATATGGAACTAAATCTTGCCTTCCGGGCAGTGAGATGGATGGCGGCAAGTTCAACAATTGCTTTTGCAATGAATTTGATAGGGCACATCGAGCGTAAACTCCTCCATCGGATTCTCTGCCTTTTGCACCAATATCAAAAACTTTTGCAATTTGTTTCCATTCATCCTCCGTTTGGCATCTGAAAGAACAAATTTTAATTTTATATTGAATATTTTCAGGATACAGAAGTTTGCGAAACTTTTGAAGAAGCGGATGCAGCCTTAAACGACAGTGATACAGGTAAAAGTGGTGGCGGACTAAATTCAACCCCACCAGTGAAGAAACAAAAGCGTATCTTACAACAGATGTCTCCACCCCCTCAAAATGCTCAGCTGGTCGCATTGATGCATGACATTTCCGGAAATGTGTTTTTCGGAATATGTGTTTTTTGAATTGGATAGGTACGCGTTCAACGACGCACAAGAGTAAGATTTTATTTCTTAATTAATTTATAATTTGTAAATGATATTTATTTTTACATATCGCTCATTTCGTGCAAGACTTTCACAACTCAAAATTTAATATTTTTCAGGAGAGCCTTATGAAGGTTTGAAATGACAGCACGATTATTAATTGTAAAGGTAGACTAAAAATTGTTAACAATATTTGTAGGCCATTTATATTTTTCTACCAAAAATATAAAAAGTTTTTCATTTCACGTCAACAATGAATTTTTAAGCAATATTTTTGCATGTGACTGTTTGAGGACATTATTACTACAAAAACTCATTTTAAAAAATGTTTCATTTTGAGTTGTGACAATTTTGCTACAATATGTTAACATACTTTTGAGTAAGAGAGATGTAACGTTTTGAGTTGGTACTTTATTACTACAGAAATATTAGGTTACTTGCTTAAATTTTTATTTTAAAAAAGGTTTAAGATGTAATTTGTCATTGTTGTTGAAAAATTATGCAGAAGTTTAAAATGTTTGCAAAAAATTCCACTCTCTCGGATAGCACTCAGCCACTGCCTTTTGTTGGGGTGGATCTTCTGCAATGCAGAAGATATACTTTCGAACGAGAGCAGTTAAAAGGGTCCTTACAAATCTCAATGTAAACAAAGCCTCTGGTCCTGACGGCATACCGCCAATTGTGCTTAAAATGTGTGCTTCTTCGCTGGCTCGGCCTTTGCGCAACCTTTTCAACATCTCCTACAGAACAGGAGTATTTCCATCTTGTTGGAAGGTGGCAAATGTCCAGCCGGTGCCTAAAAAGGGTGATGCCACGAACCCTGCAAACTACCGACCTATTGCGATATGCTCTACGCTTTCCAAAGTTATGGAGAGTGTAATAAACTTCAACGTTGTGAACTATCTGGAGCGCAACCAACTGCTCAGTGACCGTCAATATGGTTTCCGTAGGGCTCGCTCTACTGGTGATCTTATGGCGTTCTTAACCGAAGAATGGAATAAATGCGTTCACTTTTTCGGCAAGAGCAGGGTTGTTGCTCTTGATATTTCTAAAGCGTTCGACCGAGTGTGGCATAAAGCGCTCGTGTCAAAACTTGTTGCATATGGTTTTGGTGGTAACTTTGCTCGATGGATCACGTGTTTCCTCAAGGACAGAACGATTCGAGTCGTAGTTGACGGTATTTCGTCCGAGGAGCACGCCATTAACGCAGGAGTACCGCAGGGTTCAGTTCTATCGCCAACCTTGTTTCTGGTTTTTATCAACGACCTTCTGTCCTTGACGCATAATCCAATACATTCGTTTGCGGGCGACAGCAGCATTTGTCATTCGTATTCATTTAGTAAACGCCCAAGCTCTATGGAGATTGAGAGAAAAAGGCAAAATATGAATGACACACTCCTAAATGATCTACAAAAAAATCTCCGAGTGGGGTCTTGCTAATAGAGTAGAGTTCAATGCAAGCAAGACCCAGTGCTGTATGTTAACCCACAAGCGGATGAATTGCCCCTTAGCACCCCTCAATATGAATGGTGTGGATCTTGTGGAATCAGCCGCTCTTGACGTTCTGGGCATATCGATCAGATTTGATCTTCGTTGGAATGATCATATTTTCGATGTGTCGAAAGAAGCGGGCAAGTGCCTAAGTTTTCTAAATCGGTGCAAAAAATATTTCACTTCAGCTGATCTTCGCATGATCTACACCTCATATATAAGGCCGAAAATGGAGTACAATTCGCACATTTGGGCAGGGGCTTCAAGATCTTATTTGGAGCTTCTGGATCGAATTCAACGTCGTGCGATATATTTGATAGGGGATGAAAGTATTTCATCCTCGCTCAACTCTTGAGCATCGACGCAATGTTGGTTGCCTAAGCCTACTGTATAGGTATTACCATGGGAAGTGTTCAAGGGAGATACATGGCCTGACGCCACCAGCTCGTGTGTTTCCCAGGTCCACTCGGGCAGCTGTCCAAGCCCACCCTTTTACCATTGCATCGATGCCCAATAGAACATTGCATTAACGTGATAATTCGTTCTTTAGTCGCACGGTTAAGTTGTGGAATAGTCTCCCTACGAGCGTGTTTCCTAGCAGTTTTGAGCTGTGCAAGTTTAAAACAAATATTCACCGACACTACTCCATCTATCCACCCTCCAACTAACTATCACCCATCTTCCGAATCAACACAATGCTTACGCATTTATAGGGGCATTCCCTGAGCGTTCAGTCTAAAAAAAAAAATAAATTTTGGTATAAACAAAAATGAAACGTTATTTCTAAAAAAAGTAAAGAAATTGCTAAAAGTCAAATCGCAAAATTCCATATTTGAAAAAATTTTATTGAAACGTGGAAATATTTTCGTACACTATATTTTAAACAGATACAAAAAAATTGTGGGGTTACGTTAAATAATCTGGTCGTTATGGAATTTTTTGGTAAAAGTGTACCTTTTTGAATATTTCAAGTTTTGGTATTTTTACGAAAAAACTCACAAAAAATTAAAAATGCACATTTTGAAAAAATATCCAAGAAATGAATTCAGGATAGTTGTGAGCTATTTTTCTACGAAAGTGTTTTCTAGAAAGTGTGCGTGAAGCGCCATCAACATCAATTCACCGTCGCTCTCAACAATTGAACATTTCGGAAACATCATTGAGACGAATTTTGCATAAAGACCTTGGTATGGCGCCATACAAAGTCCAATTGGTTCAGGAGTTGAAGCCAACTGACCATCCAATGCGTTTTCGCTTCGCTAAGTAGGCCTGCGATCGACTTATAGAAGATGCCGATTTTGCCAAAAAAATCATCTTTTCAGATGAAGCCCATTTTGATCTTGGCGGGTATGCAAACAAGCAAAATAGTCGCATTTGGGGCACAGAAAACCCGCACGCATACATTGAAAAGCCGCTGCACCCAAAACGAGTCACTGTTTGGTGCGGATTTTGGTCTAGAGGCATAATTGGGCCATTTTTCTTCGAAAATGAGCAAGGAGTGGCCGTTACAGTTAATGGCGATCGTTATGGGCCATGTTGAACGAATTTTCGTTCACAAAAATTTAAGAGGAGGATATTGGCAACATTTGGTTTCAACAGGACGGCGCTACGTGCCACACAGCCGAAGCTACACTCGATGTTTTGCGCCCTGTTTTTGAAGATCCCATTATCAGCCGCAGAGCTGATGTCGTTTGGCCACCTCGGAGCTGCGATTTGACACCGTTGGACTATTATTTGTGGGGTGCCCTCAAAGATAAGTGTTATGCCGACAAGCCAGAGACAATTGACGCTTTAAAGGACATTATTCGTGAAGCCATTGGTGAAATACAGCTGCACACAATCGATAATGTGCTTAAAAATTGGACCGATCGTGTAGGCTACTGCATGGCCAGCCGAGGCAGCTATTTGACTAAAATTATTTTCCAGTATTAACCTGAACGATTGTACTTTCGAATAAAAAAAGAAATTTGAGAAAATATCCAGTAGTTTTTTTATAGAATTTTCAAAAAAAAAAAAGTTATTTGGCGGACCCTTTTTATATCCATCTACACATGACGCACTGAAAGCAAAAACGAGAAAAACCGAATAAAATCAAACTTTCAGAAAGTGATTTTACAGCAGGGGAGAAAATAACAAAAAATGCGGTCTTTTATTTTTCTGGCTAACCTAGCTGTTATTTTTAAACTTTTATTTTAAAGTCAAAAATAAAAATCAGTTCTAGAATTTTATTCGTTCAGTCTTTTAAAAAATCATTCTCGGACTTTTTTTTCTGTTGGAAATTTTTCGGAAAAAACATTTTAATAAAAGAACTTATAAAACGTAATTTACACAAATTTCAAAAAAATAATTTAATTACGATATTTCGGATATTACACAAAAACCATTATTGTTTTAATAATGATGTTTAGTTTAAAAAATCAAATTACTTTGGTCTGCATGAATTTTCAGCCGTCATCAACGCATATTCAATATGATGGAATGCAGGAAGAAGAAGTTATAGAATTTATAGAACCATCTTTTGTGAATGGAAGACCTGATGAGTTTTAAGAATAAGTTCTTATTCAAAATAAGTCAAAGATTTTTTATGTTTTATAAATAAAACAAGGTAAATTTAAGATAGAAATGTGTTTTAATTTTTCAAACAGTCATCATTCTATTAATTTTAAAAACATTAGAATTTAAGAATACAATTTTTTCATTTTTGAAGATTTTTTAAAAATCAAAATTTTTTCAAACTGGTAATTTTCATCTAATTTTTATATTTAATAGCGCATTCTGGTAATTTTTGGTATGTATTTGGATTTTATAAAGGTTTTACTATTATGATGACGTCACTTTTTATGCGAGGAGGCGGAATTTTAATTTTTTTATTTTAAATTGCAAACATGGAATGCATAGTTAAGATTAAAACAAATTTGCAAAGTTTTAAGAAATTGTTCCAATTTTTCTGACATTTGTGGAGATTTACTGATTTCATGAGGTCACTTTGTATTTGAGGTAGGCGTGGTTTTCATCAGATTTTACTCATTTTCGAACTTGATGTTTATTTAAAAAAAATCATATTTATATGAGTCCCCCACTCATATAAATATATATACATATAATATACATCAAGTGTTGTTTTTATTACTTCCTTAATTAAATATTAAGAAAATCCCCTGTAAAGCGCTTCTCAGACTATAGAGTCGATTTGACCTTTTCCTGTAAAGCTGTCTCTCTAAAAATATTAAGAGCCAACAATTTAGGAGTCTTACCTTAAGAAACTCGTCTTTTAATGCGAAGTGTATTGCTGCACATACTTCCGGAATAATGTTACAAATATAAGATCTAGATCTTTTGAAAAAAAAACATTAAACTACTTTAGTTGTCTCCAGTCGCCAGAAATCGTAATGTTATAGCAAGTCGTTCTCCAGCACATATTGATTCACGCATGTTAGTACTTTGTTTCTGGATGAGTGGTGCGATTCTTTCAAGTAGGTAATCGAAATCTTCAACAGTCATTCTTACAAAGTTTTTAAATAACTCTAGATCCTTTCCTCGTAGCTGGGAGCGAAGTGTCGGATAGAAACCACTTCCTTCAGCAAAAAAAGGACGGATTCATTCTAATCTTGGTTTCCTCTGACGCTTCGCGTGCATTGTATTCCAGCGTTCTACTTCCTCCTCGTCCTCTTCAATTAATATATATGCTAAATAAGCAACAGCTTTTATTTTGTTGTCTTTCATTTGTAAAATAATTTTTAACTTCTTTACTTTGTCAGTATTTGAGAATTATAAATTTTGTCATTCATGTAAACGCCTACTTTGCTGGTCAAATCATTATGAATTTGAAAGTTGCCAAAATATAATTAAACGTAGTGACAAAGCTCTGGGCAAGTCACTTTATTGTGCCGTCTAAATAGCAGCGTCATTATGATATGTCATCAAGTCATTATTAAAGTCAGTAAATGTCACTCGTGTAAATGAAGCATAAAGCAAAAACACAACAACAAACATGGAAACATGAAATGGGAGAAAAACTGAGAAATTGACACTTAAAATCTTATCGCGCTCATGCGCCTGCACGGCGTATCACAAAGATATCTGATGAAGCTTGTAGCAGGGCCGAAATTGCAATAAAATCAGCTAGTGATGTTTTCCTTTTCATATTGAAAACGTTGCTGTTGTTGTTTTCAGCTAGTGATGTTTTCTTTTTCATATTGAAAACGTTGCTGTTGTTGTTGTTTCTTTGGAAAATTTCGTTAGAACAATTAATTGTTCTAACCTTGATCTAAAGCTGAATAAACAATTTTAAACTATCAAACAACTAGAATTTGTATTTATTAAAATCAAGTAGGATTTCAACTATCAAACATTAAGAATTTGTATTTAAATCATATAAAGTCAACAAAATATTTAATTTTAATAAAAACTATGTTTTCGTTGTTAGCTGCTAAAAATATGTCAATTAAAATAAAAAAAATGTTCACAATTTTTATATGAAGAAATTACAAGTCTTTTCATATCATTTTCTATGAAGAAATGTATTTGAAAAAATTCTAAGTCTTTTTACATAATTTTGTATGGATCAGAGATCTCGTGTTTGTTTCGAAATCATAACAAAGACATCTTTTTTACATTAAAATATTTTTTTTTTTAATAAAAACAACTTTTTTCATTGTTAGCTGCTAATAATACGTTTATTAAATAAACAAATATTTATGTGAAAAAATGCTAGGTTTTTTCATATAATTTTGAATGGGCCCGAGATCTCGTGTTCGTTTCGAGCTAGTTTACGAGTTGGACTTTTTTATATGAAAAATTTTTTTTAATAAGAACAACTTCTTTCATTGTTAGCTGCTAAAAATACAACAATTAAAAAACAAGAAATTTTCATCATTTTTATATGAAAAAATTCAAAGTGCTTTTATTTAATTTTTTATAAAGAAAGCTATTTAAATTTTTTTTTCATATATCATTTTATTTAGTGTTTATTTTAATGTTAATCATTTTAACTGAACAATTTTTCAAGTGTTTCTTAGGAAAATTTATGGATCCGAGATCTCGTGTTCGTTTCGAACTCGTTTACGAATCGTTCATCGTTTGGTGTACATTGGGTATATACAGTGTTGCGCAAAACAATAGCAACAAAATCGGTACGCTGCTAAAAAATCGTGTATCTTTTTAAATATTAGGGACACACAAAAATGATTATAGGAACCAAAGCATATATTCATTCCTCATATTAAAAAAAAAATCATACTCGAATTTGGTTTTGTTTTTTTTTATTAAATTTAAAATTAATGTGACTGCATTCAGTTTGTCTGAGAGCAAAACAAAAGCAACATAGTTAATATTTGGTGTAAGATCCATTATTTTTGATAACCGCTGCACATCTGAGCGGCATCGACTCTATTAAAGTATATATATGTTAGTATTAGTATATGTTCCCAATTAAGTTTCAACGCTTCATACAGTGCAGTCTTATTGGAAAACCTTTGACCAGAAACTTTTACCTTCAAAATACCAAAAAAATATTCTATGGGATTCAAGTCATTGTGACTGTGCCGGCTAATCAAGGACTTGAATCCAATTGCCTCTAATGTAATCTTTGATGAGCTTTGAAGTGTGCTTCGGGTCGTGATCGGGCTGAAACGTTCACTGAAGCGACATATTCCTCTCTGAATGTGGTCGCATCTTGCTTTCTAAAATGTCATGATCCATAATTCCATCGATTTTTTGAAATGGTTCAACTTCATTATAGGAAAAACAAGTCCAGACCATAATGCCATCGCCTCCGTGTTTAAAATTTATTTTGCTGTTTCGGGCTTCAAGTCGTGTACCTGGGTGGCGCCGTACCGTGCACATCTCATCTGAATTAATAAAGTTAAACTTTGATTCATCGCTAAAAAAACGGTTTTCGATTTTTGAACGGTCCAATTTAGGTGCTCTTTTACAAGACTAAGTCCAAAAAACAATAAAATGCAACTTGTTGTCACAATTTCAGACAGAGTTGTTTAAATTGTAACACCTCACCTTGTTTTTTATGCTTAGCTGTAAGCAAAGGTTTCTCTGCCGGTCTGTAACTTCTTTAATCGTTCTCAACGGCTCGTCTTCAAACATTGCTGTGGTGGATATCTAAATCAAGTGTCCGAACAACCTCTTTGGATGTGGCAAATGCATTTCGTTTGAACACACCACAAATGTTCCTGTCATCACGCAGCGATGTCCTCCGCGGTCGCCCTCTTTAATGTACCGTTGTTACATCTTTTGTGAAGGTATATTTCTTTATTAATCTTCAAACTATTGACCGATTAATATCAAACTGTTTCACGTTAGATATTTGCGAATTTTCGTTTTTATATTCGGAAATAATTTTAATTTAAGAGCTTCACAGTATTTAAAACGTGCCATTATAAATGGAACAGTCAATGTCACAACTAGCACAAAAACAAAACTAAACTTAAATGCTTATGACTTACAAACAAAACGTGCTTTACAATAACGGAACTTTTACCAATAATTCTTCGAACTTCTGTTCTCTTTTTACATTTTTCAAGTTTTGTTGCTTTTGTTTTGCTCACAGACAAATTGAATGTAGTCACATTAATTTTAAATATAATAAAAAAAACAAAACCAAATTTGAATTTGATTTGTTTTATATATGATGTATGAATATATGCTTTGATTCCTATAATCATTTTTGTGTGTCTCCAATATTAAAAAAGATGCACGATTTTGTTGCAGCGCACTTATTTTGTTGCTATTGTTTTGCGCAACACTGTACATGCCCCAATATACCCTCAAACTCTCAAATAAATCGCTTCAATAATTTACTCTTGAGAAATGTTTATTTTTGAACCCTGATTTCATGTGTTGATGGCCATAACAGATTGTTTTCAAACCAGCAGCGTAAAATGCATACATAAATCCATTTATCCTCATATGATATCAAAAAAGCCGTAAGTTACCAAAAATTCAAAATCGACTTTTTGATTGATTATGATGCACCGTATCAAAATACATGTTCCTGCAAAATTTTACACTCCTACAACTAAAAACGACTTTTTTACTAACAAAATTCTTAAATCCCTCAGTGCAAGTGCTTAAGAAATTTAGAAAGTTTTTGCTTCTCCTGTAGAATATTTTAAATGTAACTTACGGCTTTTTTCATTTCATATGACGTTATGTATGTTATTTGTGTTTGTGGGCTGGCCGATTTTTGCCCCTCCTCTTATATGTTTGTAGAAGAGGCTTAAGGTTTAGTTTTTTTAGCACTCGTTTTCAGCTAGCAAATTACATTTTTGTGTTTATAAAAGGAACAAACTTATAAAAGAAAAACTATCTTTAGAAAAGAGTTGAAGTAATGTATTTTGAGAAAGAATGTATATGCAAGAGTGTTACAATGTACTTTTTATTTTATTTGGCCTTCATGTGTTGTGTATATCTGCAAATATTTTAAAAATAAAAGACTCGATCGTGACTTGTAATTGTGGTGTGTCTTAAATTATTTTTTAAGATGTTTTTTAACGCACTTCTTTGTTTAAAAAATTTATTGTTTTTCACTAAGAAGTTTAAGACAAGATATTTAATATTTTTCAAGCCTACAATTAAGTTTGTACATAAAAAAGTTAAATGGTTGTTCATGATATTAACTCATGAAAATATTATTTATATATAACAACAGTGTCCTTTATAGAAATAACCAAATAATATGAATAAGTGTCTCTTAACTTTACATTATATGAGCATTTCAAAAGTTTCTTAAACAATATTTTTGAAAAGAAAGAAGTCGTAAATCAAATTATTGTTAACACATTCCACTCTGATGGGATGAAATTTCACCCTTTCATAACTATTTTTCTTTTGACGTTCTAGACTACATGCTCGTAGCTTTTTATTTGAAATTTTGTGAAGAAAGAGGTCAATGTCCCTTAATTACACCTAATGTAAAGAGGTTGAGGGTACTTGTAAGTGCAAAATGTAAAATATTTTGATATTTGGAAACATTTACAGCAAACAACAACGAAAAGCTGTAACGTAAGGAATATTTAGGTTGAAAAAGTTAATTAAGTAACCTCTTATTATTCGTTTAAAACATAAATAAATAGCACGTTTTTATTTCGATTGGACAAAAAATGAGAAGTTAAAAAAGTAAAATAAAAGCTTTTTATTACAATTAGACATTGTTAGTATAAGATGCATAATGTTTAAATATATAGGCATACTATGTCATGTCAATTCAGGTGCACACTTCCAAAGATTGGCCTTGTGATTTATTAATTTCTGCAAATGCAAGGCGAACCAGAAATTTAATGCGTTTGAAATCGGTTAAAATCAGTAAAATTTTCGGAATGGGCACTTCCTCGCCCTTGAAAGTGCCTTTGAGTATCGTTGCTTGAATGACATTATTCTTTAGTTGCTTCACGACCAATCTTGTTCCATTGTACAGATTCGGTTGATTGAGGTTCCGGAGCATGATGATAACAGGTCCAACTTAAATCGTTAATTATGTAGTCGTAATTCTGAAAAATCCCATTGCATTTTGAATTAGGAAATTCAAATCATTAACATCCTTATTTTTCGTCGTTGTGAAATTATAGCAACTCGGCGGGAACGAAATTTGTTCGGTAGAAACGTCGACTGGTATTTCTCCATCGCTACGAATCGTAACCCAGAATGAGCCGTTCGACCACCTTCCAACAATGTGGCAGTAGTCTCAGAAACCGCCAGTCCATTTTCTGGCCTGGAAACTTCGAACGAATCGAAGCCAACAGTAATGAAATAAGGAAAGTTTTATAGTAAAAATCCTTTACAAATCTGCCAAAATTTGCACTACAGCGCTCTCTAGTGTTGAAGATGGATAAAAATAAAAAGCCGCAAAACACTTACCGTGTCCAAAAACTCCTAAATATAATAAAATTTTAATAATAATAGTAAGAATTTTAGGAGTGCAGCAAAATTATTTCCCTTAAACCATCTAGTACTCAAAATATTCGACTGCCAAAATTTTTGTTCAATTTAGCTTAAGCCTGGCGCACATTGCTTCACTCCACGCTGACCCCCGAAAAGTGAGTTTAATTAAAGTGGGACAGGCCTATTTTTAGTGCACTTGCCGAGAGTAATCATATGAACTAAAACAAAATTTTTGTCTAATACGACCCAAACCGTTAAAAAACATTTTTATTGGTTTGGGGGCGGTAAAAGGGGGGCGTGGAAACCAATTTTTAGTACAGTTGAAGACAGTAAAAATGAAAACTAAGCCAAAATTGTAGCTCAATCGACCCAGTAAATTTTAATGATTTCTCAAAAAGTGGAAGTGGCTATATAGCGATAACGCACATTTTTAGTACAGTTGGTGAAAGAAACCACACAAACTTAAGCACCAAATACTAGTCTTATACGACCACAACTGCTTGAAATATAGCATTTTCTCTGATTTGTGGGCGGAAAAAGGGGGCATGGAAACCAATTTTTCGTACATTTGCTGACAGTAACCATACAAACCAAATTGAAGCCTAATTCGATAAAAAACGTCTGAAATATAGTATTTTTATTGATTTGTGGGCGGTAAAAGAAGGCGTGGAAACCCATTTTTAGTACAGATGCCGACAGTAACCATACAAACTAAATTACCAAATTTAAGTCTTATACGACCCAAACCGACTGAAATATAGCATTTCTATTGATTTGGAGGCGGTAAAAGGGGGTTTGGTAACTTTTTTTCTCAACCATCTCGTACCTAAAACAAATCGACAGCCAAAATTTCAGGACAATCGGCCCAGTAGTTTTGGAGTCTATAGGCATCACACACACAGACACACATCGCTTTGGTTTTTATGTATTTATTTATTTGTGGGCGGTAAAAGTGGGCGTGAAAGCATTAATATATAGTAACTGCCTCTTGGAGCACCCAAACAGCAAGTTTCACTATAAAAATGTGTAGAACTCCGGAATTGCCATGATTTCGAAAAAGGGGGCGTATATATATTGTGACCATGCCCATTTCTTGTAAAGTTACCTACAGTAACCATCTGAACAAAATTACTACATTTTAGATTTTTACGATCAAAACCGATATATACCATTTTTTGGTTTGTGGTCGATAGCGTAAATTTTGCTTGTATGGGAGGTAGAACGCCCCCTTGTTCAATCATTACCAAACCTCACAGGAACACTCCCAAGATATGGCTTCAGTTTCGCTAAAAATTTTATAGAGATCGGTTCAGCGGTTTTGGAGTCTATACGTGATATAGCCACATACCCACATACCCACATACATACATCCATTTTTATATATATAGAAAACGCCCTCTGGTGTTTTCCTAATTTTATTGCCGTAAACAAAAAAAAATGGCAACTCAAATTGGACAATCTCTTCTTGAGTTATGCGTGGTCATAAGTATGCCACTCTGTTTTATATCTTAGATTTCTACTATGGGCCCTTTGTTGTTCAAGATGGATCCAAAATAAAATACCATAAAATAGTAACCATGTCTAAAAACTGCTATAAAAAATTTTTAATGATAATCGTATGAGCAGTTTATGAGCTTCTGGCAGTTTTGTAAAAGATTCGTACTACTGCGTCCACTGGTGTTCAAGATGGATCAAAATAAAAAGCCATAAAACACTCACCGTACCCAAAAACTGCAGTATACAAATTTTTTTGCTAATCGTATGAGCAGTTAAAGCGTTTTTGGCAGTTTTGTAAAGGATGTGCACTATTGCGCTCTCTGGTGTTTTCCCAATTTTCTTGCCGTAAAAACTTTCCTTGGGTGCAAACGAACACAACAAAAAAAAATATATATATATAAAGGGTCCGCCAAATAACGTGTTTTTTTTTTGAAAAAAACGCATTGGGTGGTCAGTTGGCTTCAACTCCTGAACCAATTGGACTTTGTATGGCGTCATACCAAGGTCTTTATGCAGAATTCGTCTCAATGATGTCTCCGAAATGTTCAATTGTTGAGAACGACGGTGAATTGATGTTGATGGCGCTTCACGCACACTTTCTGCCACAGCAGCAATATTCTCGGGTGTACGCACTGCTTTTGGCTTTTCACGCTTTGGTTTATCGATGAGGATGCCAGTTTATTTCACTTTTTTCACAAGATAACGAACATACGAATTTACATAGTACCAAAGCTGTCGGACAAAGGAGTTGTTGTCGTGTTCTTGAAGAGTGCTGACGTGCGTCTGTCCGGCCCTTTTATTTTAATTAAATAAAGTTAAAGTTTTTATACTTTTAATAAACGAAAACATCACTAGCTGATTTTATTGCTATTTTGGCCTTGCTACAGGCTTCATCAGAAATCTTTGTGATACGCCGTGCAAGCGCATTAGCGCAATGCACCACA
Organism: Dichetophora obliterata; assembly: GCA_963920525.1. Classification (NCBI taxonomy): domain Eukaryota; kingdom Metazoa; phylum Arthropoda; class Insecta; order Diptera; family Sciomyzidae; genus Dichetophora; species Dichetophora obliterata. Next base: position 115,597,782 of record OY986435.1, read on the forward strand.
GAGGCGATAAGATTTTAAGTGTCAATTTATCAGTTTTTCTCCCATTTCATATTTTCATGCATGATACAAAGAACTACAGATAAAGTATTGCGCATGTCCGCCATCTTTGCTGTGACGTGCAAGGTGCTCCTTGCTTAAAACGTAGTCATAATTTATTCATAGGGTATAAAGATTTTAAAATGCCTACATTTTCTTATGAAAACTTGTTTTACTGAAATGAAATAAATATTGTTATATAAAGCATATGTTCAAAATAAAGTAAATATATTTTTTAGTTCTGTTTGTGAAGAAAAATTTGTATATTTTGTAGGGGTGCTTTTTCCCTTTTTTACCGATTTACACAAAAAGCGGCTACGTTGCTTGATGTGCTTGACAGAATTTTGACTGTTTGTTCGTTTTCATTTTGCTATCTTTGTCACTTTTCTACATTTTCTTTTGAATGTATTCATCAAGTGTCACATTTGACGAGCACCGATGACGAGGTGCGCAGTAAATTTTGTTTGTTGCGACGGGAATACTTTACCTGTAGCTCTTTGTATCATGATTTTCATGCTTGTTGTTGTATTTTTGCTTTACTTTAGTTTTTATGCTTATATTATTATGGAGTCCACAGTCTGTGGAAGTCTTCCACTAACGAAGCATGGTTACTGAAGTTGTTTTTAGATTTTGCTGGTATATTTTCAGGCTGTTTCTGTTTGGTCGTGCTCTACCATTTGATTAAAGTTTTTCTATATGACCTTGTTATTTATTATGTTGATTTTATATGCTTTAAATACCACTTCTAAATGTTTGATCGTTTAAATGTTGTTATTTCTTTGGAAAAATTCGTTAGAACAATTAATTGACCTAAAGCTCAATAAACGATTTTAAACTATCAAACATTTAGAAGTTGTATTTAAAATCAAGAATGATTTAAACTATCAAACATTTAGAATTTGTATCTAAACCATATAAAATCAAAATAATTAAATTAGGTTTTAAAAAATAATTGTATGTTTCCAATATTCCGTTGTGTGCGTTATATTTTTGTTGTTGATAATGTCCGCCAACGTGTTTAAAGATTTTTGTGTTTAATAACAATTTAATGAAAATAAAAAAAAATAAACAACTAAAATAAAATATAAGCGCGCTCGCACTTGCTGCTTTTCTGTGTTATTTATAGAAGTCAGAATCCAGGGAGAGAGTCCACTTTTAACAAAGAGACCACTTGGACTCTCTCTCTGATTCAATTACACATATTTTGGGGTTGCTTACGTCACTCGTGCCCATCGAAACCGGTTTAGCAATATGTTGAGCTATTTTCTAAATCGAACCAATTGCTGCAACTAGTGAAGGAACCACCTTTTTTTCCCCCAAAATTATATGCATAGCCATGACTTGGACCATAACTTGGACCATCTCCGCTGTTTTTCCATATTCTAACACCTGCACTTCTACGCCTAAAGCCCCGAAGAGGACTGATTGGTTTTATGGAAGGGCAAATTCGACAGCATTAAATAATATTTATCGCAACTTCAATTGGAAATTATGTTTCGCGGATAGAAATGCGAATGCGAAAAGATTCTGCAAAGCTCGCATTTGAGAGCAGGTTCTTCTCTGCTCTAAAGGGAGCAAACATTTTTGGTGATTTGTTAAAAGAGTGAAGAATTAGACATCGTCATCGATTCCAACTCTTTTAAAAAATGACCAAATCTTCACTGACTTGGCTGATAAAGTGAACCTATTGGCTAGATTGTTTGCATAAAACTTTACTTTCTCTTATGGCAATCAGTCACTGCCCTTTGTCGACGGTGGATCTTCTGCAATGCAGGAGATTTACTTTCGAAGGAGTAAAGGAGACCCATTAAAAGGGTCCTTACAAATCTCAACGTAAACAAAGCCTCTGGTCCTGATGGCATAGCGCCAATTGTGCTTAAAATATGTGCTTCTTAGCTGGCTCGGCCTTTGCGCAACCTTTTCAATATCTCTTACATAACAGGAGTATTCCCATCTTGATACCTAAAAAGAGCGAAAGAACGAACCCTGCAAACTACCTACCCATTGCGATATGCTCTATGCTTTCCAAAGTTATGGAGAGCGTAATCAACTTCAACGTTATGAACTACATATCTGGAGAACAACCATCTGGTCAGTGATCGTCAATATGATTTCGCTAGGGCTCGCTCTACTGGTGATCTTATGGCGTTCTTAACCGAAGAATGGAATCAATGCGTTCACTTTTTCGGCGAGAGCAGGGTTGTTGCTCTAGATATTTCAAAAGCATTTTACCGAGTGTGGAATAAAGCGCTCGTGTCAAAACTTATTCCATATGGTTTTGGAGGTGATTTTGCTCGATGGATCACGTCTTTCCTCAAAGAGAGACCGCGTCGTAGTTGATGATATTTCGTCTGAGGAGCACGCCATCCACGCAGGAGTACCGCAGGGTTCAGTTCTACCGCCAACATTGTTTCTGATTTTTATCAACGAACCTCTGTAGTTGACGCATAACCCAAAACATTCTAGCATGGGGTCTTGCTAATAGAGTAGAGTTCAATACAAGCAAGACCCAGTGCTGTCTGTTAACCCACAAGCGGATAGATTGTCCCTTAGCTCCCCTTAATATGAATGGTGTGGATCTTGTGGAATCTGCCGCTCTTGACGTTCTGGGCATATCGATGCAATTTGATCTTCGTTGGAGTGATCGATCATATTTTCGATGTGTCGAAAGAAGCTGGCAAGTGCCTAGGTTTTTTAAAACGGTGTGAATTATATTTTGCTTCAGTTTGATCTACACTTCATATATCAGGCCGAAAATGGAGTACAATTCGCAAATTTGGGCAGGGTCTTCAAGATGTTATTTGGAGCTACTGGATCGAATTCAACGTCGTGCGATATATTTGATTGGGAATGAAAATATTTCATCCTCTCTCAACTCTCTTGGGCATCGACGCAATGTTGGTTGCCTCCAGCTCGTGTCCCAGGTCCACACGGGCAGCTGTTCAAGTCCACCCCTTTACCATTGCCTCGATGTCCAACAGAACAGAACCGATGTACCGAGATAACTCTTTCTTCAGTCACGCGGTAATATATTTTGAAATAGGTAACAAATTTTTGAAATAGTCTCCCAGCGATCGTTTTTCCCGGCTTTTTTTAACTGTGCACATTTAAAACAAATCTTCACCGACACTACTCCATCTATCCACCCTTCAACTATCACCCATCTTCCGAATCAACACCAATGTTAACACACTTAAATGGGGCATCTCCTGAGCGTTGGTTTAGTCTATAAAAAAACGCTAAGCCAGGGGGTATAAAAGTTCTAATTTGGTCACTAAGTCGCGGTCAGGTTTGTATGTTATGATTCTTATATCACTCAAAATTTAAGAAAATAACTCGTCTCATGTTGACAGACTACTGCTGGTCAATAAAACGTGAAACCGATAATCTATATATTAGGTAAGTGCACCATATAAGGCCCGTCACCTTTTAAGGCCCATATTAATTTTAACGAAATTCTAACTATCAAATGTTCATGTTCTTGCGCGTGATGAAACTCGTCCTCAAGCTTTTTCGTGAAGAAAAAAATTGAACGCAATTGCGCAATATTGACAGCGAGTGCAGTTGATTGAAAATAGCGAAAGCGTTTAGAAGTTCATTTTATAGTGCACGGCGGATAAAAAAAGATTTGTGGTGAAATTGTGTGTTGCAATTATAAAAACATTTTTAAAAGCAGATAGTTTATTATTTTGAGAAAATACAAAGGTAAAAAAAAATAATTACGAATGTTTTTTTTGAAAACTTTAAATTTTCATTGAAGTGAGCCTTATTACGCCCATGCATTTGTACAACACAAAAGAAGGAAAGCAATAAGGAAGAAAGCCATAAATTATAAGACCCAAGTTGTAACTAAAATGCTGTTTGAGTAAAAAGAATTGATTTTTTTTAGTCCTTAAAGAAGCTAAATGTCATTTAATTTTTTACTCTTAATTAAAAAAACATATAATATTTTTTCTAAATTAATTTTCATTTTGTAAATTCATTTATGTTACTAATTTTTTATTTTTCTAATTTTTATGTTACTAATCTTTAAAAATGAACATATAAAGCTTTTAAAAAAATACTGCAGTTTTTAGTTCACTATTTCAAGCAAGGAGTATGTGGGTCTTACGAGGTTTTCCGACAATTTCTTAGTGTCGAATTTTTGGTTTTTGTATAAAAAATTTATCAAATAACTTGACACAAAAACATTTAGATTTTCATCATCAATATTTTGTACGCTGTAATGCAAAAGGTGTAAGGTGGGCCTTATATGGTGCACTTACCTTGTCTATATCATTATATAAAAATTAAACTTTTAAAAAGTTAGCATGTTTGTGGCTGCTGGTAAACTCAAGAACCACTGTACTATGTAAAGTTTTCAATATTCGAATCAAAACTGATCACATATCATTGATCATATACTCAAAATGTTTATATATATAATAGTGAACAAGTTATTGACTGAGAAACTGGCTTAAATCTCCATTTTTGGTAAACTTCGGCACATTTTCTCATTTCCTGCCTAAACAGTAAAATATATCTGAAAATGACTTATGAACATATGCAAGATCTTTCCGATTCCAACAAAAAAGTCTAAGGTGACTGCATCTACCATCAATTGTTTTGTCGTAAAATTGACATTTTAGTAAAAAATTAAATCATTTTCACGCAAGCAATTGACTTTAATGCTGCTACTGCTTGCAGCTTGGGTTTCGTTGTTGTTGCATGTTTCTTTGTAACTACAACAACAGCTGTGCGTTGGCATGAAAAGAGAACAGCGTGTGTAGCTTTGATTGAATTAACTTAACAAACCACGAAATATTTGAGCAATTATTGAGCAAAATAATAAGTGACACATTTTCTTTGGAATATTTTGTTTGGCAAATACAATTTTAAGACTTATTAAGAATTCAAAAACTTTAAATAGAGTTTTGCAATTCAATAGTGTGGTAAAATAAAAATTAATTCTTTTAAAACAAAATTTATTAGTATTAGTTGAAGCATAAATTGAGTGTTGTTTTGGCTTTATAATTGTTTGTACAAATATTTAATAATTTCGACCTCAGTATATATACCAATACTAATAACAAAAAGTTGTAAATAGGAACCTATTTTGGCAATCTTATAGTATTTTCTTTATGTATTGTCAATACAAATTTTTAATTTAAATACAAGTTTCATATTCAAATTTTAAACTATTTTTTACTTATGTGAATATTGAACCTATTACATTCTCGTCTTTACATAACTACATGAATTAAATTGCGAGATTTAGATCAAGTATGTTTTTAAGAAGGCAACAACAACTCTGTATAGAGTGAATCAATTAGCTGACTAGACAATCTGTTTCGGAAATCGCTACATTTCCTCTTCAGTAGTCTTTGAGTGATTAAGCTGTGATCAACTCACTGTTTAAAGTCGTTTACGATTTCACACATTTGGAATTCATTCATTTGAATTATATAGAGCGAATTGAAAGTTAAAATTGGCTACTTAATCATATGAAATTTTAAAGAAGTAGGCTATTTATAGATCACCGCCATCAACTCTACTAAGGCTGCCATCTGTTTTATAGCTTTTTATTTCTTTCAATATTCGTTGGTGTTCGAATTAAACTTATCTGGCCGTGCTCTGCCATAGTTAGTTAATTAATTTTATGATCTATTACATAAATTAAATCGCGAGCTTTAGATCAAGTAAGTTTTTTGAAGGCAACAACAATTACTCATCGAAATCGACCAATTATTAGATTATTTAATTAATTTGACATTTGGCGGAGCACGGCCAAATAAGTTAAATTAATGTCAAATTAATTCAATCTAATAATTGATCGATTTCGGTCAAAGTCATGAGTAATTAAACATTTGGTTGTAAAAATTGCCACCTTTCAGTTAAAACACTACTCGTTTCATTTCTATGATGTATTTCGACAAACTGTCAAACACCGATGAATATTGAAATAAATATGAAGCAACAAGAACAGATCCCAACCTTGGTAGAGTTTATGGCGGTGATCTATAAATAGCCTACTGCTTTAAAATTTCATCTGATTAAGTAGCCAATATGAACATTCAATTTATTCTATATAATTCAAATGAATGAATTCCAAATGTGTGAAATCATATACGACTTTAAACAGTGAGTTGATCACAGCTTAATGACTCAAAGACTACTGAAGAGGAAATGTAGCGATTTCCAAATCAGACTATCTAGACAGCTTAATGATTGACTCTATACAAAGTTGTTGTTGTTGTTGGCTTCTTAAAACTTACTTGATCTAAAGATCATAATTTAATTCATGTAATAATTTATTAGATCATAAATTTTCTTGAAGACCTAAGACGTAGTCACGAGACCACATTTTCCAATATTGATTTTTAAGAAATGTGATACGTCGCCATTGAGTCAAATTGGAAATAGCTCGGTCATGTACAACTTCGTCTGGAGCTGTCATTAGTTGATCCCCAATTAGTAAATGTGCAGGTGTTAGTGCTTCACCATCGTTGGGTCATCTGACATAGCTGCTATCGGGCGTGAGTTTAATATAGCTTCTACTTCAATCAGCACAGTTTGAAGTTCTTCAAATGTTAGATTTGCGTACGCCGCGTTTTTGACCAATAAAGTTTTGGCTGACTTTACGGCCGCTTCCCATAGGCCACCGAAATGAGGGGCCCGTGGAGGAATAAAATTGATTACAAACCCAGCTTTGCTACTGAAATTAAGTACCTCGTTAACAGTACCCTTTTAAAAAAATGCCCTTTTTACAGCCCTTAATTTGTTATTGGCGCCAACAAAATTTGCTGCATTATTGCAATATATGTGCTGAGGTATGACACGTCGACCAATAAATCTTTCCAATGATAGTAAAAAATTGTTTGTAGAAAGATCGGAGACAATTTCCAGCTTTCAACAAACAGCAGCGTAGGTTTTGTAGGGCGGCTTGCCTCTGATGCGATAAGTAGTGTAAAATGGTCCGCAAAAATCCACACCCGTTACTAGAAAAGGTCGCTGAGCCTTAGCGACATCATATTTCATGTTTGCGTTTAGCAAGCGTCCACCAACTCTTAAGACAGTTATCGATGAAGTCCCGGTATCAAGACTGTCAATAAAAGGCGAAAGTTTTTGGAGGCTTGGTTTAAGAAAGTTTCCTTCTTTTAAGCTTATGATTTCCTCCTTAAAATTGATTTTTTGTATGTCAGCAACTATTCGAAAAAGTGAATTTTAATTCATCTGCTGATATATTAAGCACCTCAGTTATTGTAGTTGATTTTACTATCGGAACTTTGTTAAAGACACGAAGTACGTAGGAGACGATCTTTAAAATTCGCCAGTATGATGAATTATTGTTGATTAGATTCTCAATGACTGCATCATTGTCGCTCTTTGTACAAACCAGTGAAATTGGTTTCCGAAGCTCCATATGTGTGAAATGAAATGAAAATGAAATGAAATGAAATTTCAGCTACTCTGTTGGCAGTTACTACTACAAAGCGGTTAAGTTTTGATGCATGCATTTTTAGCCAATGGAGTACGATTTTTGAGTCTGTCCAAAAGTAGATTTGATGTGCAATTGCGTGAAATTTCTCTTTAATACTTTTCCAAGTGCAGCTTAGCAACAGCGCAGCACACAGTTCAAAACGTGCAAGCAATTGTGTTTTTATAGGCGCAACCTTTGATTTTGCGATGAGTAAGTTAACATATGTTTGGTTATTTATGTTTACCCTAACGTAGATGCAACACCCAAAGGCATGCTGCGATGCATCCGCAAAGCAATGTATGTCGCAAACTGAAGATTTAGCAGTACAAACGTAACGTGGAACTTCAGTATAGTAGGTAAAGTTAAGGTCTTCCTGTATTCGTGTCCACAGCATATTTATATTTGTGGGTAGCGAATCATCCCAATCTAACTGCTGCATCCATATCCCTTGGAGTAAAATCTTGCAGCGAATGATAATTGGACTCAACATACCTAATATATCGAAAATGCGTGCAATGATCGACAGGACTGAGCGTTTATTTGCAACGTCGAGTTTAGGTAGATTATAAGAAAAAATGAATATATCTGATTCAGGTTTTCATACCATACCAACGAAAAAATTAGGATGATAAGAATACCATTTTGCCAAACTAAGTTTATGTAAATTCAATATGTCAACGGTTTCTTTTCGTTTTATTTCAATTTCTTCCCAACTCTCTGCTCCCGTCAATTTATCATCGACATATAGGTCCTGCCGTAATACTTGTGAGCCCACCGGATATTCGTTGCAGTGAAGGTATGCCAGATAATATAAACAGCGGATTCAAGAAATGGGGAAGCTGGCATTCCGTAAGTAATTGTGTTGATTTCGTACATTTGAATTGGATCGCTGGATTCATATCTCCATAAAATCATTTGATATATTCGATCTAGTTTATCAACAGTAAATTGTGGCGGCCGTAGCCTAGTGGGTAGAGTGCGTGGCTCCTAAGCTAAAGCTCCACGGTAGCCCGGGTTCAATTCCAGCTCAGACAGAAAGTTTTTTCAATTGAATTAATTTTTCTGTTCGGTCGTCACCTCTCTGCAGACAATGGCAAACCTCAGAGAGTAAAAATTGCCATGCAAAGCTTCTTGAGAACATAAGCCGTTCGGAGTTGGCATAAAACACGTAGGTCCAGTTCTCGGTCATTTGTGATCAACTATTTAATAACACGCACAACACAATTGATCAATAAAAGCTAGGTCAAAGTCCTTCCAAGGGCTGAAATGTCCAGTTTATTTATTTATTTTAAATTGTTGTGCATACTTGTTTAAACGAAATGCCATCAAAGTAATTGTTAGGTGTTGTTGAATGATTCGTTGTTATATTTGCTGAAGCGTCAAATATGACGCGTATTTTAGTTGTTTTGCTTTCTGCACGTAGTATGCAATGATATGGAATTATGTAATGAGGCTTATTAAAGTTTACAATAGTTACGGGGGACATATGTCCAAGCTGTTCATATTCGCGCATAAACTCCGAATACATAGGTTTTAAATTATGATTTCGCTCTTAACGTCGCTCGGCAGAAATAAGTCTGCCTGTAATCGACCATCCATTTTCACTTTCACATTAGCAATAAAATGATCTTCACATCGTTGTTCATCCGATGTAAGGGTTTTATTATTTGACATAGAGTCTTCAACTTCCCAAAATCGTTTAAGAAGTGTAGAGTAGAACGGGGTTAAATCGCCACGGGGTTAAACAACAATTGGTTAAACAACCAATTGCCTCTATTTTTTTTTAATAAAGTCGAATCGAACGACCGTTGGTACAACAGATAGTGATCGATACAACGCAACTTTGGAAAAAGGTTCCACTACCGCACGTGTGTTATAATCTGAGTTCTGACGACAGAAAGATTTGACGCGTCCTCGCCGCGATATTTTCAGTGGACAAAAGTTCAAAACTCCACAAGTCAGTGAAGTGCAGAAAGAAAGGTAAGTGTTTTCTAAGAGCAGAATTACATGCTGAATCCAAATCTGTAATTGGTTTTACAAGATTTAAATTTGTTAAAAAGTTATCCGCCTTAAAAAAAATAGAAGCACGTGGGGTTAAATAACCAGTCAACAAGTGGGGTAAAACAACCACTTATTAATATACATGAAAATGTAGCAAATCTTATAATTTTTTCTAGCATTATGCCACGTCATTACGCGAGGAAGACGCCCAAACCAGACGAGAAGATAATTGAAATAGCTCTTCAGGAAGTTAGAATGGCGGAAAAGTGCTCGCTGTTGCTGCCAAATATGAGATGCCAAGAGGAGTTTTGCGGAGCCGCATACCGGAAGCATTCTACGGGGAGAGAGAATAGATTTCACACAATGATGAAACACATGGCGATGAGCAAATCCTCAGTGCGGAAGCAATTTTGGAGAATCTGCGACCCCCTCACAAAGCTGCACCGAGAAAAACAATAACTCGAGGCCGGAAAAAAAGAAAATCCATGGTGTTGACCGACGAAACTGTATTGGAGACTTTGCGCGAGGAGCAGGAAAATGTGGCCAAGTAGAAGGAGAAACAGTCATTGGCAACCATGCGAAGTTCGGAAAAAGGATTTTAAAGAAATTTTCTGAGCAAAAAAACCAAGACACGGCAGCCAAAAACGATACTTGTCGCTCCAAAAGAGGTCGTCCAAGAAAAGTAGTATACCTTGTAAAGGAAAGTGACGCAATTAATGAAGCTCCAGAGAAACTTTTTCAAGTTAATTTTGTTCTTTTGTAACGTTTTGTAAAATTCTGGTAAAATAAAAAGCCTTAAAGTAACAATGTTGATCACTTTTATAAAGAAAGTTTGGTTGTTTTACCCTACCTGGTGGGGTTAAACAACCATTTCACACTTTTTGTTGAAATGCAAATACTGGATAAACAATGCGAGTTTGAAAAAAAATGTTCTTATGAATTTTTTAACCAAGGGTTCAATGAACCAGGAACAGTTGACATTTTCAAATTATTATCATAAACAAAGTTTTTAAAGAGTGCCAAACACAAAAGTGGTTGTTTTACCATGTTCTACCCTATCCACCGTAGTAGTACGTGATTCAAGAGCTAAATTGCAAATAAGTGGAAGAGCTTTTACAGACGATTTAATGTTTCCGCCAACTATCCAACCAAACTCTGTATTTATTAAATTTGGTAGTTCATTTCCTAATGAAATTTTACCTTCAATCAATAAGTCGAAGAACATTTCACTACCGATTAACATATCAATTTGTTGTAATTTAAAAACTGTTGATTCTGCAAGTGTGATTGGTTGGGGTTGTTTCCATTCAGCAACGTTTACTGGCTATCCTGGTTGTTGAGCGGTAATCGACTTGGTGACGAAAAATGTTGACTTCCCTTCAAAAGGTCCGATACGAGATTTAACTGTAGCCTTTACAAAATTTTTTAATGGGGCTTGTATGCCTGCAATGCCTGCCACTTCTTCATTTGTACGATAAAATTTAAGTTGAAGCCTTTTAGCTACCTCAACAACAACAAAATTGATTTCCGAACACGAATCCAAAATAGCACGAACTGGTTGCCATTGGTTAAAAATATCTTTAATGAAAATTACTGCAGTCGGTATAAGAGCGCGCTTTAATCTTGATCTGGAGTGACACTTTGAAACGGTGTGACCTCTGCGTAAACAATTAATGTAATGTGCGTTTCGTTTTGAAAACTCAAACCGTTCAGCAATTGGAAGAGAAAAAAATTTTGAACAGTCTCTAATATAGTGTTCATCACTTCGACAGAAAGTACATGCAGCCTTTACATTTACGAATGTGTGAGAGTTTCGTTTTAAAATGTGATTTTGTTTACTTTCATACTTTTCGGAATCCTTTCCCTTTGTGAGCCCTTCAAGGTATAAACAACGACGCTAAGGAATGTTTTAACATTCGTCTCAAGAAGACAACTCTTTTAATTCTTGCTTCTCGTCATAATATTATTTTGTAGTTTGGTCAAGTTTTAATGTAGCCAGATGAATAATGATGGCGTTCATCACATCTTTTTCCTCTCCAAGTGACAAAAGTGAGCTACGTAGAGCAGACACTGTGTCAATAACTTTTCTTAACGACGTTGCATCGGCCTTTTTCATTGCTGATAAATTTAAAAGCGAATTAATATGATCGAGAAAAGTTAATACCTTATTATCATTGCGGTCCTTTAGTCTTTTTAAGGCCTTTTTGAAGTTTTTCGATGTTACTTAAAAAGCTTTGACAACATTTCGGGCTGCTCTAGATAGACAGCTTAGCAAGTAACTGAGCTTTTCAATCGACGGTATTGAATCGTCATCGTCTACCAAGATTTCTACCAAGAAACTGTCGATAAACCTTTGGTATTTCGCATACTTTCCATCGAACATTGGCAATTTCAATTTTGGTAGCCTGCCTCTTTCTGGAGTTTCTTGTAGTCGCTACGGCTCTAAAACTGTATTGTCTGCAACATTTCCTTGAGTTTCCTTCAAAATCTCCAAATATTTGCCTTTGCTACAATAAAAATTTGTTCAAAATCGCTTTGTCAACAATTCGTTATGTTGAAATTCCCGAATACGACGGAACTCTACTGTGGTTGAAAGAAGGTTGCTCTTATTGTTGATTGTATTCCCCTCAGTCAGCTTCTCAAACAAAACAAAAAATTATTACAAAGTAAGAAGGAAGCACTTAGTTCTTGATTGTGGTTACTGGCCTGGCTCATGTAAACTACGATGAATAGCTTCTGATTGTATTACGTCGCTGGAGCCTTTGTATTACTGCTGTGTGTCGCAGCAAATCGATAGTTTTCCAAGATGTTATAAATGATGCTAAGTTTTCAAGTTCAAACGTTGCTTATTGTTGATTGTATTCCCCTCAGTCAGCTTCTCAAAAAAAAAACAAAAAATTATTACAAAGTAAGAAGGAAGCACTTACTTATTGATTGTGGTTACTGGCCTGGCTCACGTAAACTACGATGAACAGCTTCTGATTGTATTACGTAGCTGAAGCCTTTGTATTACTGCTGTGTGTCGCAGCAAATCGATAGTTTTCCAAGATGTTATAAATGATGCTAAGCTTTCAAGTTCAAACGCTGCTCAAATCAAGATTTTACTTTGGAGTGGTTTATTCTGGAGCTCGATGAATATAGTGTGAAAATATCCATTGGTATTAAGCTTTCCAAATTAAACTGAATTCAAGACAGCCTGAGTCCTGTCAAGGTCGCCAAAAATGTTTTGTAATTAATTTTCAATAAAACAAAACTAATTCGAGGTTTAAGCCAGGTTTCCATATGGTCTTCTAAGGTCTCCGACAATCACATCTTCTGCTATAATGAGCGAGATGGGTATATGTTATTCTTGCAATAAAATAATGACATTTGGTTTGTTGTCGTATGTTGTGTAGCTTTTATTTGTTTAATAAGAAACTATTTTATTGCATTTGTTTTAAGCTCTAAAATTTAAAAATATCAGAAAACTCAACGGGGTCAGTAAAGACGATATCAAGAAGTTGTCCACCGCGTCACGACTTAAAAGTACACCAACCAGCTCCGGCTCTTTAAAAAAAGCTTTAAGAGGCCACCACGGCATAACACTTTAACAACCCGGAATGTATAAAACCGTCAATTTAATAATGAATAAATATTATTTAATAATAGAATTAATAAACACTTTTTTGTAACTAAATAATTGCATATTGATTACAGCAACCATTCACAAATTTCTAAACATTGCAATTGCTAAGATTTTTTTCTATTTTATTTTACTTCTATTTTGACATGTTAACGCATAATTAGAATGATATAAAAATTGTTGTCAGTGATGACAACAGTCCAACAACAAACAACTTAAATGGCTGCCGTATTTATAGCAAAAGATAGACTTTTATAGCAAAAGTTAAAAAAGTTGATCTTTCATGATCTTCTACGATCTCCCAGCATCACATGAGATGATATCACATGCTATAAAATGCAAAATTTATGTATGTTTCGCACGCTCCTTTATCAATCCCATAAAGAGGCACTCGCATTCTATTTCTTTCCCACTGAAGATGTGATTGTGGGAGATATTAGAAGATCTTAGAAGATTACATGGAAACTGGGCTTTAAAGTGGTTTATTGATCGAACGATTCATAACGAACGACAATGTACCATGATTTGTTCTTGAAAAAATATGTTGCCAAGTGAACCACAGACAATAACCGTTTATTATATATCTAAATATGAATTTAACAATAGAATGTATTTCTGTATGCCTGTGCTTTATATATCAAAATAACATTATTTAGGTAAAGAAAGCAAAACATCACTCAATCTGCTAAGTGTTAACAAGTATAGCCAAAGTGCTTAGTTACAATTTAAAATTAAAGAAATACAAGTTTGTATTCTTATATAAAATTCAAGTAGTTACATTTTTAGAGTAACATTAATTATAATGCGTTATCTATGCTAAACGAACGCTAGTACTAGATTTGTATTGTCATCAAACAAAAAGAATTTAATAACTTTAAAAAAGTCATAATAAATGTTATCAAGTTATAAGCAAAATAATTAGAATTTTTCTTGAATGACCCAAGCTTATTATGATCAATTGTGTTGTATGTGCATGTATTATTAAATGTGTGTACAATGATTCAAAAACGGCGCCCTCAAATTTTAAGTCGACTCTCTGAGGCTAAAATCTACGTTTTTAGAAGATTTATTCAAAGAAAAGAAAACCCTTACCAAGCTTTATTTTTTAAATAAAAGAACTACTGGAATGCTAATACGATTAAAGACATTTTGGCAAAAAAAAAAAAAAGGAAATCATGCCAAGTACTATAGTATTATATGTTTTTAGTTTCTTCCATATACTGAAAAAATTAAAAAGTTTTTGAATTCGAGTCAACGCGAACATTTCCCTGTCATCAAACTTTTTTTCCAATCGTTGTGAACCGAAGGACTTAAACGCTACGAGTTACTTAGGTTTGAGTTGGATCTACATTCATGTTGTGACATTCGTTGTATTCTACATTAATTATAGGCCCGAGTTATGGTCTTATGGAACTTAGACAATTCAAGTTTATTAAAATCATTACGAATTCCCACAATACAACTAATATATTAGGGGTATTCACTTCAATGCTGAAATTTCAGAAATCAGAAATTTCCGACGAGTGGAAGTGAGCGACCCATTTGAAATGTTTAATTTTTTTCACATGCATATGCCAAACTTAAAATCGCCATTTCTTCATTTCGTTAGTGCACTTGTTACTAAAACAAATAATTTTGTTCATATTTTGTTAAACACAGATTAATACACAGGTATATAAATCGACTACCACTCAGCTACAATAGAATTAATGATAATTTTGTTCTTGCTCGCAGACATAGCAATAGCTTTTAGTCGGGATTTGACAGAATGCGCTTCTTTTTATCGAAATTATTATGTTCACAATGACTCACACTCATTAAACAGATTCACTTTTGGTTACTGAACACATCTTTTCTTCGCAAATATCCAACAATTATTTTTCATCATCTCAATAGGTGATTGCATAAAATTGCACAGAAGTTTTCGTAAATTTCTGCATTTCGCAAATTTCAGCGTTGAAGTGAATACCCTTATTATTAATTTTAACTTCTTTTAATTTTTTTTTATTAGCAGGACCAAGCTAATTCAGAATAGCTGTCTTCTGCGATTATTCAAAAATTATTTAGATATTCATAGAAAAGAAACGCTTAACCATAGCAGAACCAGGTAGCGTTGACAGCTTTTATGGAAAACGTAAGCTGTTATTTTCTCAAAACGTAATTTTGAAGCACTGAATAGAATTTAACATCACGAACTGAAAAAATTTTTTACACAAATCAAACTCGATTTTTTTACAACTTTCATAATTTTAAATTTTCATTTAAACGTCCAAAAATTCTTATTTGATTTTTGTGATTTTAATTTTCGACGCTTGCTTTTTTTTCGCTTTCTTTCACTAAAAGCTGTTTTTGATAGGCTGTTTTTTTTTAAAGAGAAAATAAGCAGTAGTCAACACTACCTGGATAATTCTGCCATGCGTTTAACAAGCTTAATTTTTGAAATAATTGAAATGCATATACGATGAAAGACATGTGCAAAAAAAAAAGAAAGATCATTTTAGTTAAGACTTGAAAAATTTCGGAAGTTTTTAAATCCGAGTCAACGCCAACATTTTCTAGACCTTAAACTTTTTTCGATCTTTGTAAACCCAAGGGTTAATGCACCACGAGTTATTTGGGAGAGTTGGACTTACAATTAATTTTTGATATTTGTTGTATTCTTTATTAATAATAGGCCAGTGCTATGGTCCTTCCTTAACCAATTCAAGTTTATTAAAATCTTCTTCACAAATTCGCACAATATTATTAATTGTGGGTTATCTTAAGAATAGATAGTCAGAATCCTAGGGCCGAGACGAATACCGAAAAAGTATCCAATGGGAACCTTTACAAGGCAATCAAGTGCGTCAGGTTTTAAGTTTTTGGTTATTATTTTATTTTAATGACTTTTTCCCATTTCCTATTGAAAAAAAAAGTTTATCTGAAAAAGATGTATGAAAATATGAAGGATCTTTCCGACTCTAACAACCAAGTCAGCGGTGACATGCATCTACGATCAAGCGAATTAATACCCTAATGAAGTTACTTTAATATGACAGTGGGACTACAGCCTGCATCATAAAAAATATTTAACAACAAAAATTTAAATTTCAGTTCTTTTTACGAAATTAATTCTTGGGCGACCATACATTATTTTTTAACTAATTCCTTACAAGTCATGATTTATTTCTTTCAATTTTTTCTTATATTCGTTTTTTTCTAATTGTCGAAAGGCCAAAAACTTTCTTTCTGCGACTGCAGAACAATGAGGCAAATATTGTAAATGAAATAGGAAGTTTGTAAGATCTGAGACAGTTTGCTCGGCTTTTTTTAATGCAAGACTTGTTCGAAAATGGAATCGATATCATATTTTAAACTGTTTTCACGTTATTTTAATAAAGTCCATTAAATTACGATATTATCACAATCAACATTACATAAGTCTTCAAGTTGTAAAATTAGATCCAAAATTTAATTGTCATTGTATGATAAAACCTCGTTTGGAGTTATTATTTTATAAAGTTCCTAGCATTTTCTTGTGAAATCAAATCTTAATTTGGTTAGCTCTTAAAATTCACAACAATTTATTTAGGCCTATTAATTTACCATTATATACCTATTAATTTATTTTTTCATTTCACATCAGCTAACAAATGCTTCAAACGTCACACATAATTAATTAATAATATTGTGCGAATTTGTGAAGAAGATTTTAATACATGACAAGCGAATACAACGAGTAAGCATCCGATCGAAAGATAATTTGGTTGGTAACATTTATGTGTAACAATATTCGTGTAGCATGAAATCGTGTTAGTAGAAATTAAAAAAAAAAAATGTGCACGACATTACCCCCCTCAAAATTTGTGGGGTAATGTCGTGCATTGTATTGTAAAGGTATCAGAATGTGTGAAAAACGATGGGTAGTGGTTCGATTCAAGAAGATATAGCATTAT
This sequence comes from Dichetophora obliterata, assembly GCA_963920525.1. Taxonomy (NCBI): domain Eukaryota; kingdom Metazoa; phylum Arthropoda; class Insecta; order Diptera; family Sciomyzidae; genus Dichetophora; species Dichetophora obliterata. The sequence continues at coordinate 115,614,835 of OY986435.1, forward strand.
TGTTTATTTATTTATTACTGTTAATTATAAGGCAATATACACAAGTCCGAAATATGATCAAAAAATACAATTTTATGAAAAGAAAAGTGAAAATAGGCAATTTGCTATATGAAATACGGAAAGAAAAACAATATTTTTTCAAAAAGTGCTTGACATTGAGAAAAAATTTTGGAAAATTTTATTTTGATTGTAGCGTTTTGTTATGGCTTCACGACTCCCTTGGTACACTATGGTGACCGCGTTTCCTTCCCTTTTCTTTTCTGTATAGTGCACGACATTGCCCCACATCAAATGCACGACATTGCCCCAAAGGTCGTTTTCAAGGTTGACTTCGACAAATCGGTAAAGAACAAAAATTTTTTCGATCACAATACATCTTTTTTTTCGGCGGAAAATTTGCTTTAAGAAAACACTTACCTGGTATATTTTCCTGATTTTTCCTGATATTTTTCCTAATTTTTCTGATCCGATAAAAAAACACTTTCGTCGTCCCGAGAACGTGCGATTTTTAAAAAACGTCGCACATATTGCCCTTACACATGGATATTGCTAGTATTGTATGCATGAGCTCTGTAGGTCAGTAGGCCCATACCTTACCAACGGCTGGTATATCATTCAATTTTTTATGCTAAAAAAGCCAGTGCACGACATAGCCCCCTGCACGACACTACCCCCTTCTACTCTATTATTATGTGTGACGTTTGAAGCATTTGTTAGCTGATGTGAAATGAAAAAATAAATTAATAGGTATATAATGGTAAATTAATAGGCCTAAATAAATTGTTGTGAATTTTAAGAGCTAACCAAATTAAGATTTGATTTCACAAGAAAATGCTAGGAACTTTATAAAATAATAACTCCAAACGAGGTTTTATCATACAATGACAATTAAATTTTAGATCTAATTTTACAACTTGAAGACTTATGTAATGTTGATTGTGATAATATCGTAATTTAATGGACTTTATTAAAATAACGTGAAAACAGTTTAAAATATGATATCGATTAAAACACTCAATTTTGTTTAATGAATTAAATTTTTGATAAAAAACAAATTCTATGAAATAGCTGCCTTCAATTACACGGTGCGACAAAATTAACTAAAAGCATGCACTTTTCAAATGACCTAGTGTAAGTTGTAGGTCTGGTCGAGATAACACGAAACGGCGCATAAAAGTTGTCTAACATCCCCAAAATTTTGAATCACCGTCAAAAAACTGCGTATGCACTCCTTCAAGCCAGTTAGATAACTAATAAGCTAATTAGATAATTATCAGCTAATTCAAAATTTGTTGATAATTTTTGTATGGTATAATACAGATCTTTCAAATGATATATACTTAATACTTTGTGGAATATGTATAGTTTGTTTGTCAAGTAAATACTAAGTGTTTGATATATTTTCCAACTTTTTAACCTTTGCCGATGTTTTTTCGATACAATTTCTTCAAAAAATATAGCAATCGTATTAATATTCGAAAATAGCGTACATTTATTTTACGAGTATATTGAGTGTTTGTTATTCAAAATCGAACAAAAGTTGACAAAATTATGGTACATTATTTTTAAATTAAATTAAATTTTCATATAACTTGTTGAATTTATTTGTTTCCAATAAATTGTAAAGTTGAATAAATTAAAATAAAAAATTTGAATCTTTCCGTTTACTTGATAAATACACATAGTAAATACATAACTATCACAAAGTTTTGAATATCGTTTCGGGAATCGTGTATATATTATCTTTACGAAACTGGTATAAAATCTTGATGCAGTTGATAACTGATTGAGTATATGGGTAGGAAGTGCATGAATGAACGCAAAACTGTTGTAGCCACAATTTATTCATAGGGAGATTTTAAAATGTCTAAATTTTCTTACGAAAACTTGTTTACTGAAATGAAATAAATATTGTTAAATAAAGCACGTGTCCAAAATGAAGTAAATAACTTCTTTAGTACTGTGTGTGAAAAAAATTTGCATATTTTGTATGGGTGTCTATCCCTTTTTCACCGCTTTACACAAAAAGCTGCTACGTTGCTTGATGTGCTTGACATAATTTTGACTGTTTGTTCATTTTCTATTTGCTATCTTCATCTCTTTTTGACATTTTCTTTTGAATGTATTTGTCAAGTGTCACATTTACGTCACTTTTAGTGTCACGTTTACAAAATTTTACAGTATCTTTCAAACATGAGTACAGTAATTCTAAATCAAACGCAAGCTGAAGCGAGTACTGTACAACATTTGCTGATCGTTTTTAATCGTAGCATAGCTGGTTTTCTGCAGACTACTTACTGTCTGTTAAAAATACACCAAGCAGAGAGATTATATAAATGAGAGAAGGTATCGAAACATTTCGCCTGTGTTAACAGAAATCCAACGATCCGAATATTAGGCCCTAACATTTTACATTAACATTTGCTGCCAGCGTGTGCTGCCAGCAGAGGCAAACGAAAAGAAAAAAAAACCACCACCAAATGCGAGACAAGCAACAACGAAAAACAAAACAAATACTCCAATTGAATTTTTATTAATGAATTTGAAAAAAGTAATAAACACATTTTGTATTGCTACTTATTGGCATTTTTGAGTGTCTATGCAGAATTTGTGTTGTTCTTTGCTTGACGATTTGTAATGCTCTATTTGATGCTTTTGATCGTGTTTCAGATATTTTTCTTGTTTGGCTGAGCTGAAATAAAAGAGATTGGCCAATTTGTGCTGCTTATACTTAGCCTTATACTTATAATTTGTGTTGTTCTTTGCTTGACGTTGTTGTTATGCTCTATTTGATGCTTTTGATCGTGTTTCAGATATTTTTCTTGTTTGGCTGAGCTGAAATAAAAGAGATTGGCCAATTTGTGCTGCTTATACTTAGCCAAATATGAAACAAGTGAATGTCGTTATGGCCTAACAAATTATTTCAATGAGCGAAGTATCGAAAATATATTTTATTTATTTATACCTATGTTATATATTTTTTCTTTCTAAGTATATCTATATTTTTATATTTTATCTATATATACTGTATCAATGTTTGTATCAAATTTTACAGCTATTTATTTCTGTAAAATTAAAATTTTTCGAAAAATGAAAATTATGACTTGTTAAAAACGTGACATTAAGAATAAAACCAGCATGTATTAATATGAGTTCGATACGAGTTCGCTAAATTTCCGCGAGTTGATCTTTTTGGTGTAAATTGAAAAACATATGGAATTTTTTTAACTTTTACATATTTCTTGATTTTTTGTACATAATTTGTACATAATTTCTTATTTTGTGCATAAAACTGGTATGCACTTCGTTTATTATTGAATTGTCCCTAAAGATAAGTTATAAAATATAAAAATTTGATAAAAATTATCAGAGTCTTGATTATTAAATTTTTGAAATAATTTAATTTTTTTATTATTTATTAAAAAAAACCTTACAATTTCAAATTTGATAAAGTTGCAATAAACTGCTATTGAAATGTTTTCTGAAACAGCATTTAATAAAAATACAAACAAATTATGTGATTACGTTGAATAACTTGGTCGTTATGAAAGTTTTTACTAGAAGTGTAAAATTTTGTAAATTTTGAGTTTCGGTATTTTTACAAAAAAAATTTCAAAAATCCAAAAATTCAAAATTTAAAAAGTTCACGTTTGGCTAAAGCATAGTCTTAAGCTATTTCAGGCAAAAAATTACAAAAACCAAAATTCGAATAAAAAAGTTATAGCGGTTGAAACTTGACTTTTTTCAAAAATGCTCAAAGTGCCTGTTTTTGGCATTTCGAACATAAAAAAATTCAAAAAATTGATATAAAAATTTTTTCTTATTGAAAATAGCTTCAACAATATAAAAATAAATTTTCTGATTTTAGTTAGAAGAAATTTTGGAGTTCCAGGGCAGCCAACATATCAGACCCTGGTTTTTTAATTTAAAAAATATTAAAAATACCCCAAAAACCAACCAATTTTCTTTTATGTTTGTGTGTCTATGCAGAATTTTTTTTGTTCTTTGCTTGACGTTGTTGTTATGCTTTATTTTATGCCTTTGATCATGCTTCAAATTTTTCTTGTTTGGATGAAATGAAATATTTTTTGCATTTGATTGTGCTTCAAATTTTTCTTGTTTGGATGAAATGAAATAATTTTGCGATTTCTGCTGTTTCTTAACTTTCCCAAATATGAAACAAGTGAATGTCGTTTTGTCTAAACAAATTATATCATTAAGCGAAATCGCGAATATCCTTCGGTGGCTAAAAATGTTCATTGACCGATAAGATAACTCTCCAGAAATGTTATCCCAATCGGACACCGATAAAGTAGGGCTCATTGAGATTTAATCTCATTACATTGGTATAAAGGGTGAAAATTAGGTGTTTCGTCGTTAAAATGTGTATTAAAATTCTGTAAACTAACTTAGAATAAATTAATCATTCTATTATTTTAATCAATAGCAGATTGAAATACCTTTGCAACGTGGCATCGGTGAGAAAAATCGGATAAAAATTACCATAGATGTAATATTTTACTTTTCGAAAAAAATTCCATTTCTTTCTTGTTGTAATAAAAATGCTGCTAAAAGAATTATAATGCAATATTATTTAACAATTTTCTAAAACAACACTTAATACAAATACAAAAAATTGAGTCATTAAATTGAATAACTTGGTCGTTGTGGAATTTTTTTTAGAAGTGTACCTTTTTGAAAATGTCAAGTTTGAGTGCTTTTACGAAAAAAATTCTCAAAAATCCAAAAATACAAAATGTTAACCTATAACAACAATAATATCATCTTCAGCTATTTTGTGCACAAAATTAAGAAATCCAGAATCCTGAGAAAAAAGTTATAGCTGGTGAAACTTGATTTTTTATCAAAAATCCTCATAGTGCCTGTTCCTGGCATTTCGAACACAAAAAAAAAATCATAGAAAAAAAAATCATAAAAACGTTATATCTCATGTAAGGAACCAAATTTTTACCCATAATTTGACCTCACATATTTTTACCACCGCCTTTCTTTTAGCTTACGACTGGGTCGCTCACCAGCGACGGACCAGAAAACCGGCTCAGCCGGCGCCTCTACCACCAAATATCGTCATAAATAGCTATTTTAATTTTTGTTTTCTCTACTTGTAATACCTTAGTTATTTGTTATTTTAAGCTAATCAATAAACCCAATGAATTTAAACCAAAACCCACACTAAGTTTACCAATCTTTTTAACCGAGTGAAGTAAAAGTTATCCAACAGGAAAGTATATTAATTACAGTAATATTAAATGCACTTTAAACGGATAAGACCAATAACAAGGTGGTAATAAGATTAATAGAAATAACCCAGGCAGTAAATGGGTGCATTATCCAAACCTAATTAGGCTTACAACAAACATTTAAGGTTCACAATTGGAATTAAGTTAGAATAGAATTAAAATAATCAATATTCAAAAAACAATAGATAAAATAGAATTTATTAAATAAATAAATGTTAGGGACAAGTTTGCAATAAGTACAGGCTGCAATAATTAAGGGTTTATACAGTAAAGGTGCTTCGTATAACCCCAAACCCCGCACTACTCATGACCGATTCCATGAGACCTTACCTTTCATGAAAGTCAGTCTCTTTTTCCTGCAGGGCATCCTTTATGTTAATGCGTCTTAATTTAATGATTTATTTTGTCTTTGTTTCATGATTCGGCACGTTTATGTTATAACGGCCTGAATAACTGCTGAAACCAAGCAGCTGGCCTACAACCGGAGAACCAGAAGACAATTCTAACCAATCACAGGCAAGACAGTGCAACAAAAACAAGGGACAGCATGCCGAGAGAAGAGGACTATAAAAGGCAAAACTCTGAGAAAATCTGGGCAGTTCGTTTTTACTACGGGAAGCGACCAGACGCGTGGTCCAGTAAAAGATTCTAAAGTTTACGTTGGTGGCAGCAGAAGCGCTTCCCGCAGCAGAGCAGAGCAGCGACGCCAACAGCAACAGAACCGCGATGCCAACAGGGGGCCAGCAACGTTCACAGCAGATAGGCGGTGACGCCAACCGCAGCATAGCCAACTTATTCGGCCACTCCAACCAGGAGAAGCAGCATTAAAAGTATCATTTCATTACAATTATATATAATATCTATATAATTTCATTAACAATCAATCCCGAACCTAATAAGCTTAGGTGACATTGATTATTAGTGAGAAATTGGAAGAGTGGACTCGTGTTAGGTACGAGAAAGGGTAGTGCTCGGGTCGAAATCAGTGTCCAAGAAAACGCGAATGATACATTCTTCCATAATATAACTCCAGCGCGTCGCGTTCAGGTAAAAGCGCGGACAACCGCACCTGAATATGACGCTAACTTGACCACGAGTGTCCTAGAAAACGCGAACGGTACATAATTCCGTAATATAACTCCAGCGCGTCGCGTTCAGGCAAAAGCGGGCACAACTGCACCTGAATACGAAGCTAACTTGACCCCGAGTGTCAAAGAAAACGCGAACGGTACATTATTCCGCAATATAACTCCAGCGCGTCGCGTTTAAGCAAAAGCGGGGACAACCGCACCTGAATACGACGTTAGCCGACACTGAGTGTCAAAGTATACCACGATCCGAAAACAACGTCACGGCCGACCCAAACGCGGATAGTAAATTAAGCACGCGCTTGCACACCTGCATAATCTCGGACTACTTCCTCCAAGGGTAAACGACCGTAGCTTTAGGAATAGTTGAAATTAGGAATAGTTGTAAGTCTAAAATTGAATCAATTTTATATTGGCAACCATTGCCTGTCATCAAAACAAATTACATTATCATTGTTAATCATAGGTTAGTCTGTAAGTGAATAAATGAATTGTGAATAAAGACTACCACCGAGTTCGGTGACCAGCTTTGTTTGATTTGGCGTTCAGAGAACAAATAAATAATTGTTGCGGACCCTGGGACCAGCGAGCGAATCCTCGACCGAGAAATTTAGGTCCTTACACTCATTTGAAATATTTTTGATTTTTATATTACAAAAATTTTGGAATTTGAGGGACTGCTGGTTTTACTGTTCAAAATATTAAAAAAAAAATGCAAAACAAAGCAATTTAATTTTTTTTTTGTTTTATTTGTTTTATATGTATTCATTTTATTTCTTACATGCCCAACAATTGCACATTCTACCAATCTATCATTTTCGCGTGCACAACTTATCACCAACAACACAACCTTAATCGACGTTAACCAAATTTGTCAATACCCACCAAAAACGACCCTCACTCACAAAAACATGTGCACGGACGCTGATGTTGATATTTGTTTCGTTCAACGTGTTGTTGTTGTTGAATTTTTTTGTTGTAATTGGTCTTGTATTCTAAAGATAATAAAAAACGCAGTTTCTTTGAAAAATTACAAAAAACAACATAAAATAAACAAATTCAGTTGCGAGAAACCTGCAACATCAGATCTGATCTGAACTGCCTGCTGCCACTCTGCACACTTCGAGCAGGTTTATATGAAATCGTATGAAGCGAGTTTTCTCACACTGGGACAAGAAAGCAAACCTGCCTGCCTGCCTGCCTGCCTGCTTCAGCGTTTACTCTGTTCGCAGACTTAGTCAGTGACTTAGTCCACAGAGTAAACGCTGATGTGAGCAGGCAGGCTGCCAGGCGCAGGCAGGTACCTGCTCAGTAAATAAGCCGTGCAGAGTGAATGCGAGCAGGTCATATCAGATCAGTGCGAGAAAAAGTTTGTTATTTGTTTTTTTCACCTATTGCTTTCTATTTTGCATCCTCCGCTAATGGCGTTTTTGAAAATTTTATATTTTCTATACATAAATAGCACAGTCTCTCTTCAAAAGAGCTACAACTAAAAAAATTTAATATTTGGGAAGAGCAAAAAACTATTTTTTTCTTCAAGGGACTCCATAAAAAAAATGAGACAAAACGATTTTTTTAATTAAAGACTAATAATATGTGCAAAAAATTAAGATAGCCAATGTATATGATCACTGCAAATAGTCTTACAAGAAAAAGCGTTTATGTAAACATTTTGAGTTGTGACTCTTTTGAAGAGGGTAGGGTGTGCGATATGTTGTGCCACTAGGCCAGCCCAGAATTGTACTGAGAGTTTCAAACTAGAATTAGCGTTTCCTTTGTTGGCTAGAAATGTTTCATTGGCCGATAAGATAACTCTCCAGAAATTTTATCCAAATCGGACACCGATAAAGTAATGTTCATTGGGATTTAATCTCATTACATTGGTATAAAGGGCGAAAATGAGATGTTTCGTTATTAAAATGTATATTAAAATTCTGTAAACTGATTAAATAATTCTATAATTTTTATCAATAGAAGATTCAAATACCTTTACAACGTGTCATCGGTGAGAAAAATCGGATGAAAATTACCAGAGTTGTGATATTTTATTTTTCGAAAAAATTCTATTTTATTTCTTGTTTTAATAAAAAAATCGTAAAACTCCAAATTTTAAAAAATTGCAATGAAATGTTGTTAAACAATTTTCTGAATCAACACTTAATACAAATACAAAAAGTTGTGTCATTAATTTGAATAACTTGGTCGTTATGGAATATTTTATTAGAAGTGTACCTCTTTGAAAAAGTCGAGTTTAAAGTCGAGTACTTTTACGAAAAAAATTCTCAAAAATGCAAAAATGCAAAAATGCAAAATTTTAACCAATAACAACAGTAATGCTTAAAGCATAGTCTTGAGCTATTTTGTGCAAAAAATTAAAAAACCAAAGTCCTAAGAAAAACGTTATAGCTGGTGAAACTTGATTTTTTTTTAAACAATCGCAAAGTGCCTGTTTCTGGCAATTCGAACACAAAAAAAAAAATTATAGAAAAATCAATAAAACCTTATGTCTGATTTGAAATGACTTTAAAATAAATGTTTTTAAATATTTTTTATTTTTGTATTACAACAATTTTGGAATTTGAGGGCTGCCTACATATTATACCCTGGTTTTACTGTTCAAAATATTAAAAAAAAATTGCTAAACCAAGCAATTTAATTTTTTATTGTTTTATTTGTTTTATATGTATTTCTTTTGTTTCTTACATGCCCAACAATTGATCATTCGATCAATCTATCATTTTCGCATGCACAACTTATCACCAACAACAACACAATCTTAATCGACGTTAACCAAATTTGTCAATACCCACCAAAAACAACCCTCACACTCACATAAACTTGTGCGCAGTAGTTGCTGTTGATGTTTGTTTTGTTCAACGTGTTGTTGTTGTTGAAAGTTTTTGTTGTAATTGGTCTTGTATTCTAAAGATAATAAAAAAACGCAGTTTCTTTGAAAAATTACAAAAAACAACACAAAAAGAACAAACCAAGCTGGCGCAGGTTTCTCGCAACAACCTGATCTGATATGATCTGACCTGCCTGCTTCCACTCTGCACACTTTGAGCAGGTTTATATGAAATCGTATGAAGCAAGTTTTTTCGCAATGGAACAAGTAAGCAAACCTGCCTGCCTGCCTGCTTCAGTGTTCACTCTGTCCGCAGACTAAGGCTAATATCTTTGATTTTAAAAAGATTTAAATTGCATTATACCTGCCGATGATGGCAACCGTACAGACAAATATTTTTAAAATCACGTTTTAGAACGAAAGTAAGGCAATTAATTCTTCCGTCAAACAGATTATTAAGTGATATACTAATAGAAATATAACTAATAGAAAAGAAAAGTTTTTTAACAATTATGTTGATTTTATATGATTTAAATACAAATTCTAAATGTTTTATAGTTTAAATCATACTTGATTTTAAATACAAATTCTAGATGTTTGATAATTTAAAATCGTTTATTAAGCTTAAGGTCAAAGTTAGAACAATTAATTGTACTAACGAATCTTTCCAAAGAAACAACAACAACAATAAAGTTTTTTCGATATGAAAAGGAAAAAATCACTAGCTGATTTTATTGCAATTTCGGCCGTGCTAAAGGCTTCATCAGAAATCTTTTTGGTACCCGTGCAAGCGCGCACTAGCGCACTGCACCACAGAGACGATGAGATTTGAAGTGTCAATTTCTCAGTTTTTCTCCCATTTCACATGCTCACTTTGTTGTTGTATTTTTGCTTTACTTTAGTGTTTATGCTTATGTAATATAAATTGCTGTAACATATGATGTAACATATTGCTATTTTAACAATAAAAAACTACTGAAGTGTAGTAACAATGAAAGACATGTGACAAATAATTAGGTCAAGCATTTAAGCTTAATATTTACTTTAAAAAAAAATATAGAAAGTTTTTGAATCCGAGTCAACGCGAACATTTTCCTGACATCAAACATTTTTTCGATCGTTGAGAGCCCAAGGATTTATGCACCACGAGTTACTTAGGTGTGAGTTGGATCCATGATACAAAGAACTACAGATAACGTTTTGCGCATGTCTGCCATCTTTGCTGTGACGTAGGTGGAGCTCGTAGTTGCATCCGTAGTCACAATTTTTTCATAAGGTGTAAAGATTTTAAAATGTAGAAATTTTTTGATGAAAACTTGTTTTACTGAAATGAAATAAATATCGTTAAATAAAACTCATGTCCAAAATAAAGTAAATATATATTATGTTTAAGCGCGAAGCTGTGTGGTTTGCTTATGTAAATATATAAACGGTTTTATTTGAACTTCTTCGACGGTCTTCAGTTGCTCCCGTGTGCACTGGCTCTACCCGGAGCTTCAGTTTCGTAGGTTCTCTAAGCAACCGAAAACACCCACAAACCACCAACATCACATGCAAACCTAACATCGAGATATGCACACGAAAAGAGGAGAAAAATTACCTAAATTAAATCAGACCTACTTTATAAGATAGCTTTTGAAAAAGCTGCCACTATGTCAAACTTACCCAGAAAAACGCCTGATAGTAACGCATTGTTTTTGCTGGTTACTCCTCAAATAGAACTCAGCACGACAACTAACTGCAAACTAGACTAGACACACAACCAATCGGAACACTTCTTCTAAAATTCAGTTTCAGGAGCTTCAGTTTCGTAGGTTCTCTAAGCAACCGAAAACACCCACAAACCACCAACATCACATGCAAACCTAACATCGAGATATGCACACGAAAAGAGGAGAAAAATTACCTAAATTAAATCAGACCTACTTTATAAGATAGCTTTTGAAAAAGCTGTCACTATGTCAAACTTACCCAGAAAAACGCCTGATAGTAACGCATTGTTTTTGCTGGTTACTCCTCAAATAGAACTCAGCACGACAACTAACTGCAAACTAGACTAGACACACAACCAATCGGAACACTTCTTCTAAAATTAAAATACTGTTATTCGTTAGCATCGTTTAGTTGCTTGTTTTGCTTTGTATGACGTTTCTCATTTGTGGTGTTGCCAACATTCCCCCATGTTTATGATGAAGAACAATTATTTTGAGGCCTTCGACGTCTGGTGGATCTACGAGGCTTCGGATCATTGCTGATGTTGGTTTGCTGCATCGATTCCTCGCTTGGTTCTTCACTAGAATCTTGATGTGATGTAATGTCGAAATCTTCGGCATCATTTTCTACATCATTTTCAATATAACGTTGTCTTAGCTGATTCGTGTGAGATCGAAATAGGTTTTTACTACGGTTGGTTTCGATTAAAACGTTGTATACAACTTTTCCAACTCTTTCGATTATTTGTCCAGGATACCATGACATTTTGTTGTTTTTGTGCACTTAAGCGAATATTTTATATATATATATATATAAGGCAAAAATAGATTTTTTTTTAGTTTTACTCATAATTTATTATATTTAAACTGCACTATATTTGAATAACTATAATGATTCCATATAACTAGCTTGTTTAATGTTTAGTAGTAGAAAAATAAGAACGTATTGTAAATAAAAGTTGACAACATTGTTTTGTTTTTCATTAAGAGAACAATAAAGTGAGTAAACGTAATAATTATTTTCCCACAATGAATTGAGTGGATTAAAAAAAATAGAAATTTAAAAGAGACCATTTGAGTGCAATTTATTATGATCTAACGCAAGAGAGTACACACTAAATTATTAATGATACTGGAATTAATATTCCATTGCTATGAGAAAGAAGAAGAAGAACAAAACATAATTTGAGTAAGAATTGAAACTTCTTTAGTAGGAACATCTTGGAATTGAATTTATGAGTAAATTTTTTATGTAAAAAAAACTCCATAAGAGTCATAACTAAAAATCGCAACAACTACAAGATTCGAACGTCAAACTGCAAGTATGAAGCCGAAACAACAACAACAAGAAATAGTGGTAGTTGTATAAACCAAGCTAATTTTGGTTTTACGATGTTTCATGCAATTGATTTATAGGGTTTACTCTTTAACACTTTGCTTCCTTTAAGAATGACATAACTGCCTTTCTGTAAAGGTTTTGTTTTAACAAAAGTTATTAAAAATAAAATAAATGTTTCTTTCATGATTTGGATTTTACTTACTTGGTTTTCTCATTTATTCCATCGATGGGCCCAGCGATTAAAGATGAGAGTACCTAGAGAGAAGTGTTTCTTTTTTTTCCAATCCATGCAAAATTTTGTTGCTGCATATTTTCTTTTGTTTTTGTTTTTAAGCTTCTATTAATCAAAGCACTTGTTTTTTATTACTGTATCTTTATGTATGTAAATTTCATTTGTTCTATTTTTATAACGAAATCAATTAATAATAAAAAGAAAAATGTCTCACTATAGTTTTGTTTTTTTGTTTTTTCTCTCTTACTCATATTTGTTTTCTCCTTTCCTTTTTCTTTCATTTGAAAGCATTCAATTTTAACTAACAATATACTTTTTTATGATTTTGAGAAAAAAAAAGTTATTAAAGATTAATTTTTTTAACCACTTATTTTAACTATACAGGTTTGATTTTGTTTTATATTTATTTATTTATTTTTATTTTTTTATTTACGGTCTACAGTATAGAATATTTAGAATCATTTATGTTATATTTTTTATGTCCTTATGTATATATATCAATTCCATCCATTTATTGGATTTTAAGGCCACAACAAATGATCAGAAGTCCCTCGTTCAGCTGCATTAGAAAATTTAGTTATGCTAGCAATATCTAGCAATTCCATTCATCAGCAGAAAGAATGACTTTTACTGGTTAAATTTTATATCAGGAAAGTTTTTGTTTTTACGATTATGGTTTTACTTTCCTGAAGAAATATCACCAAGCACACATGTTGCATAAGAGTCTGAAAAAATAGCATTTAGCCTTTTAGTCAGTGAGTCTACGAATTAAGCTCTTCATGAACCAGCTGCACTACAAGCATATTTTATTTAAACACTCTTTTATAATATTTTCAATTTTTTTTTTATCTGTTTGGCAAACTTTATATAATTATATTGGTTTAAGGTTGTTTTTTTCTGTTAAGACTGTAACAAACTCTTTTTTCTTTAAAAAGAACCGCGTGAACAAGTTGTGTGTCAAAGTGCGGCCAGACATTCAAGTTTTGTTACGCTATAATTGCTTTGTGCCTTTTTTAATTTTTGCGAAAAATAAGCGATAGGCATTTCAACATTATCTTCGTTAACTTGAGCCAGTACTCCGCCTAATACTAGTTTGCTTGCGCCACACTGTATTAGAAAAGGTTTTGTGCAGTCAGGATTAGCTAACACGGGAGCAGTTGAGAGTTTATTTTTCAAAATATCGAAAGCATTTTGCGCTTCTTAAGTCCATTTGTAACCTTTTCCTTTCTTGAGAAGATTTGTCATTGGTATTGTTATTGAAGCGAAATTATCTATAAATCTCCGGCACCATCCGGCAATTCCGAAAAATCTCCTAATCTGTTTTACAGTGTTGATCGATGGATATTTTGCTACTGCACATACTTTGTCGCTATCAACACGCAAAGATTCGTTTACTACAATGTATCCGAGATATACATTGATACATAAATGACTTTTTTGCATATTTATAGTAAGTTCCGCTGTCCGTAAATGATGAGCCAATTCTGTTAGAACTACCATATGTGAATTAAAGTCTTTAGATACAGTTAGAAGGTCATCCAAATACACAAATACTTGGTCTTTTAGATTTGGAGGTACAACACGATCCATCAGCCGACAAAGAGCTTGAGCTTGAGAGACCGAAAGGCATAGCAAAATACCTGTAAAGCGGACGATTAGGAACTGTGAATTAAGTAAAATCTCTAGAGTTTTCTCTCTGCTAAAGGAATTTGCCAAAATGCTCGGCGTAAGTCAAGCGAACTAATAAATTCGGCTTTTGGAAGCCTACTGAGTATACCATCGATATGTGGCAATGGGTATGCATTCTTGATTGTAATACTGTTTACTTTCCTTGAATCGAGACACAGACGGACTTTCTTACGAACTAGACCGGACTAGAGGCTTCTTCAATTACACCTAACTTTATTATTTCATCAATTTCTGTATGAACACGTTTTTCAATGGCGGGAAAAATTGGATAGTATCTTTGTTTAATCAGACGGATGTTTGGTTCGAGTTCAATTACATGCTCCATTATTGATGTTTTTCCCAGACCTTCATGCTCGTACGATGGAAAAAGTATCTTTTCTGAATTAAGGCGTAATTTTTGAGCGTCGCTCAGTAAATGCATATTTGGCTCAGTTATGGTTTTTTCATTATCAATTGTTTCAATTCCAGCTATAATATTTGGTGCAATTTTAAATTTCGTCCAAAAGTCGACACCTAAAATTATTTCTTGTACGTTTTTTAAATTATTTATAAAATGGTACAACAAAAAATTTAATTTTCTCAGTTTAAGTTTTAAATGTGACATCTAAAGAAATACATAGTTCCATCCACAACCTGTTCTCTACCATCTGCTGTACGAACCGATGTTTCATGTTTTGTAAAATCTGACCTGTCATAGATATCTTTTGCTAGATTTCTACCTATATATGACACACATGCACCACTATCTAACAAACCAAGTTAATGTTGTTAACTAATGCTATCTCAGCATATGGTCTTAAATCGTGTGCTTTATTTTGAATCACACAAATAATGTTTTTAATTTGTTTCCTAGTAAACTTAACTTTTTTCCAGAATTTTTTTATTCAATTGGACGAACAATTAAAAGAATTAACGGACGGACATAATACATCTTTAAAAATTTGAGAACGTCTTTGGTTATAAATTCTTAAGCGTTCTTCATATGGAACTATACTTTTTAGCTTTGAAACGATTTCGTGTGAGACATCGAGTGGTAAATGTTGTTTTAATTCTGTTTGGTTTGGTCTTGGCGAAGGTTAACATTGAAGCCTTCGCTCTTCTTCACGTTTCCCGGATTGCAGTTATTGCAGTCAGCTTAAAGGTATCAACAGCACCGCGTCCGTAACAAAATAATTTTCTCTCTTCAAAGTACCGGTGACCTTCGACACGACAGTTCCAGCAAACTAATTTAAACTTATTAGCGCGCCTATTTATCTCTTCGATACTTGTAATATATTCAGTCTCAGCTAATGCCTGAATTCCAAATTCATCGTCAACTTCATTAATTTGGCGTCTAAAGGGATAACTTGCATGTTTTGCACTGTTGTTGTTAACGTTAGTCAAAGTATTTGGTTTAGAAATTTCCTTTAACAATGACTCGCCTTGTAAACAGAATTTTCGCGAATCAGCTAAAGAATTTATTGGAATATAAAGCAACTGGTGTCTTACCCGTGGCCGCAAACCTCGTTGCAGAATTTCTACAAGCTCCGACTCGGCAAGTGGAATATGAAGATTTTCTGTCAATTTTTAAAATTGAATTCCGGTACACATCAAAAGATTCTATATTACCTTGTTGTCTTCCTCATATTGTTTCTTTGATATCCGTGTCAGTTCTATGTTCACCAAAATTTGTTCGCAATGCTTGGCATAAAGAAGGCCAAGTAACACGATCGACTGAGCGTCGATACCGCCAATACCAATTTTTGGCTTCCTGAATAAATAAACTTTGAACATGTTCACATAAAAGGTTAAAATGTCCACCTAAGGTGTCAATTACTTGCGATTCAATTCTAAAAATAAAACTTTCAACTGGCAAACTGCTGGTTCCATCAAACTTAATGTCCCAACTTGAGATTAAATGAGTGATTCGGCCCGAATTTGAAACAATAGATGAATCACTATATCGATATCGTTCCTGTCTGTCAATATTTACATTTACTGGTTAACTACGAAGGTTTGGCATATCATGCAGTAAATCAGGGACTGAATGAGTCCGATTAGAAGATTGGGTATTAAAATGACTTGCTATGGTTTCACGAGCCTGAATATCATTAAGATTAAACCAACCCAATATATTGTTCAATGATCCTTGCAGTCGTTGTTCGATAAGTTGTGTCATTCGAGCTTCTAGAGTTTCTAGAGCATTTTCCTGTCTAGCTGATATAATAGCGCTAACTAAGTTACGAATTCGAGTTTCCTCAGAACCATTCACTCCAGTTTCAGTATTGATACTAACATTGGGTGCTACTGAAATTGCAGAAGCTTCATCCTGACGAGCTTCTTGTTGTAAAATGTCAACTGGTTGTGCCACATTAGGTTTTTTTTTTTTGGATTCGCCCGGAGGTATGGAATCTTCCAAAGATACGTATACCCGACCTATACGCATGCACGATTTACATTCTAGATCCTGCCCTGATCAGCTGGGATAGACAGAATGCACCTACGTACTAAAACATACCCCCTATTGGCAATTAAAATATTTTACTAAGCACATTAATTGGCTTTTCAGCGGAATTTAAAAATTAAATATATATAAAACGCGTATTTAAGTATATTTAATTCTATATAAATAAGCAACATCGAATTAAATGATAGTGATTATCAATTTAAGGTACTCGAAAAACAATCCTGATTTAAAAAACAATCCAAAATACTATACTCATTTTAACTGGTTTGTGGCCATTGTCCAACCCAAGGACCTATGTGGTAATGAGATAAGTCTCATATCCGCCAAATCAAAATCCTAATTAGTTGGATATGCATTTGGGCCAACGCAGGCATAAACTTGTGTGAAAAAGACATAAACTCTGGCACACCAATCCAGGTGATAGTGTGAGTTCAGTCTAATTTCAAATCAGGTAGCCACGTGAGCACTTAAATCACAATTCTATTTAAAATTAAAATATTCAATAATTAAAAGCAAGTTTTGAAAAACGATTCATATTTGATGGTGCTTACTTTATAAAACATAATATTGAGACGAAAAGGAGAAACAGAATAATCGCAATTTACGAAATTACATTGTCATAAAACTGAGTTAGGTATAATAGGATGAAGTTAAATTGATTTAATTATTTAAATGTAATATAACTTTCCATTTTAGGACGTCTACCGAATCAGAAAAATTAATCATGTTGAAATTATTATTGAAATCACTGCACATACATCGTAAAGGTTCATGAAGAGCGTAATTAGAATTGCACTGAAAAACAAAAAATGTCTAGTTCCTCTCCTTGGGATGTTAGAATTTAGAGCTGAGATGAGATATTACGAATTAATCCCGTCACGAAGTAATTTATACAGAAACATGACATTAAGCATCATTCTTCTGCTTCTTAGGGAAGGTAGTAAAATAATCTTAAGGCGTATTTCATACGATGGAAGCATAATATTAGGATTCCAATGGCTATGACGTAAAGCAAAAAGTAAAAACTGTTTTTGAACGAATTCTATGGTGTCGATGTAGACATTATATTGTTTGTTCTATATAACTGATGCATATTCAAGAATTGTAATTACGAGAGAGGTATATAATAATGTAGTAGTGAAGGGATCACTGAATTCTTTAGCCCATCTTTTAATGAAACCAAGGACTCCTCTTGCCTTATTTATCATCATATTAACGAGGAAATTGAATCGAAGTTTTGAATCCATAATAACACCAAGATCGAGAAAACTGTAAACTATTTCTAAGTTAGTGTTATTTATAGTGTAATTTATGTTATTAGCAGATCTGCTTACATTTTTTTAAGTTAAGATTTAATATATTTAAGCTACACCAGTCCACTAGTCTATTTAGAACAGATTTTAAAAGATGTTCTTCGGGTGATTTGTAACAAAGAAAAAGTTTCACGTCGTCAGCGTACATTAAGACGTTTCAGTGTTTTATTACCGAAGGAAGATCATTAATGAATAGTAAAAACAAAACCAGTCCAAGATGACTGCCCTGAGGAACGCCAGAAGTGACCGAAATACATTTTGAAAGTATTCTTATATAAAACTTTTTGAGTACGTCTAGATAAAAACGAATTTATCCAATTTAATAATATGACAGGAAACCCAATAAGGTGGAGTTTTTTCAAAAGAAGATTATGATTAACACTTTCGAAGACTTTGCTAAAGTCCATATAAATAACATCAGTCTGCAGTCCGAAAGTAAAACCATCTATAACACGCGTAGTAAACTCCAAGGAGCTTGTTGTAGTGAACCTACCCTTCAGAAAACCATGTTGAGAGACAGAAATGGTGGAAGACACGGAGTGGGTTAATTGATCAGTTATGATTTTCTCAAATAACTTAGGCATTGCACTAAATTTTGCAATACCTCGATAGTTAGACCAATCAATCTTGGAGCCAGATTTATGAAGGGGTAAAATATAAGAATCCTTCCATATAGTAGGAAAATAACCACTATGCGTCTGGTGGATCTACGAGGCTTCGGATCATTGCTGATGTTGGTTTGCTGCATCGATTCGTCGCTTGGTTCTTCACTAGAATCTTCATGTGATGTAATGTCAAAATCTTCGGCATCATTTTCTACATCATTTTCAATATAACGTTGTCTTAGCTGATTCGTGTGAGATCGAATTAGGTTTTTACTACGGTTGGTTTCGATTAAAACGTTGCATACAACTTTTCCAACTCTTTTGATTATTTGTCCAGGATACCATGACATTTTGTTGTTTTTGTGCACTTTAGCGAATACTTTATATATATGTAAGGCAAAAATAGGTTTATTTTTTTTTTTAGTTTTACTCATAATTTATTATTTTTAAACTGCACTATATTTGAATTACTATAATGATTCCATATAACTAGCTTGTTTAATGTTGAGTAGCAGAAAAATAAGAACGTATTGTACATAAAAGTTGACAACCTTTTTTTGTTTTTCAAAGAGAACAATAAAGTGAGTACACGCAATACTTATTTTCCCACAATGAATTGAGTGGATTAAAAAAAAAAAAAAACTAGAAATTTAAAAGAGGCCATTTGAGTGCAATTTATTATGATCTAACGCAAGAGAGTACACACTAAATTATTAATGATACTGGAATTAATATTCCATTGCTATGAGAGAGAAGAAGAAAAACAGAACACAATTTGAGTAAGAACTGAAACTTCTTTAGTAGGAACGTCTTGGAATTGAATTTATGAGTAAATTAAAAGAGATAGTTATTTGAGAAATGAAAAAACATGATAAATAAATTTTTTTTTTTTTTAAAAAAACTCCATAAGAGAGTCATAACTAAAAATCGCAACAACAACAAGATTCGAACGTCAAACTGCAATTATGAAGCCGAAACAACAACAACAAGAAATAGTGGTAGTTGTTTAAACCAAGTTAAATTTGGTTTTACCATGTTTCATGAAATTGATTTATAGGGCTTATCCTTTAACACTTTGCTTCCTTTAAGAATGACTGGCTTCCTTTTTGTAAAGGTTTTGTTTTAACAAAATTTATTAAAAATAAATAAATGTTTCTCTCATGATTTGGATTTTACTTACTTGGTTTTCTCATTTGTTCCATCGATGGGCCCAGTGATTAAAGATGAGAGTACCTAATCTATGCACAAGTTTGTTGCAGCATATTTTGTTTTTCTTTTGTTTTTGTTGTTAAGCTTCTATTAATCAAAGCACTTGTTTTTTTATTACTGTATCTTCCTGTATGTAAATTTCATTTGTTCCATTTTTATAATGAAATCAATTAATCAAAATAATAAAAAGAAAAATGTCTCACTTATAGTTTCATTTTTTGTTTTTTCTCTCTTACTCATATATGTTTTCTCCTTTTCTTTCGTTTAAAAGCATTAAATTTTGACTAACCACTCATTTTAACTATTCAGGTTTGATTTTGTTTTATATCATTTATGTTATATTATTTATGCCCCTATATATACATCAATTCCATCCATTTATCGGATTTTAAGGCCACAAAAAATTATCAGAAGTCCCTCGTTCTGCTGCATTAGAACATTTAGTTATGCTAGCAATATCTAGCAATTCCATTCATCAGCAGAAACAATGACTTTTACTGGTTGAATTTTATATTAGGAAAGTTTTTGTTTTTACGTTTATGGTTTTTTTATGTTCACGATTCATTTATAAGCATATTTTATTAATAAACTCTTATAATATTTTCAGTTTTTTTTTATATCGGTTTAGTAAGCTTTATATAATTAAATTGGTTTAAGGTTGTTTTGTTAAGACTGTAACAAACTCAAATTTTTTCGTTTAATTTTTTGTTAAACTTTTTTTCTTTAAAAAGAACCGCGTGAACATGTTGAACGGTTGGCTGCCAAAAACTCACTTTTTTTCAACGCGTTGCAGTGGTCAACCTTGTTCTCTTCATCAGGCGATCGAATAACGTTTATTTTTTTTTTCTAATGCTTGCATGTGAGATAGAGGTAAATAAATTTTTTCTTCTGTTATTAACAAAAACTCAATACAGACGGCAATAAAATATCGTACACCTCCTAGTTTAAAAAAATTTATGATTTTATATTAATATATATATTAATTATAATTATAGTAGCATAACTTTATATATACATATTTATATTAGACTTAAGTTAAGTTAAAAAAAAATATAAATAAAGATATTAAAACACAGATAGGTTTATAAGTAATTATTTTATAAAAAAGTAGTAGCAATTATTTATGTATACAACTGAAGGGTAGGTATTTCGCAAACAAATGAAAAACTTTAATGTTTTTTTAAAAAGAAAATTATGGCAATGTTCAATTTAAAGCTGATAACTAATACATTGGGTAACGAAGTAATAATTTTTTCTTTAGCTTCTTGCTAGGTCAGAACTGGACAATGTAGTTTGCGTTACTGAGGTGCCCACCATTGGTACATGAGCCAATATTAATCTTAGGCAATATTTATATTATTGACTTTAGTAAAACTCTAACACAGTCCATTACAAACTGTTTGTAAAACAAGTTGCATATTTTGTAGGGGAGTTTTTCTATTTTTTACCCCTTTACAAAAAAAGCAACTACGTTGCTTGATGTGCTTGACAGAATTTTGACAGTTTTTTTTTATTTTCATTTTGCTATGTTCGTCTCCTTTGTTGTTTAATTTTCTCTTTTTGACAATTTCTTTTGTATGTATTCATCAAGTGTCACATTTGACGAGCACCGATGACGATTTATTTATATTTGTGTTTGTGTTTGTATTTATTCAGAAGACATTAGCACAAATAAGAACTAAGTTATTTTACAGTACAACAAGTAAAAGTACCTATAAATAAGATAAGATAGTAAACAAATTGTAAAGATATAACAAAAAATTAATAATTGTGACTATAAACAAGATAATGAATTACATTAGATAAAAATTAAGAAATTAATAATAATAAAAACAAAATAAAAAAAATTGTATTAAAATATATAATAATAATAATAGTAATAATAATAATAATAATAATAATAATAATAATAATAATAATAATAATAATAATAATAATAATAATAATAATAATAATAATAATAATAATAATAATAATAATAATAATAATAATAATAATAATAATAATAATAATAATAATAATAATAATAATAATAATAATAATAATAATAATAATAATAATAATAATAATAATAATAATAATAATAATAATAATAATAATAATAATAATAATAATAATAATAATAATAATAATAATAATAATAATAATAATAATAATAATAATAATAATAATAATAATAATAATAATAATAATAATAATAATAATAATAATAATAATAATAATAATAATAATAATAATAATAATAATAATAATAATCATAATAATAATAATAATAATAATAATAATAATAATAATAATAATAATAATAATAATAATAATAATAATAATAATAATAATAATAATATTAATAATAATAATAATAATAATAATAATAATAATAATAATAATAATAATAATAATAATAATAATAATAATAATAATAATAATAATAATAATAATAATAATAATAATAATAATAATAATAATAATAATAATAATAATAATAATAATAATAATAATAATAATAATAATAATAATAATAATAATAATAATAATAATAATAATAATAATAATAATAATAATAATAATAATAATAATAATAATAATAATAATAATAATAATAATAATAATAATAATAATAATAATAATAATAATAATAATAATAATAATAATAATAATAATAATAATAATAATAATAATAATAATAATAATAATAATAATAATAATAATAATAATAATAATAATAATAATAATAATAATAATAATAATAATAATAATAATAATAATAATAATAATAATAATAATAATAATAATAATAATAATAATAATAATAATAATAATAATAATAATAATAATAATAATAATAATAATAATAATAATAATAATAATAATAATAATAATAATAATAATAATAATAATAATAATAATAATAATAATAATAATAATAATAATAATAATAATAATAATAATAATAATAATAATAATAATAATAATAATAATAATAATAATAATAATAATAATAATAATAATAATAATAATAATAATAATAATAATAATAATAATAATAATAATAATAATAATAATAATAATAATAATAATAATAATAATAATAATAATAATAATAATAATAATAATAATAATAATAATAATAATAATAATAATAATAATAATAATAATAATAATAATAATAATAATAATAATAATAATAATAATAATAATAATAATAATAATAATAATAATAATAATAATAATAATAATAATAATAATAATAATAATAATAATAATAATAATAATAATAATAATAATAATAATAATAATAATAATAATAATAATAATAATAATAATAATAATAATAATAATAATAATAATAATAATAATAATAATAATAATAATAATAATAATAATAATAATAATAATAATAATAATAATAATAATAATAATAATAATAATAATAATAATAATAATAATAATAATAATAATAATAATAATAATAATAATAATAATAATAATAATAATAATAATAATAATAATAATAATAATAATAATAATAATAATAATAATAATAATAATAATAATAATAATAATAATAATAATAATAATAATAATAATAATAATAATAATAATAATAATAATAATAATAATAATAATAATAATAATAATAATAATAATAATAATAATAATAATAATAATAATAATAATAATAATAATAATAATAATAATAATAATAATAATAATAATAATAATAATAATAATAATAATAATAATAATAATAATAATAATAATAATAATAATAATAATAATAATAATAATAATAATAATAATAATAATAATAATAATAATAATAATAATAATAATAATAATAATAATAATAATAATAATAATAATAATAATAATAATAATAATAATAATAATAATAATAATAATAATAATAATAATAATAATAATAATAATAATAATAATAATAATAATAATAATAATAATAATAATAATAATAATAATAATAATAATAATAATAATAATAATAATAATAATAATAATAATAATAATAATAATAATAATAATAATAATAATAATAATAATAATAATAATAATAATAATAATAATAATAATAATAATAATAATAATAATAATAATAATAATAATAATAATAATAATAATAATAATAATAATAATAATAATAATAATAATAATAATAATAATAATAATAATAATAATAATAATAATAATAATAATAATAATAATAATAATAATAATAATAATAATAATAATAATAATAATAATAATAATAATAATAATAATAATAATAATAATAATAATAATAATAATAATAATAATAATAATAATAATAATAATAATAATAATAATAATAATAATAATAATAATAATAATAATAATAATAATAATAATAATAATAATAATAATAATAATAATAATAATAATAATAATAATAATAATAATAATAATAATAATAATAATAATAATAATAATAATAATAATAATAATAATAATAATAATAATAATAATAATAATAATAATAATAATAATAATAATAATAATAATAATAATAATAATAATAATAATAATAATAATAATAATAATAATAATAATAATAATAATAATAATAATAATAATAATAATAATAATAATAATAATAATAATAATAATAATAATAATAATAATAATAATAATAATAATAATAATAATAATAATAATAATAATAATAATAATAATAATAATAATAATAATAATAATAATAATAATAATAATAATAATAATAATAATAATAATAATAATAATAATAATAATAATAATAATAATAATAATAATAATAATAATAATAATAATAATAATAATAATAATAATAATAATAATAATAATAATAATAATAATAATAATAATAATAATAATAATAATAATAATAATAATAATAATAATAATAATAATAATAATAATAATAATAATAATAATAATAATAATAATAATAATAATAATAATAATAATAATAATAATAATAATAATAATAATAATAATAATAATAATAATAATAATAATAATAATAATAATAATAATAATAATAATAATAATAATAATAATAATAATAATAATAATAATAATAATAATAATAATAATAATAATAATAATAATAATAATAATAATAATAATAATAATAATAATAATAATAATAATAATAATAATAATAATAATAATAATAATAATAATAATAATAATAATAATAATAATAATAATAATAATAATAATAATAATAATAATAATAATAATAATAATAATAATAATAATAATAATAATAATAATAATAATAATAATAATAATAATAATAATAATAATAATAATAATAATAATAATAATAATAATAATAATAATAATAATAATAATAATAATAATAATAATAATAATAATAATAATAATAATAATAATAATAATAATAATAATAATAATAATAATAATAATAATAATAATAATAATAATAATAATAATAATAATAATAATAATAATAATAATAATAATAATAATAATAATAATAATAATAATAATAATAATAATAATAATAATAATAATAATAATAATAATAATAATAATAATAATAATAATAATAATAATAATAATAATAATAATAATAATAATAATAATAATAATAATAATAATAATAATAATAATAATAATAATAATAATAATAATAATAATAATAATAATAATAATAATAATAATAATAATAATAATAATAATAATAATAATAATAATAATAATAATAATAATAATAATAATAATAATAATAATAATAATAATAATAATAATAATAATAATAATAATAATAATAATAATAATAATAATAATAATAATAATAATAATAATAATAATAATAATAATAATAATAATAATAATAATAATAATAATAATAATAATAATAATAATAATAATAATAATAATAATAATAATAATAATAATAATAATAATAATAATAATAATAATAATAATAATAATAATAATAATAATAATAATAATAATAATAATAATAATAATAATAATAATAATAATAATAATAATAATAATAATAATAATAATAATAATAATAATAATAATAATAATAATAATAATAATAATAATAATAATAATAATAATAATAATAATAATAATAATAATAATAATAATAATAATAATAATAATAATAATAATAATAATAATAATAATAATAATAATAATAATAATAATAATAATAATAATAATAATAATAATAATAATAATAATAATAATGATAATAATAATAATAATAATAATAGTAATAATAATAATAATAATAATAATAATAATAATAATAATAATAATAATAATAATAATAATAATAATAATAATAATAATAATAATAATAATAATAATAATAATAATAATAATAATAATAATAATAATAATAATAATAATAATAATAATAATAATAATAATAATAATAATAATAATAATAATAATAATAATAATAATAATAATAATAATAATAATAATAATAATACAACAATAGTACCAATACCCAGCCAACAAGTGACCAGCGTACACAGTCTGATGTAGCTCTCACTCTGGCTGGAAGAATTAGACTGCGCCGACAATGGACGAGAGAAATAAACGAAGATCTATTGCGCATATATTATATTGTCACACAACAGGAACAAAATCTAACAGGATACCGAACCCAGCTATACACCATCTTTGTAGCAAAGCACCCAGAATTCAATGTATCAGAGCAACGATTGTCCGATCAAGTGAGAGCAATACATAGAAATAATCTGATCCCAGAAATTAGACGACACACTATCAAAGAATCTACGCTGACAACACCTAGCGAACATAATAATAACACAGAAACTCAAGAAAATAGCAACATCTTGACTGAAGCACGAAATAATGAAGATATCAACCAAAGAATCGGACAAGAAAACTTATCAATAAACCAAAATGCAAACAGCGATGTAATTGATATTTTCGAGCAACAGTACCTCGTTTATAAGGAAATCGACACTAGAATAAGACCTCCAATACCAAGAATCAATTCCAGTCGAAAGCTAAGTATGCTTATCCACTACGTCAACGATGAGATAATCCCAAGACATGTTTCTCAAATTACCACTTTAAAAGAGCTGCATACACTCATATATAGCTCAGCCGTCACTATTTGTATAAAAATGGGTTACAAGATTGAATACACAGAAAGGAGAACCAAAAAACCCACACAAAACAGTACCTTAAAAAGAATAAAAATTAAAATTCAAAACCTAAGACAAGACTTGGAAAGACTTAACAGTTACATAACTGGTATTCGCTCAAGACGGCTTCTGAACAAAGTGCGGAAAATATTTAAAACTCACAACAAACATTCACGATTTGAAGTAAATAACTCTAATACCATACTGACTAGGGACACAATTAGACAAAAGCTCTCTGTACAAATTACGAAACAGCGTAAATACAAATTATCAAACCAAAGACACGAAAATAATAAAATCTTCAAAACCAGCGAAAAGAAATTTTATCGAAGCCTAAGAGTGAAGAGAGACAGCAACGAAGATATCTTACCTAGTAAGGACGACACAGAGAAGTACTGGTCATCAATTTGGTCCACCCAATCAAAACACAACACACACGCACACTGGATTAACGAAGAAAAGCAGAGATATCAAAACCTTGAAGAAATGACACTGGACCGCCTATCAACAGCCCAAGTCACAGAAATCATCGCTAAGACTCAAAACTGGAAATCACCAGGACTGGATAAGATACAAAACTTTTGGTTTAAGCGACTACCCGCTACACACGAAAAACTAACGGAACTGCTTAACGAATGTATACAAGACCCAACGAAGTTTCCATCTGAGTTTAGCAATGGCATTACTTACTTTTTGCCAAAAGGCGGTGGATTTAACTCTAGTCCAGCAAACGGTCGTCCAATAACCTGTCTGCCGACGATCTATAAGATTATGACCGCATCCTTAAACTTACTAATATCCAATCATCTAATGCAAAATAACATCATATGCGAAGAACAGAAGGGGTGCAGCAAACACGCTAAAGGATGCAAAGAACAGCTGACCATAGATCAACTAATATTGGAACAAACTGTTAAACATTCTAGAAATTTACATGCATGCTTTATAGATTATCAAAAAGCCTTTGATAGTGTTCCACATAGCTGGTTAATTGAAGTCATGGAAGTGTATAAAATTAACCCAAGAATAATTGACTTCTTGAAAATTAACATGACGCACTGGAGAACTAATATCGAAATTTTTTCAAAAACAGGATCAATCAAAACAGCAGAGATTATGATAAAAAATGGTATTTTCCAAGGTGACTGCCTCTCAGCACTGTGGTTTTGCATTGCTCTCAACCCGCTAAGCAATCTTTTAAAAAACACAAAATATGGGTATAAAGTAAAAAGTAACGGCAATCAAACTGCATTAAGTCACTTACTATACATGGACGACCTTAAAATATATGCTTCGACACGACTACACCTTCAGCAACTAATCAAAATAGTTACCATGTTCAGTAAGGATATCAACATGAAATTTGGGTTAGAAAAATGCAGGACAATATGTATCACCAGAGGCAAAATGGCGAAAAGTCAAGACGTTGACGTATCTAATATCAGAGAAATGGAGGAACATGATGTTTACAAATACTTAGGCATGATGCAAAACAGACGCATTGAGAAGAATAAAGTCAAAGACACCTTGACTAGGGAGTTCAAATCCCGTATTCACAAAATTGCAAAAGCGAACCTGAGCGGCAAAAATTTAATTAAGGCTGTGAATATGTTTGCGATCCCAATACTCACCTACAGCTTTGGAATTATTAAATGGACAACAACTGAACTTCAAGCACTACAGCGAAAGATTAGAACAATGCTTACATGCTATAAGTTTCACCATCCTAAATCATGCTGCGAGAGAATGGTTACAACAAGGAAAGAAGGCGGAAGAGGTTTAATAGATCTTCAGGTATTGCATGATAACCAAATACAATCACTCCGCCACTTCTTCCACTGTAAAGCCGAGAGATCTAGTTTCATAAGGGCAATTGTAGACGCAGATAGAAACTTAACACCTTTAAATCTGGACGGGGATTTTGAAAGACATGCAGTGGATAAAGTGATTAGAGAGCGTAACTGGGCAATCAAACCAATACATGGTCAGTTCTACAGAAATAATAATGGCGACAATGTTGATCAACTTATGTCAAACAGGTGGCTATTAAATGGTAGTATGTATGCTGAAACCGAAGCATTTATGATTGCAATCCAAGATCGTGTTGTACCAACGAAGAACTACAGGAAGCATGTCATGAAAGACCCAACAGTTGAAGAAGATACCTGCCGGAGATGCAGAAACCAGACGGAAACTATAGATCACGTCGTATCAGGCTGCATAACACTGGCGCCAACAGAATATACTCGAAGGCATAACAATGTAGCTAAGATTTTACATAAATAGCTCCTTGAAAAACACAAAATCCCACCTGATAAAGCACCCTACTATGTATATAAGCCTCCACCGGTGGTAGAAAATCATAACATCAAGATTTACTATGATCGTACCATTCACTCAGAACACACTAGGCTTCACAATCGACCGGATATCACTGTTATTGACAAAAAAGAACGTAAAGGCGTCTTCATTAATATCGCTGTCCCAGCTACTAGAAACATAAGTCGAACATACAGCGAGAAACATAACAGATACTCCGAACTTGCTGTGGAAACTAAGCGAAACTGGAACCTGAAGGAAGTGAAGATAGTTGCAATAATTATCAGTGCAGAGGGCGTAGTACATAAGAACTTGCAAGAGGATATAAGACTTCTTGGGCTGAGAAGTAGCATTATCGACGCTATGCAGAAATCTGTAATAATTGATACTTGCCACATAACCAGAAACTTTATGAATATTTCTTAAATTTATTATCACTTATTATCACAATCAATTGTATGTGATATATTTTGTATTAGGCTAAGGCCCCCAAAATATGTTATTCTAATGACCCAATATGGAGAAAATAAAGGAAATAATAATAATAATAATAATAATAATAATAATAATAATAATAATAATAATAATAATAATAATAATAATAATAATAATAATAATAATAATAATAATAATAATAATAATAATAATAATAATAATAATAATAATAATAATAATAATAATAATAATAATAATAATAATAATAATAATAATAATAATAATAATAATAATAATAATAATAATAATAATAATAATAATAATAATAATAATAATAATAATAATAATAATAATAATAATAATAATAATAATAATAATAATAATAATAATAATAACAATATGAATGAAGAATAAAGATATGTAAAGATAAAAGGGAGAAGATAGAAAAATAAATGAAGTTGAAGAAGTTAAGATGTTGAGAAGTGAGTTCAAATAGATTGCCTAAAATTTTCCGCCCGTTCGATTTCTCTTAATTTCCGTGGTAACGCATTCCACAGTCTTATGGCATTAATGAAAAAAAGATTGGAAGAAGATAAAGAGAGAGGATAGAAAAATAAATTAATTTGAAGAAGTTAAGATGTTGAGAAGTGAGTTAAAATAGATTGCCTAAAATTTTCCGCCCGTTCGATTTCTCTTTATTTCCGTGGTAACGCATTCCACAGTCTTATGGCATAAATGAAAAAAGATTGGAAGAAGTTAGAGAGCCACGTCTTGGAACTATAAGTATCTTGCATCTTCTAGACAAACTGAACTGCATTTTTTCATATAGGTAATAAGGAGTTTTACTATGTATTATTTTATGAAGGTAGATGCAGTTTTTAGCAGTTAAATAATCAACCAAACTGCACTCAAGTAATGCATTTCTGAAGTGAGAGAGGTGGTCAAACTTTTTTAAGCCGAAAACAAACCGCGTGGCATAGTTATATGCAATATCAAGTTTTAGCAAGGAAAATGAGTCGAGTTTACTGTACACCACGTCAGAATATGTTATAACAGGTAAGACAAATTGCTTCATTAGCATTCGCCTTAGATCAAGCGTACAAAGACAAGCAGACATTTTTAAATTTCGCAGGATATAATAAACTTTACAAACAACACTATTAACATGATCAACACAAGATAGGGAAGAATTCATACAATAACCCAGATTTACAATTTTTGACACTACACTTAGCTTATTTGAGATAATGTAGAGGTCAGGAATGTTATTAAGGAAAGATTTATTCTTATAGATAGGGAGAATATAAGATTTGGCATAATTTAGTTGGAGTCCATTGCCCACTGATAAATGTTTCTTAAGTCCTCATTAATTCTATAACAGAGGGTATCTAGGAGATCGACACTACTTGAGTGATAGATCTGAATATCGTCCGCATAAGCATGTTTAGAAGAATGATTACAAACAGAAAAAATATAATTTAATAAGATACAAAATAAGACGGGACCAAGGATCGACCCTTG